>JAVKPL010012267.1:0-588388 GCA_032173675.1 Gastrolobium villosum | reverse complement strand
ATATGTTTATGCCTTCTTCCTTTGGTTCAGTTAGGTCTTTGCTACGAATGAGTTGATCAGGCCCACGCCATGTGGTCACAAATGCATTATCATCACACACACCAGTCAGAGAGAACACAAAGTAGACACGCAACGACACATCCTAAGTTATTGCAATACATACAGGCTTTTCCCTAGAAAGTGCTCTGATACCATAAAATGTAACAGCCCGTGTTAACCCGGATTGTTAACACACTATCGTATTAAGCCACGCTTAATTAAAATGCGGAATAACTTTTTCTTTAATTCAATTATGACGTCATTAACTTAACCAACTTGATTACTTAATCATTTTCATAAAAAAAATACGGCCTGTATGTAAATTGCAAGACAATTAACTGATTGACTCGTACATAAATATAAGGTGTGTATCTAAAGCCACAGGTCTACACAAGTAGCCTGGGTCAAAATCCTGATACTTTAATTACAACATTAAACCAAAAGACAATAGTCAAACCATGTGGCATGGACAAACCCCATGCTCACCAAATAAGGCGACAATGCCCAATAACAGTCATAACATAAGCTCAGCAGAAAACATAAACAACAGTCGGAAAACATAGCAGTAAATCCAGCACATCATCAATCAGCTCAGCTCTGGCCTCCTGCCACCTGAGCCCTCAACATTACCTGATCCTGAAATAAGCGTCCCCAAACGTGGGGTGAGATCTCTAACAAGAAATCTCAGTAAGACAAGGGGTCCTCAAGGAGTCTCCACCCCAAGCTCACTTACATGTGTAATATAAGTTCCAAAAACAGTATTACAGTATAAGTTCTAAAATCATGCGATGCAGCAATTAATCATGTCATGTGTGCTTTCAAATCTACTGGCCAGAGAAATGTAGGAATACGTCTATGCCTACATGAGTACATGGATACTACCTGCACCTCACCCACATGCTTCTCCATCTTGTATGTACCACATACTCAGGATTGCCGTCTAGGTGGACACCACATGCATATCATAATAGCTCATTACATATAAACAGCTCAACAGCATTTAAAAATAATCAAAGCATGTAACACAGCATGCATAAACCCATCCCCATGGGACATGGTGGAACATCAAAATGGCTAAACCGAGGACACGAAAGCTTACCTTGCAAGCTAGCTATCCAAGCCAAGAGTCCAACCACTCACAAGTCCACAACAGCAGTATCACAATCTGATATGGACCAATAATACATTAATAATCATGCATCACAAGCATACAACTTAAAGACTACGCCTTTCTTTTACGTTTTACGTCTCAAGGCTTCCAACAAAGCCATAAGCCCTTAATCATGTGATTCTGACTTAGTTTATTAATTACAGAAGTTCAACTTCCTTAATCTAGGGTCCACAAACCCCCAATAGCTTACTGTTCACACAGCACAGCTACCTGCGAAATCCCAGGATATCCGGATATCACAAGGGACATATCCGGATATGCCATATCCGGATATCACACTGACCATATCCGGATATACCATATCCGGATACCCAGTACCCATATCCGGATATCAATATCCGGATATCTGTTCGACAAATATCCGGATATCTCACGACCGAATGCAGTTTCTGCATTTCGCGAGATATCACTCCCAAGGTTCCATTTTATTAAAACTGCAGTTGTAATTCTTTACCAAAAATTCTGAGATTTTAATATGTTAAACTAGACCTCACAAGCTTTCCAACGATATATCTTATGTCTCAATCGGAGTTGTATAACTCCGGTTATGATTTTCGCAAAGTGACTGCTGCCAACTGAATTTCCAGCACCCAAGACGCGACTTTAAACTAACACTGAGATCAAACCACTTATCCAATGGCTACGAAATTTTACAGGGTTATAGCCTTATGTGTTAGCTACACATAGGTCCAAACGGCACTCGATTTGGAGCTCTGTAGCTCAAGATATCGAATTTTTACCGAAACAGGTTCGTTGCTGTCCCCATATCCGGATATGGATATCCGGATATCATATCCGGATACTGATATCCGGATATCTGCCCGACAATATCCGGATATCTCACGACAGAATGCATTTTCTGCATTTTGTGAGTATCCAATCCATAGGTTCAACTTTTTAACTGATTAAAGGCACTTAAACATGCATTTCTATGTGTGTTTAACCTACCCCACCCTTAAGTTATTAACTTAGCTCAATACATGCATCAAGGTTCCATTTTTAAGCATTTAAACCCATGATCATAGTGAGGTAACTTACCAAAGTTCAAAACAGAGGCAAGTTGTGCTCTTGGAGCTCTCCCAAGGTTCCTCAAACTCAGCCTAAGTAGGAGCACGAAAATGGCACTTCAAGGTGGGTTCTTGCACCACAAGAAGGCACTTTGAAGCTCACAATGACTACCACAAAGTAGCCATTACTAAAGCTTCAAACTCATGCTCACTAACTACACACACACAGGTTTCTCAACTCAGAAACTACCACCTCTCACACTCACAAGGCCACTCACAAGTGTTTACAAGAAGGAGAGTGTGAAAGAAGAAGGAAAGATAAAAACTTGGTGGCAACCAAGCAAGGAAGAGGGTGGCTGCATGCAAGACACAAGCTGCAGCCCACACTCATGTGAAGAGAATTTAGACCTAGGGTTTTGTGCCCTTAATGGGTCTATTTATAGGCAAAGTCACTAATTGCGCAGTATTAGCCTTAATCGCAAAGTAAAAGATATTGATCCCAAACTTCGGATTCTAGACCTACGCATTTTTCTAAGATTTGTCATATTTTTATTTTATTTTTCGGAGCACCTTTCCGGTACGCGCTTTTCCATAGCCAGTATCAGTTCTGGCATCAGATTACGTCATTTTGACTTGAAACTTGTTTTACAAGTCCTACATAATATTCTAGTAATTATCATGCGTTCGTTATAATTTTCCGGGATACTTTTCCGGTACGCATTTATACCGAGTAGCAGAACCGGTATCTGTGCTTTTCTTCCGAAAGGCGACTTTCAGCATTTTTACTCACTTAATATGATTATCTAAGCCCATTAATAATTATTAGGGTCAATTATGGAATTATTTCCTAATTATCATAATTAATTCGCTAATTACCTTAATTAGCGGTGTGGGTTCTTACACTATGTTTATGTTGTATGGCTGTATTGTATGCTTTACATCTGACTTGTCACGCAGGAAGTAGGCTCAGGGGATTAGCGGATCCTTTATGAACCCTGAGCTTACTGAGATATGTTATCTCACCCCGTTTGGGGACATTATTTCAGGTATCCAGAGTAGTGGTGATGCTTCTAGGGGCAAGGCCCCCGCCTTTGAGTAGTGGATAATGCTGCTGATTAATTATACTCTGATTAGATTTTATGATGGCATGTATAATTATTAACATGTCTAATTATCCTATGTTGAGATTACTATATGTATTTATTTAGGCTAATGACTGTAGTATTGGAGCCATGAATTATTTACTAATGCTTTGACGTTTCGAAATTAATATAGACTTTATGTATGTATTCAGTTATTTGGGGCACGGAGCCTTATTGTTTGTACTGACCCTAAGAGTGGATCGTAGTCCGTGTGAGACTTGCGAGATGTCTGTTTAATTATTATATCTATCAGGTTATTGTATGTGTGGTAACCATATTCCCAGTTATCCAAAATACAGCCGTGATGTTGTCCGCGAGACTCTGTCAGGAATGATACTTAAGGTCATAACCGGATGGTCAACGGCCACTAGTGATGGGATGGCCAACGGTTTTAATTAGTAGATTTAGATTTAATGTTACGCTAAAGCATTATATCAGATGAATGCTTGAAAAATTTTTAGAAAATTATTTTGGAAAAAATTTACTCGTATTTTTTAAAAGACGTTTTATTATTGTTTTAAAATAAAGTCTTCTATTGTGTATGCTAAATATCATGTATGTTAAAAACCGGAGTACTACGGACTGTTACAATTTCTATCTACCAGTAATTCCTTATGAATATTTGCTTCTTGTATCTAATAATTGCTTTTTCCTATCATTCCAGGTTTTCCCGTTGCTTCATATATCAGTTATGACCAACTCTTTCAACAACACAGGCCTCGAAAACCAAGACTTCTCTAAATCACTCATCAACAGAGTTTTTGGCATTAAAGAAAGGAAGGTTAGTTTTTTTTCAACAAAATAATATCTTGTTATTTTTTATTATAAAAATATCTTGTTGATATTTTTTTTACCAAATAATAATAATAATAATTATATCTTGTTATTTATCTTGATATATTTTAATAAAATAAAATATTATGATTTTTTAATTTTCACAATATTTTATCTTCTCACTTGCCAAACACATTTTTTCCTAACCCTATATTCTTTTGTTGCCACTGCTATTGTCCCTTCCGTTAAATTCAACTGCTCATATGCTCCTTTCTCAACTTCTCATACTATCTAAACCATTTATTGCTCCCTATCAACTCTCAAAACATTCCTTATTCTTTTTACTTTTTACTTTTTTTTGTCTTATTGACAAAATATCCTATTTTTAGAATTTCTATTAAGAACAATATATATTATTTGACTTCTAGCTGTTGCAATCATCTACATGTTCTATTTTTGGTTTGTTGGGCATGTGTTTGTGCGTATTATTTTTTTTAATTTGTTTATTTTTATTTATTTAATTATTTTTTGTTGGAAAATTCATTTTATTAGTCTAACGTGATTGACTTGCACTTGTTTTGTAGTTGCTTCTCTTATGTTAAAATATCATCGTTGTTTAGTCTTAAAATAAAATATTTTTGTGCTCAGTTTTTAGACATACACGTGGTTGTTTAGTCTTAAAATAAAATATTTGTGTGCTCAGTTTTTAGACATAAACGTTGTTGTTTAGTCTTAAAATAAAATATTATTTTTAAGCTAAGTTTTCACGCACACACGCGCCCTTTGTCACCGTGTCAAATTAAAAAGTTTGAAACCAAATCTTGACTGTTGATTTCCATCAATCTAATGATTATGATTGGCTCATATTTATTAATTAATTATTAATTTCCAATAAATTATAACTATAAGATTGATGGAAATCAAGGGTTAATATTAATGAACATTGGTGTCAAATGATCATATCTTCTGTGTGTGATTCAATAGATTGTTTTTTATTTTCAACAATTAGTTAAATCATCAATACTTTGAGTTGTGTTCAACTACTATACAAAGTAATTATATAATATAGTTTATGAAGTGCAATATATTATATTTTTAAGGCTTGATAGGCTAGGCTAAGCTTTGTATTTTTTAAAAGCAAGAATTATGTGTGTGATTCAAAATCAATCTTTTGATTCAATTGACATTTTTTTTATTTTCAACAATTAATTAAATTGTCAATATTTTTAGTTGTGTTCAGCTACTATACAAAGTAATTATAAAATATAGTTTATAAAGTGCAATGTATTATTTTTGAAGGTTTGATATGTCTAAGAATTTGCACCATTAAATTATGAATTTAAATAATTTAATTATGAATTTAGGAAATAATTTCATAATTGACTTTAGATAAATATGGAAAGAGCATAACAATTAATATTAAGTCACTTATCTCAAGGAAAGTGTAAGCATCGGGTATTTCGTGATATAAATGGATATCGGCGAAGTAATCCAAAAAATAGAAATAAAAACATGAATATTCCTAGAAAATACCTAGGTTAAGAATATTGAGTTTAGGGTAAAAAATGATAAGCAGTGATGTCAGACCTAATACCAGTTATTACGCTGTATAAAACATGTACTGGTGAAGTATCTCGAAAAATTAAAATTAAAATATGATAATTCCTAGAAAAATATCTAGGTTAAGAATATAAAGTGTGGTAGAAAATAAATTAATGTAGCATATTACCAAAAAAAAATTAATTAATGAAGCTATTAGAACTAATATTGTTAGTTTAAGTGATTGTGGTTATAAATAGAAAATGGCACACAACCCTAGGGCATTTTGAACATCCTACCAACAGCCCTATTTGTCCATGTTGTGGCTGCCATTTTTTCTTCACCATAGTGCCTTAACCTTCTCTTCAAAGAACTCACTCAAGCCCTCACCTTTTGCCCTCTTCCTCTCATCCAAACTTCGTAAACACTTGAGCAAGCCTTGTAGGGAAGGGAAAGATCACTTCTTGGTGTACCATTGCCACTATTTTGTGGTGTTTAGGCACTGCCTTGGGGGTTGTTGAAGGTTCATCACATTTGTGTGAGGTGTCTTTCCTAGTGGGAGTGATTGGAACCATTTCTACACTACCTTGAAGCTCCAAAAAGCCATTTTTACCAAGGAAATTTGTGGTCTTACTTGGTCAGATTTTGGGAGTGCATTGGTGACCTTAAAGGTATCTTATTTTTCTATTTTCTAAGGCCCCAAAGTAACCTCTCACCATTTCCATTGTAAATTCATGAAAATGGTTTGTTTTGAGTAATGAAAAAGATAAACTTTAATGATTTTTGTTGGGGGTTTTAATCTAAGTGTATTAAAGTTAATTGAACTTCTATAAGTGAGTATATCGAAGTTAGAACCTTTGGGATGCCATTGAAGCACCTCCAAAATAGAAAAAAAAATGCAATTTTTCTGCATTCTGTCCCGGAGGATTTGATTCCCTGCAACTGGAAACCAATTCCCGCTGGAAAAAATTGACAATTACGCACTAGTTTAGTAAAATCGCAATATCTTGAGCTACAAAGCTCCAAATTGAGTGAGGTTTGGACCTATGTGAATCTAACACATAGGGATACAATCTTACAAAATTTCAAGTCCATTTAACAAGTGGATTGATCGTGGTTTGAGTTTTAATTTGTTGTCATGTTGTGGAAAATTACGTTATCTTGCGAAAAATATAATCGGAGTTATACAACTCCGATTGAGATATAAAATATGTCGTTGGAAAGCTTGTGATGTCTAGTTTTTGACATAGTAAAATTTTAGAAGTTTTGGTAAAGATTTGCAATTTTAATTTTAAAAATAGCAAAGATGATTTGTGCTTGGGGGCATTGGAAAAAGCCTGCAGTCACAAAATGAAAAGGAAAATGTAGTCCAGGCTTTGGAAGAAGCCTGCAGTCATAACATGAAAAATAGCAATTCTAGTTTCAGGATATGAATATTGATGATATTTTAGACATAAACCAGACTTGATTCTGCTATTTTGTGATCTGTGGACTGCTGTTTGGATATTGAGCTTGATTATACTACTTGATGTAACACCCCGTAGTACTCCGGTTGTTAACATACATGATATTTAGCATACAATACAGGCATACAACATAAACATACGAGTAAAATTTTTCCAAAATATTTTCTAAAATATTTTCAACGCGTTCATCTGATATAATGCGTTAGCGTAACATTAATATCTAACTCTACTAATTAAAACCATTGGCCATCATTAGTGACCATTGACCATAAGGATATGACCTCAAGTATCATTCCTAACAGAGTCTTGCGGACAGCATAACAGCTGTATTTCGGATAACTGGGAACATTGGTCCCGCACATACAATAACCTAATAGATACAATAATTAAACAAATAGCTCACGAGTCCCACACGGACTGCGATCCCCTCTCAGGGTAAATCAAACAATAAGGCTCTATGCCAAATAACTGAATACATACATAAAGTCTATATAAATTTAAAATCATCAAAGCATCAGTAATTAATCCACGGCTCCAATACTATAGTCATGAGCCTAAATAATTATATAACATAATCTCAACATAAGATAATTGGACATGTTAATAATTATACATGCCATCATAAAATCTATTCAGAATATAAATAAATCAGCATCGTCATCCAATACTCCAAGGAGGGGGCCTTGCCCCTAGAAACATCACCACTACTCTGGCTACCTGAAATGATGTCCCTAAACGGGATGAGATAACACATCTCAGTAAGCTCAAGGTTCATAGAGGATCCTCTAATCCCCTGAGCCGACTTCTTGCATGACAAGTCAGATATAAAGCATATAATACAGGCATACAACATAAACATAGCATCATCATAAAATTCTTGTGTAACCCCAGGGTAAAAGCCATACACGATTACACATGTGTGACTCCAGAGTCAAGCTATAGACAGTCAACACAACCTCAGTATGAAATAGCTCCCAGAGTCAAGTCATAAGCAGCATACATACCATGATCACTGGCCAAGATTCTCATAACATATATCATCAGTGCATCATCATAACATCAAGAATCACATAACATCTATATGAATGTGAATGAATGCACATATACATTATACCATCTACTTTCATATAATACAACCATAATGCCCACCATCATGGTGGGGCCACAAGAGAGAGGAGCAACCAAAACCATGAGCTTACCTCACTGAGCTTTTCATAATCTCAACTCCAACAGTTAAACATGTATGCTCCAACAAACCCTCAAGTGCCAAGTCCTCTAGGCAAACCTAGAGCAGGAATCATTTACATCATTAATACTCAATCACTTAATGATTCTGCATTTCATTCTTACATGCAAATAATATGCCCATTATAAGTCTAGACCAATTATTACATAATTACGTATTTTAGTGCATTATTACAAGCAACTTCAATCTTTAATCTCTTACATAACTTAGAATCACCTTCTAGGCTCACTTAGGTAACTTAAAAGAAAAATTGCACATCCAACCCCTAAATATGTGACAAGGCCGAATTACATGCCAAGGTATACCTAGGTTGGATTTCCATTTTTAAGCTTAATTCAAGTCCAGTTCCTTAACTAGTCACTTCTCTAATTACTCTTAAACTTAGTCTATGAACCAACACAATTTTCATCACTTACTTGACCTATTAAGGGTACCAAAACCGAGGCATTGATATGGTCCCAAGATGTTCAATTCAAAAGGCTAACTCACTATTGGTTCCTTGGATGCTTAGTTCATCCTTAATTCTTTCTAAGTTAAGCTCCCTTTTTACATATTCTATAATTATGCTAAGTATACCTCCTCTAGGTAATTTTAATTATTAACTTAGGCATATTAACACATTGATATTCTAAGACTTAAATTTAAGACTTATAGAATTTCCATAATCTCACATTCATTTCTTCTAAGTTACAAGTTGGTTAAAGCCTTAGACAGATAACAAAAACTTAATCCATCATTCTTTAAATTTTTCAACTCTAAACCATAATTATCCTCAAAATGGACGAACCATATACCTACCCTAACCTAGGATTTTCTTTCATTAATTCACATGGTCATGTGTCCTTAAGTTCACCCTAAGCTTAAGTTACCATTTAGTTCCTTAATTAGGTTTAATTAACAAACCCTAATTAGGTTTAGTTAGAAACCCTAGGTTAGTTTAATTTTAGGGTTTATCCTTAATTAGGTTCATTATAAAATCCCACTTAGTTATATTATGTCATGATACCTCAAGTTCACTAATTGCATGATTAGTGCTCCTAAACCCTAATTAAGTCCAATTTTAGGGTTTAATATTTAATTAGTGTATTTTGCATAGTCCATCTCATTTAACCACTAGATTAATTTCCTAATTAGGTCTTATTATTAATTTTAACATAGTGATTCTAATTTAAAAACATATGGCCGAATTGCTTAGGTGTGTAGATTAGGGTTTTTAAGCTTGTTTCTTAGTCATTTCTTTAGTTAATTAGTCCCCACACTTAATCACTCCACTAATCCATGATTTCCTTATTTTTAACACAACTAATCCCTCTTATACACAAGGGGTAAGATTTGATTAGTTATAGTTATTAGGGTTTTAAGCCATCCTTAATCAAGATTAGTATGTTTCACTTAGAGATAACTCACTTGGTTAATTTTTCTTAGTTCTTCTTAGGATTTTTCCACACTTAACAACTTTTTAACATTTTTTTGTCATAAAACCCTAGTACTCCATGGCAAGGCCGAATTGTTCATGGGTCCTTTTAGGGTTCATGTTCATCTTTTACATGAAATCAACACAAGGATCCAAAGGTTGAACCTTTATACATCAAATCAACCATTTCTTGGTTTATAACTCACACGCGCTCACGAAAAACCATCAAAACCCTTACTTTGAAATTTTTGCAACAATATTCTCCCCACCCACATACAAAACCGAGGATGTAATAGAGGAGAGGAAGGATTTTGGGTCATCTTTTTCCTAAAGTGGTTCTTACGTCTTCAAACTCTCACTTTTAGCTCCAAGCTTCACCTTTCCCAACAAGAATACTCTTTAAACAAGAAAACACCTTCAAAAATATGCTCAAGTGTTAGAGCTCAAGAACACAAGAGAGTAAGATGAGATTTTTCAAGAAAAGTTTTGGAAACTTACACTAGAACTCAAGAGAATCAAGCACACAAGTGATTTTCTTTAAGAGAACTCAAAAACACAACTACATGGCTCCTTGGAACATCAAAACCGTGGCTTTACATGGTGGGAAGGAACACGAAAATCTTGCTTCACACCATAAAAATGGTATGGTTGTGAAGAGGAGAGTGAGGGGAACAAGTTTGGTAAAGGAGGTTTGGTGATTTGGTGAGATTTTGGAGGAGAATTCTAGAGAAAAGTGAGAGCAAAGTTTGAAACTTGAATTTTAGAGAGAGGAAGGAGGGGCACTGGGATTCTGCAGAAAAATAAGGGGGGAAGGTGCCCTAATTAGGGTTGCCATGTCACCTTAGTGGCACTTTGTCTTCTAGTGAAACCAGGTGTAATTTTTATCTGAACCGTTCTAAAAATTTTACCCAGAAACACCCAAGACTCTAAACTTAAGTAATTAAAATTGACTTTGTCTAATTATCAAGTTCATAACTTAAAAATTTGATTAGTAGATCACAGATCCACTAACAGTTGTTTAATTGTACTGTAGTCTTTACCAGTTTTCTTAACTGTACCCGGAATTCATATTCTTCTTAACTTTAACATTATTGGTTTAATTATGACTTATTAGTCATATATTGGTTTTCTTTTAATTTTCTCATTTTTTTCCCGTTTCGGGATTCTACCGGCTGCTTCTACAGCAATACAAAATACCCGGTAGAAGTGACTTTTCAAAAATACCACAATATAGGAATCAACCTTCATCAAATCATATACTAACTTTATTCATGATGTTTATATCATTAGATTGGCTCTCTAACTATAATTTGCAAACTTGGAGCTCTTCTACTAACTGTTACTGCGTCAGCAGTCAAAAATAACAGATGAAAATTCACTTGTGTACAATACCCTTAATATGGATATCAAAATTCTTAGAATTTCCTCCTCATTCCATTTATGACCATAAGGTCCTCATCATAACCCTCTAATTTAAAAATTCATATAATTAGGGTTATAAATTTGACATCTCATCTGAGAGCCGTTAGATCAAAAAATATAAAGGATCCTACCTTATATATATATATATATATATATATATATATATATATATATGTTGCTGCATCGCATGGATATTATTATTGTTAAATTGCTATTTTTGAACTGCTATATCGAAGTGAGCTTGGGGCGGAGAAACTCTTCGAGAACCCTTGCTTACTGAGATTTCTTTTAGAGATCTCACCCCTTTTGGGGAATATTTTCAGGTGTAGATTTCCATGAGACGGATGCTTTCCGAGGCAATATGTCAGAGTGCAGTTTATTTGAGTTGCATGTTTTATTCAGATTATTATGGATGTAATTATTGTACCATGACATGATTATTATGACTTTATATTTTTACCAGACTATGTATGTTTTATTTGTTTCTTGAGCATGGGGGTTGTCCATGCCTTTGATTTATTTGGATATTTTGTATACGCCATAAGATATGAACATTGGTCATGACTACGTGATGTAGCTTCATGACATAGTATTTATTTATGATATGGAGGCATTTCAGGAATTCTATTGTGGTTAGGCAATTACATAGGGATATGAACGAGTTTTATATTGCTAGGTTAATAAAAAAAAGTGATCTTGCATGTCTGCAAACTTAATTTATTTTAGCTTCCATATTTAATTGAGTTGCGTTTAATCGCAAAATAAAAGAATTCTCTTAGGAAATTTTCTTACTCATTTGGCTTGATTTTAAACTCCAAAAATAATCAATTTGATTATTCTAGATTTTACCAAAATCATAATAATTAAATTAATTTTCGAAATCAATATAACCATTAATCTAGATTTTTTTCTAAAATCATAATAATCATAATTTTATTTTACCGGAATATTTAAAATCAAAAATAACGCGCATAAACTATCATACTAGTCGGTAATGACATAATAGTAAATATGCACGTATGACATGTGATCATGCAACAATATGGCACCTTCGTATCCTATATGACATGTTATCGCAAATATCATGTTAATCGCACATATAATTCATACCAATCAATAAAAGCATTAAATAAATTCTAATTACTTTAATCTATAGCCTTCCTATTTTAAAGAAAATTAAAAATAAAATATTACAACTTTGGAATTCAACTTTCGTCTAGCCCATAGTATCTGTCTCAAGCCCCTTTAGGGTTTCCATGGGCCCAAAAACCCAATCCTTTGGCGAGAAATCTTAGGACGCGAAAGAGGAACCCTAGCCGTAAGGTCTTCCGAGTCGTCACCCGGAGTCAAATCGGGCCGAAACTCCAGGGTAAGTACCGCCACATAGAAACGAGTGCACCGCCACCTGAACCACCCAAAAAGGTGGCCGAACGCTCCCTCACTCTCTCTTTCTTTACCGGAGAGTGGCAGCCACTCGCAGCATCTTGTGGCGGCACGTGGAGGCGCGTGATGGCTTCGGTGGAAGTGATCCACCCACCGTTGCGTTCTACTTTCCGTCCTCTTTCCAGCCATATATAGATCGCCTCATTCTGAGATCGGGAAGTCCTCGAAAAGTCTCTGACAGTGCTGACTGCGCATCTTCCTCGTGGTTTCTCGATCTTAAACTTTTACAAAATATTGAAAAAATACATAGAAATTCCGAAAATAGATAAAAAACAGCAAGGAGGAAATCTAATCATATGGGATTAGCCTCCTTGTTACAAATCGAGAAATACACGAGAGACCCAACCATGGATTAAAGCATTTTTACCGATTAAAATTTAAAATTTTATGAAAATGAAACGTAAAGAATTAACAACATGAATATCAATAACATATACAGAATAGAGGTGCCATATTTTCAAAATCACAAAATAAATAAATAAATCAAAGCTGATCTAAATCCCCATCACAATCCGGCTCTGATACTACATGAAGGTATATCATCAGAAACGCGGAAACGCATCATACCGATGCGATGAGGAATGAAGAACATTGTCGCTTTGATTACCTGGGGTGAAGAAGCGAGCGTGACGATTCCTCACGTTCAGTTCTCCTTCCCAAGCCTCACGATCTGCAGCAACGCACCACGAACGGTCGCAAAATCCGCTTTATGGTTGATCTTCCAGGCTATGACTCAAGGGAATCATGGGGTCGTGTGGGCAACCGTTGAGATAATGAACGTCTGCCTCTTTGGTGTGTTTCTGATGTCTGTAACCCTAGGAGGCACAAGGGAAAAAAGAATGTTTATATACTCTGTCCAATCCAAAACTAACCATAAGCTTCATGGGTTAAAATTGGACTTTGGGCTCACTCTCACTAAAGCTATTGGGCTTAATTGAAAAGAGCATACTAAACCCAACAATCGCTGCATGCGAAATTAATCTTTTTCGGGTGGAAGTTCAATAATCAGGATACTGATATCTTTGTGTTGGGTTTATATGATTGATAGTTTGTAAGTATCACGACATAATGTTATCTCAGCACCAAAAATATAACAATAATAACTTCCAACAGTGCTATAACAATGCTGCAGATGTGATTCTGTAGTACTTTCTCAGAAAATTATTAGACTTCCAGTTCCATTGATTTGGTGCCTACCCATCTAATGCATGCTGCAGGATCGTTTCCTTAATATTATTCAGCTGAATTGTGATATTCAATTCTGATATGAGCCATCCATAGTTTCTCTCAAGCATACATAAGAAGTCCTTTACAAATAGTACATAACATGCACACGTTGATGTGTTTTGGTACATAGCCATACATCAAGTATATTTCATTTCTCCAAATCCTGAAACCAAATTAAGTAAACTAGCCCAATATATCCAATACACATATCAAATCATGGGATTACGGTGCCTAAGTAATAGACTTTGATGACCGGACACTTTGGCCAGCCTGATTCCTCTGTTTTCGGCAGTTAAACCTTCCTTTCTTCATTGCCAGGAACATTGTTGATGTGTGCATTACAGAAGTTTTGGTTGCCATGGCCTTCATTGTTGAAAGAATTGGTTGCAACAACAGCTTTATCAGCTATTATCACTGATATGTGAAGTGACTGGAAAACCTCGAATTATAGGAAAAAGCAATTATTAGATACAAGAAGCAAATGTTCATAAGGAATTATTGGTAGACAGAAAGGAATTATCATAGCTTTACTCATTAGAAACATAGTAAAACACAGATGAATTCAAAAGATTCCTATTAAAAGCCCCTATTTCCGCATTAATTCATAAAAGTATAGAGTCTCCATGTCAGAACATCAACTAGAATCTATCACTCACTCACTATGAAAGATTATTTGTTTTGTCCATAAGTTGTTATCAATTAATTTATTGAATCTAGGATATTCAACAACTTTTAACAAGCTAGAATCAGGTAGCAAAATATGACTACTTCTCTATAGATAACCCAAGAACAATGATTGGATGAATAAGATCTGAACCAAAGATAAACCTGAAACTAACTACAAACTAGACCAAAAATTAGGATTTAATGGTAAGAGTATGGAAAACAGAACCTACACTCGACAAACACCCAACAAGAAACATAGGGAGTGAAAACCGAACCCTACAAGGCACATGCTACCAAGAAAGACAAAAATGAAGTCAAAGAAGTATCAGCATACCTCCTCATCATTTTGATATTTAGCAAAATTCAGCGGATTCTGTGAACATTGCAACCACACGAAGATACAATCAGAGTTTTGACATGAAATACTAATAAAGTTGTAAAGAATCTTGGATACACCACCCCAAAAGCTAGCTCAAAGGGTGGGAGTGCCCAAGGTCTTATAAATTTCAAGTTAGTTGTTCATCCAACCAATGTAGGACTATATATCTCAACACACCCCCTTACACGAGAGCCCATTGGGCTTAAAGAGTGGATAATGCAACAGGCCCAACCACCTGTGCTAAGAGAATCCACAAGAGAAAGTGGGGGACGGCAAGGCTCTGATACCATGTAAAGAACCTTGGGATACACCACCCCAAAAGCTAGCTCAAAGGGTGGGAGTGCCCAAGTCCTTATAAACTCCACATTAGTTGTTCATCCAACCAATGTGGGACTATATATCTCAACACGCCGCCTCACATGAGAGTCCATTGGGCTTGAAGAGTGGATGATGCAACAGGCCCAACCTACATGTGCTAAGAGAGTACACAAGAGAAAGTGGGGGACGGCGGAGGCTCTGATACCATGTAAAGAACCTTAGGATAATACAACCAATATGAGACTATATATCTGAACATGGTATTCAACATTGGTTTGGGGTGATGTATCCCAAGGTTTTTTACAAAAATTTTAACAAGAAAAATAAAATAAAAAATCATACCACTTGTCCTCTAATAGAAAATTCTTTTGGAGCAGATTATAATTAAAGGAAACTACAGTAACTGCGAGCATAAGGCCTGATAGAGCAAGTCTCTCTGTGGCAACATTTGATGACCCAGCTAATAGAGTAAAGATCTCCACTGCTTCTGAACTGATCGATGAGTCATCACCGGCTAAATACTGCGATGTTGTTTATGGAAACTTTGTATTATCATGCTATACCAAAGGCCCTGAAGGAAAATTAACGATATACTAAACGATGTTGTTTAGTGTGTTTTTTCTCTTTGTCGCATGGCTCCGGCTGAACTTAAGAAACCGGCATCCATGGTAGTTCCTACCCAATTCCCATCATCATTTTCTTGTTCTGGTTGAATTTTGGTTCGATCCATTGCCACGAATGTGTTCTTGTTATTGTTTCTTTAGCTAATGAGGATCCCTTCTCGAAAAACGGTGAAGTTGGTTTCAGATTTATCTGACTGTTGATGTTGTATGAGCAACTTAAATGAGTATGCTTGAATCTGTTGCAACAAAACAAAGAGTAAGAGAATCAAATCCCGGTAAATCTGAAATCAATGTCACCAATTATCAAGAACTAATCCTCATTAACAAAAGCAACCACAAGGAAACATACTTAGCAATGGAAACCAAAAGTCAAAAAGAACAAGAAAATGAGAATGGAAAGACAGCAATAATACTAATAATTAAAGGATTATTGCTCTCTTTTCTTGGATTGTTGGAGACAAGGAGTTTCATATCAAAATCTGCAAGCAACAGTTATGGATAAATGAGAAGCTAATTATTTTGTTATAAATTATAATTGAGGCAGCTTAAAGATGGCCCAAATAGCTAGGTGCATGCAAAATTCATCTTTTTCGGTGCAAGTTCAATAATAATCAGTATATCGATCTCTCTCAAAATTATTAGACTTCCAGTTTATATTGATTTGGTGATATTCATTTCCGATATGAGCCATTAATAGTTTCTCTCAAGCATAAATAAGAAGTCCTTTTTCAAATAGTAACATGCGCACGTTGATTATTTTATATAATTAAAAAATCAAGATAAATAACAAAATATTAATTTTTTTTTTAAAAATAACTAATATTATTTTATGGAAAAACAACTAACCTTCCTTTCTTCATTGCCTGAAACATTGTTGATGTCTGCATTAGAGAAGTTTTGGTTGCCATTGCCTTTGTTGTTGAAAGAGTTGGTTGTATCAACAACTTTCTCAGCTATTATCACTGCCATGGGACGTGACTGGAAAACCTCGAATTATGGGAAAAGGCAATTGTTAGATACAAGAAGCAAATATTCTTAAAAGGAAATACTGGGATGCAGAAAGTAATTATTATAGCTTTACCCATTACAAACATGGTACAACGCATATAAATTGAAAAAATCCCTATTAAAATACCATTTTTCCGCATTAATTCATAAAACTATAAAGAGTCTTCATGCCGGTTGTGAGAACATCAACTATGATCTATCACTCGCTCACTATGAAAGATTAATTTATTGAATCTAGGATATTGAACAACTTTTAACAAGCTATAGAATCAGGTAGCGAAATATACCAAGGGTAATGATTGGATGAATTAGATCTGAACCTAACATAAACCTGAAACTAACTACAAACTAGCTATAGACCAAAAATTAGGTTTAATGAGTTAGTATGGAAAAGAGGAAAAATTTAATATGCTCCGGCCCCACCACTTATTCAGTGATCCTTTTACTATACATGGAAAATTTTCTTCCATTTTTACCCATTTCTTTTTTATTATTGTTATTGAAGACAGAGGGTGATATAAAATCACTATTGCCTTGAACCCATGTATTTGACAGAAGGGGTAGATGATCAGAGTTATCACTGTGTAAAATAATAAAAAATAAAAACATACTTATTTGTAATCCGAATACAGAGTTAGTCAGAAGAATGTATGCAGAAGAGGATTGAATCCGAGCCCACAGAACATGTCTCCTTAAGACAATTTGCCCTCTCACTGATGCCTAAGGTTGATGGACACTTGTCTCCCAGGATAGAACGGATTCCGTCTGAAGAATGGTGGCACTACCAATTAACAGCCCAAACGAACACAACAGTATGCCAGAAGAATTCACACCGGAGGATGAACAACAGTATGCAATACCGGAAGAACAAAAATTCCGGCAGAGTTTTTGTGCAGAAAAAACCGGATAGATTTCTGAATGTGTCAATGTCTATTTATAGACACTGACCGGTCACGATGAACAGTCGCCGGCGGCGAACCGCCGTGTCTGACGGCGGCGAACGGGTGTGACCGGTGACCGTTCTGACGAACAGGTACAACCGGTGACCGGTTCGGCGAGTAGACACTTCCTTAAACCGGTTCGCGAAAAGGAAGAACCGGTTCTGTTCAAAAACCGACGGGTGGGTTCGAATTTTGGAGGGAAGCAACGTTTGGACCAAAAAATAAAAATAATTTAATAAAAAATTATTTTTAATACACCGAACCGAACCGAGCCGGCCGGACAGACGGCGGCGGCGCGCGCGTGTGGTGGTGAACCAAAGCCCACCTATCTCCTCCCCCTACATAAAATACGTAGTGACCCAAGGGCCAATTAAAGAGATGGAGGTGGGAGTTTATATACTCTCCCACTTTCTACCAATTGTCCAATGTGGGACTTGTTAAACAACCCACACAACTCTTCATCTTCCCTTTTCTCTTTTTCTCTATTAATCCACTTCTTATTCATAACCAATGGATCATTGTATATTAATCTTACTATTAATTCCAACAATTATTTCCCCCTCCGTCCCTCTTTTTTTTCCATTTTAAGAAGGGACCACCATGGTCCAGGCCCACAAAAAATCTTCTCGGAAAAGAGAACCTACACACCACAAACACTCAACAAGAACGAAACATAGGGAGAGAAAATCGAACCCTACAACGCACTGCAACCACACTACTAGAAAAGGCTTTATTATCGACGGAATTTTTCGACGGAAAAAATTCCGTTGAAATTTATTGACGGAATTTTCCACGGAATCTGATTTCCGTCGAAAAATTTTTACGGATTCTATTTTCCGTCAAAAAAGTTCGACGGAAAAATTATTCCGTCCAAAGTCTTCGACGGAAAAAGAAATTTTGTCGAAGAATTTCGACGGAAAAGGAATTCCGTCGAAGATTTTCGACGGAAAATGAAATCCGTCGAAAATGGATGAAATAAAATAAAAGAAAAAGAAATTGATTTTGTGGAGTTTTTCGACGAAAAATTCGATTCCGTCGAAGATTTTCGATGGAAAAGGGATTCCGTCAAAAAGTTTTGTAAAAAATAAAAAGAAAAAGAAATTAAATTTTGTGTGATTTTCGACGGAATTTCGATTCCGTCGAAGATTTTCGACGGAAAAGAAATTTCGTCGAAAACATTTGTAAAAAATAAAAAATAAAAATAAATTAAATTTTGTGGGGTTTTCGACGGAATTTCGATTCCGTCAAAGATTTTCGACGGAAAAGGAATTTCGTCGAAAAGTTTTGTAAAAATAAAAAAAAAAAAAAAAAAAAAAATTAAATTTTGTGGGGTTTTCGACGGAATTCCCATTCCGTCGAAGATTTTCGACAGATAAAGAATTCCGTCGAAATCTTTTGTAAAATAATAAAAGAAAAAGAAATTATATTTTGTGAACTTTTTGACGTTAGCAAAATCAAACCCATCGAACTAATCACCTGCATTAATGATTTACAAATTCAATTCCATCAGGTGGTGTAAATTTTTTTAGAAAGTCAAAAATTCAAAATTCCAGATTGTTAGTACATAGGTGTCCTAGAAACAATCTGAGAGTCAGATGGACCCATGTAGGTATAACAGGTTGATCATTCGATGAACTCAACTAGCTCTAGGAAAATAAAGCATTGCTAGTGCTCTGTGTTGTCATTAGATGGATTGAGCCTAAATGGGAAATGAGTTTTTTTTTTATTTTTGTTCTTGGGAATAAAAATGGATGAAAAACTCGTTTGGTAAAACCGGTTTATTTTTTTGTTCCGCAGATGAACCGATTCAATTTTTGTGCCGAGAAACAAAAAAAAGAATCAAAAAATTTATGCTTTTCTCATTCCTCGCACAAAAATAGAATCGGTTTCCCCTCTCCCTCTCTCCCTCCCCTCTCACAACAACACCAAACCATCATCGGACCCAAACCATTATCAAACGTAATTCTGATTCTCAGAATAAAAATAAAATATGTTAACAAACGTAATTCTGATTTTCAAAATTGTTCCAATGAACAGAAATATAAAAGAATCATTTCTTTTCAGAAACAGTGTAAGGAATCAAAATGATTGTCATGCGCAGAGCATAATGGCCTAAGTTGGAAAAGCCCAGAGAGTTGATGGCATCATGGTCAAGTTGGACTTGATCCATGATGTAAACTAATTAATCTAAGGGTTCTGCTTATCTCATAATGGCCTATGTTTATACTTACAATCTTTTTTTTTTACAACCATATCTTAACACAGTCAATCAACGGTTATCATTTATTGTGAATTAATAATTAATTAATGAGTTTAATTTGCGAAAATCATAATAGTTGATTGGCGAAAGTCAACAGTGTTAAGATATGGTTGTAAGAGATTGTAAAAAAAAAGGTTGCAAGTATTTAAATTAGAACATACATCCATGGTAGCTCCTTTAACTTTAGGATTTTGAAATGCCATCGCAACTTGACGATTGGCCATAATCTTTGAAATGATATGATTACACTAGAGGTGTTTTTCTCACTTTTACTACAAACTCCACGTTTTATTTATTTTATTATATTCTTTTTTTTGGTAAATATTTATTTTATTATATTCTTTTTTTCGGTGAAATATTTTATTATATTCTTACTATCAACTGAAGACTAACCAAATTATCATTTTGAATTAACAAAAATAATTTATTAATCTAAGTTGGACATTATATCTTTGAATTTTTGAAAATTGATCATATTTTTTTTCATTTTTAATATTTTACCAAATAATCACAAAACTTTTAGACAAAATAAGAAAATAGTAAAAAGTAAGAAAAAAAGTTCAATAATAATAATAATTTATGCGTTGAAATTGCTTCATGCTCCGTCCTTCTTCCATTGTTGTCACATTCTCAACTCAGGTTTGAATTTTTTATTTTTTTTATTTTGGATTACAATGAGAACCGAACATTACACACATTCCATATCACTAGGCTAACTGTAGTGGTTTCAGGTTTGATTTTTTCTCTCACTCTTTCTACTCAATTGACTCTACATATAAAAGTTCTGGGTTAAATTTTTTTATTAATAATCTTACGTTACCCAACTAATATCCTTCTTCCAGAAATAATGGAATTATATGATTTTCAATGTTGTAGATGTTTTTCTATAGTGCTTTTTCAAAAAATTATTAGATTATCCTTACCTATTGGTTTGTTGCCTGCCCATGTAATGCATGTTAGAGTTTCTATTTTTTATTTTTATTTTTTGGAGTTAACACAATCCTAATTATCTCTTTGAGGTGAGTTGACTTTTCCTGATATTTCCACAAGCTTTGACTCTTTGAGCTGCTATGAGACTAATCTGGAGTGCGGAACAGATTAGGGATGAAGGGTTAGGGATGAAGATATTTAAACTATTATCAAAGGTGGCATGTAGAGATCGAACTACAACTCTTTTCTTTTTACTCACACAGCTTTCTTATACTACCAATTGCGCTATCATGTTAGGATTTATTCTCTCACAAGTTACTCGATCCCCACTGAACCAAAACTATGAAGGTGAGTTTAATATTTTGTTTCAGAATCAATTAAGTTTAGTTATGATAATTTAATTAATATCAATCTCAATTAGTTTAAGATAAAGGTGTTGTATGTTAAAATTTGTTTAAGTTAGTTATAATATGATTTTTCCTATAAAACCATGCATATTTGGGACCAAATCATCCCAAATCGAAAGAGATGTAGAAAAAAAAGACTTGGTGGCTTTTTTTTATTATTATAATCTGGAGGTATTCTCATTCAATCTTCTTTATTTGTTATCGGAATACATATCCTGAATGTTACCCCTCATTAGAATAGTGGATGCATTAAATTTCGCTAACGAAAAAATAAATTCAAATGCGCGTGCCACAAGAGAGAGAGAGAAATTCTACTATTTTGTAGTTAGTAATTAATTTATGGGCAATGTTTTTCTCATGTCATTAGAGAGAAGAAAATTTTCTACACACTCGAATTCATGGTGGGGTCCACACATAAAAAATAAAGAAAATAAAAAAATTATTGCACGTAAAACGAACTTCCACTAACATGAGAAGAGAGCTCTCCTACAACATAGAATTTTTTTCCCCTTAATTTATAGACAATTTTAAGTCCACAACCCAACAAGGCATATTCCTACGGTCATATCAATTCTAATTGATAGCCAGTGGCCAACACATCCAGAAAACCCATAATTGTAATAAATGTTATTAAACCAGATCCGGTTAGTAGTCTGATTGAAGTACTGGGTTATTGGATCACTGGTTCAACTAGTGGGTCACTAGTTCAAATTAGATGTAAATCTACAATTTATATTAAAAAACTATAAATATATTTAAATACTTGTGAAAAATATACCAAACATATAATATTTGTGATACTAGTGTTTCAGGTTCAGTAAACGACATCTCTAACTATAAATCAAAATTCTCCGCATATTGCATAATTAAGATAATGTTAGTGTTGTAGGTACATAATCTGTGTAAGTTAATAAATTACAAATCACTCAAATATTTCAAAAGAAAACAAAGTGTTTGAGAGTAAAAAAAAAAACATTAATTTATGAAAATAAATTAGTTTTTTTTTATAAATCGGGCTGGGTCACCAGTTGAATAGATTGGATCACCAATTTTTACGAAAATTGACCGGATCACACCAATTATGTAACATGGCCAATCCAATATAAAAATCGAACCAATTACATGATCGATTTACCGATTTCATGGAACGACCCGGCCGGGTCAATGCGAATTTTATAACATTGATTGTAATTCAATACGGAGGTTATGTCCTCTCGCCAGCTAATATCGAGAAAGTCAAGAAATCACAGCAGGCAGGTTTCGTGCATTGTATAGGAAAAGATTTGATAAGTATAAAGTTTGGTTAAATTTTAGGGTTTATAATACTCATGTAACATGATAATTGAAATATTATGTTGTAGAGATAAAAAATATGTAGGACCCATATGTTAGAAAAAATTATGTGTAGAACCCACATCAGCACAGAAATCGAAGGGTGTGTAGGAAGATTTCAATTTTCATGTTAATTGAGATTTATAAAACCCTAAATTTTAATATTATTTAATGTTTTGTATGGTATTATATAAAATCATCTAATTTTGATAATACACTATATAATATTAGATAAAAAAAAATTTAAAAAAATACCTATCAATAAATAATTTATATAATTCTTTCAAATATATCATATGATATTAATTTTTATAAAATCTATTAATCTGTGTGTCTCCAAAAAAATATATTAATTTTTATAAAAATAAAATTTTCCAATATTTTAAAAATTAATATATTAAAAAATTAATTCTTATTTTAATATATTGATATTGAAATTATATATTAATCTTTGAGAATTATACTAGTCAACAATGTTAATACATTTTCACCAAAAAAAATAATAATGTTAATATATTAATCCCTTATCAAGTTTAATCCCTCCCCCTTGAACCTGATTAAGTTATAAATCATTTTGATGTATTAAAGGGTTTTCATGTATAAACTTATATTATACGATGAACATACTAAATAATTAAAAATGTCATAACATATAATATAAACTTATACTATCAAGACTTTATCATCAATCACCAACAAATTTAGGTATTTTTTTTTTAAGGGATTCAGGTATATTTTATCTGAACGGGTATTTGATAGGTGATTATATTATTATTATTATTTTGTCAATTGTTAATACTCCTACCAAAAAAATGTTAATACGTTTTAATGTTTTACTATTGTTAGATAATAATATAAACCACTAAAAAGTTCTCACCCACCAGCTTAAGCTTTTGAGTTAAATTGGTTCTTTATTTCTTTCTTCACACAGCTTTAAAAAACCCTAGTCCACCATCTTAAGTTTTTGGGTTGAATTGGTTCTTTACCACTATAATTAATAAGAGATGATAAAATCATCATCTTAAATTAGTTATGAAAATCTATCACTTATATCTCGCTCTATTATAATTTTTAAAATTTATATTTTTTTTATATTCATGAGTACAAAAAACCATGATACTAGGATTTGTCACTTTCATCTCAACTAGGCAAATGCCTCCTTTTTTTTCGACAAGTATCTCTCCTAAGTCCTAACTAATAAAAAATGAAATTATTACACTAAGTGTATTTTTCACTTTTACTACAAATTCCACATTTTATTATTTTATTATATTCTAACTATCAACTGAAAACTAACCAAATTATCATTTTGAATTAACAAAAAGAATATACACTGACGTTAGTTTTTATTTTAAAAATATGTGAAATTATTAATTTTAGATAATCTAAAGTTGGACATTATATCTTTAAATTTCTGAGAAATGACCATATTTTTTTATTTATAACATTTTACCAAATAATCACAAGTTTTAGACAAACTAGAAAAATAGTAAAAAGAAAGAAAAAAGAGTTCAATAATAATAATAATAATTTTTTATGCGTTGAATTTGCTTGACGCGCCCTTCTCCTTCCATCGTTGTCTCATTCTTAACTCAGGTTTGATTCTTTCTATCTCGTTTTCTGGAAGTGAAATGACATGACAAGGGGTAAACTTGTTATATTCAACTATTATTATTGATTTGTTCAACTACATGATAAGATCTTCTTTTTCTTTTTGTTTTTCATCCATTGATGCGGGCTCTTGTGTTCGTGAACGAATCTAGTTAAACTTTCCTGAAGATGGAAACTCTTTTTGGGTAGCAACCTATCAATAGTCTTTCATGGGATGCCAAAGAAAAATACGAAAACGTTGCATCATCAACAGGAAGGCGCGACAAAAAGAGGAAACATTTGAGGTACGACGTAACCTTTTGTACCAAAATTTTCAGAGACATCAATATAAATGAAATCACAAAAGTCCAAAGAAAAGTATCACGCGTTAGATTTTGTAATCTGCATATATACTTTTGTAACTAGTGAATAGACATTGCCTTTCTTTCATTTTTCTTTATTTGACTAATTAATGTGTTCATTTTTTATTTTATTTTTTGGAGATCAAAAAAATATATGAATTAAACCAACACCACATAGGTAGAGACAATGAGAAATGAGAGAACCATTGAAATTTGGATCGAACATGAAGGGAATGTCCAACTTGAATTATTACACCCTCTATTAAAACTCCATGTATAGTGGTGAGTCTGGTGACCAACTTTCATCATAAGGTGACTAACCGTACATATAACATAGACTCGGTTGTAGTGATATTAAAAATTATTAAGAGATTTTAACCCATGTATAAAGTACATGAAATTATTAATCATGAACGCAGTATTATAGTAAGAATAAGAACAAACTCACATTATTGAAAAGAAATGAACACAGAATACAGAATAGTGGAAGAAATCTGAGCCCATAGAACATGGGTATTTTTGGACAAAAAATTAATAAACTTTTTTAATAAAAAATTATTTTTTATTTCACACACGTACAAACTGAACTGAGCCAAGCCGACCTCGCATGTGTGGTAGACCAAAGGACACCTAGCTCCTCTCCTCTCTACAAAAATGTAGTACCCCAACGGGCAATTTAGAAGTGTGAAGTGAGAGCTTATATACTCTCTCACCTCTTTTAGTTGTCCAATGTGAGACTTCTTAAAATTCACACACCCCTTCAACTTCTTTCTTCTTTTTTTTCTTTCTCAACCCACTTCTTATTCATAACCTATAGGATATATAAATATATATATGGGGTAGGATCTTTTGACATCAGTGTCAAATTTAAAATTTGACACTTCATCTGAGAGCCGTTGGATAAAAAAGATCAACGACTCTGATTTGTAAGCATGTGATACTATTGATCTTTTTTGATCTAACGGCTATCAGATTAGGTGTCAAACTTTAAATTTGACACTGGTATCAAAGAATCCTACCCTTATATATATATATATATATATATATATATATATATATATATATATATATATATATATATATATATATGAGATCATTTGACTTAAGAGTAAGATTTTTAAGTCTTACTACTTATTTCAACCGTTAATTTCCACTCATCCAACGGTTATAGCTTAGGAAATCATATTAATTAATTAATTATTAATTATATTATAAATGATAACTATTGATTTATGTCTATCAACAAATGAGATAAGGAGTAAAATTCATGATGACTTCTAATCTCTAATCTTCACCAAAAAAAAAATATTAGAATAAGGAAAGGTTTAACAGAGGCCGGTTAGAACTTCAGTGACCTTTCAAAAAAAAAAAAAATCATCATGAATAGAGATTAGAGATGAGTCGTTAATCTTCACCATGCTAGAAGTATTTAAAATATGGTAGAATAGAAGATTATGGATGTTTCTAGAAATTTAAGAAAACTTGTGGAAAACTATGAAAACTTGAAGACCGTAAAAGTAGTTGAAAATTTTATCAGTTGCCAAGTCATGATGAGTTGTACTTAGTGTGTGGCTATTATAAGTAGTCAAATTCAATTTGAAGACTACAAAGTTGCAAGAATGGTCAAGGTGCAGATTAGTGGTTGTAATAAGTTGTCAAGTTCAAATTGAACTCTTTCATGTGTATGCTAGGCATTTAGATGTAATGAGTGAAAGTGTGTAAAAGTGTGAAAAAAAGTGTTGAAACACTTGTATAAGAAATAGAAACAATATTTGTGAGAAATACAAATAGAGATGGATTAGTGTTATAATATTTTGTTCTTGAGTGAAACTTTGTTATAGCAAAACTTCTTCTAATGTTCTGTTAGTTTATTCCATCTCCAAAGTAGATTGACCGATGACCTTTATGCACGAGTAATCAACAAATGGAAGAGAACATAATCTTTATGAATGGTCAAGAAAATGAAGGAAATGTGTGTACAAAATAAGAAGCCAAAATTATAGTTAGTTTAAGTTTCTCCCCACTGGGGAACAAGGTTAACTGTAATATCAACATCAACATCAAGTTAATCTCTATATAAAGCATCTTCAAGTTCTAGTTCCACCCCAAAGCGATTCTTTAAAACAGCACTAGCACCTAAGGTGGTGTTTGGTTAGGATGGTTTTTGGAGGATATCTATCTTTTTCAAGTATGGCTTTTAGAAACACCATGTTTGTTTCAACATATTTTCTCCAAAAATCTATCTATCAAGGAAGTATGGATTTATGAGAAACATAGATATCCTCACTGTTCAAAAACCCAATTTGAAGGTGGGATTTTCAGAAAACTGGTTATCTCACCTTTAATGTACTGTTGATTTCATAAACCTACCTAATTTTCCCAGTAAAATTTTCCCCCACCAAACAACTTTTTTTTTACATTTTTTTACCTATTTCACTTTATCCATCTTTCCAATTATTTCTCTATCTATTACATTTCCCTACTATTCTAAAAAAAATTCTTATACCGAACGCTCCCTAAGGTGGTGTTTGGTTGGGAGGGTTTTTGGAGGATGTTTGTCTTTTTCAAGTATGGCTTTTAGAAACACCATGTTTGTTTCAACATATTTCTCCAAAAACCCATCTATCCAGGAAATATGGATTTATGAGAAACATAGATATCTGCACTGTTCAAAAACCCAATTTGAAGGTGGTATTTTCGGAAAACCGGTTATCTCACTTTTAATACACTGTTGATTTCATAAAGCTACCTAATTTTCCCAGTAAAATTTTCCCCCACCAAACAACTTTTTTTTACATTTTTTATCTATTTTACTTCATCCATCTTTCCAATTATTTCTCTATCTATTACATTTCTCTACTATTCTAAAAAAAATTCTCATACCGAACGCCCCAAGGTGTTTTGCACTTACAAGTTGCACCGAGGTCCTTGAAGTGAATAAAAAGCAGGCATAGCTAGCATGTGACTAAGCCGGTGGTTGTTGTAAAAATTGCAGTAGTTGCTTTGACTGACAGAGTCAAAAGAGGAAACTGAACCGGCCAAAAGAAAAAGCGAATCCATCCAATCTATCTTTCGGCAAAAAAAGAAGGGTTTTGGAAAGTGAAATGTTAATTCCACAATCATTTCATGACCTGGATTCATACCATCTCTCCAATCTCCATCGTGCAATGCTTTCACCTAAACTTCTTCCACATCATCTCAATGCCCAACTTGGTAATCCAAATCCTCAGTTTATGATCATGCGCCTTTTTCCAAATATGATTGCTGCATCCTGCTGGTTTAAAGAGAAAAACCAAAAGAGAAGAAAGATTAATAATTAAAAAAACACTATTTTAGAATAAGTTCGACGATAATTAAATCAAATATATAATTAGATTAGCTTAATATGTGTTAAAAATAAAATTGTTAAAGACACAACAATTTAATTCATTTAAAAAAATAAAAATTATGTTATAGAACAATAGATAATTAGAAAATAATAGAGATAAGAGACAATTTAATTCATAAGCGAATCCATGCGGCTAGAATTTTTTTTTTTTTAGATTTTTTTATCAATTTATCAATTAATCCAGTCAAAATAGATAGGATAACAAGAATATCAAAACTCTTTCTATAAACTTAAGCTCAAGGTCATTAATTAAGTTACTCCACTAGATAGACTCAGCGGAATAAAAAGGTTCATTAATAAGCTTCAAAGTGTAAACAGCAGATTGGAATTGATTAAAAAAAAATTTGAATTGATTTGTAAGCAAATTAAATTATTTAGTATGAAGGATAAATTAATTCGATGGTTGATTCAAATGGTAATATAAGCCTTAAGATGGCCAAATTGCCAAAGAATATAATTAGAATTCTAGGGTGGCGGAGAAATTCTTACTCTCTCAATCCACGAAAGGGGTTAGTCCCATCCGATATGGGGTGGGGAGACCCTTGGGTATATCCAAAAAAATAATAATAATAATTCCTAGAGAAAACCTTTATAATCTAATCTGAATAATTGTTACACCGCTTGATTTGAGATCAATATCATATCTATACGGGTCTTTTTCCCCACTTGAATCATGAGAGAGAAAACATGGGCTCTCATGTTGATGAGCAAATCAAGTTAAATCTACGTGAAGATGGAAAAATAATTTGGGTAGTACTTGATAGAGCAGAAATAAATAAAATTTGTGTTGAATAAATAAAAATAAATTAGCATATTTTTTTTTAATATTAGTACATGATGTAATGAGTCTAATTTACAGTGAAATGACATGACAAGGGGGAAACATATATATTATATTCAATTACTATTATTGATTTGTTCAACTACATGATAAGATCTTTTTCTTTTTGTTTTCCATGCATTGATAATCAATCTAGTTCAACTTTCCTGAAGATGGAAACTTTTTTTGAGGAGCAACCTTTCAGTTTGTGTTTCATGAAATTCCAAAGAAAAATACGAAAATGTTAAAGTACCATCAAGAGGAAGGCGCGACAAAAAGAGGAAACATTTAAGGTATGACGTATTAACCTTTGTTACCCAAACTTTTCAGAGTCATCATTATAAATGAAATCACAAAAGCCCAAAGAAAAGAGTCACGCGTTAGATTTTGTAATCTGCATATATACTTTTGTAACTAGTGAATAGACATTGCCTTTCTTCCTTTTTCTTTATTTGACTAATTAATGTGTTCATATAAATTTTTTATTTTTTTGGAGATTAAAAACAAATGAATTAACCATCACCACATAGGTAGAGACAATGAGAAATGAGAGAGCCATTGAAATTTGGATCGAACATGAAGGTCCAACTTGAATTATTACACCCTCTATTAAAACTCCATGTGTAGTGGTGAGCATGGTAGTTAAAATCCGGATTTAAATATGCGATTTTATGATTTTACGATTTTTTTCAATCAAAACGATTTCATCAAAATTCCAAATACTTTTACAATTTTATGATTTGTTACGACAAAGAGTATCCTAATCCCTGCCTATCAAGACAAACTGCAAAAAGAAGCACAAGTAAAGCAGAAGAACAAAACTCAGTTTAAAAAACAAAGAAGGAAGGAAATGGGTTACCCATAATTATCCAGTGTCCCATTCAATTCAAGTTTGAAACTTTAGAGAAAGAGAGAGAGAAAGAATCAAGCCTGAGCTGAGAATGTGACAACGATGAAAGGAGGATCATTTTCTTACTTTTTACTATTTTATTATTTTGTCTAAAAGTTTTTTTTTTTTTGGTAAAATAATAAAATGAAAAAAAAAAGGATCATTTTTCAGAATTCTAGAGATATAATGTCCAACACTTTAGATGATCTAAAATTAATAATTTCAGATATTTTTTTAAAAAAATGAACTTCAGTAGTGCATTATTTTTGTTAATTCAAAATGATAATTTGGCTAGTTTTCAGTTGATAGTAAGAATATAATAAAATAAAGAATAACACACGAATTTGGTTTTTTTTTTTTTTTTGATAACATAATTTTGTTTGTTTTTACAAATGTTATGATAACACACGAATTTAAAAATTAATTGGTGCAAATACAAATTTCTCATTATATTTACATAAATTATAAACCTTACAATCTTACATTAAAGTCAATGCACAACACTTTTAATTTTTTTTTATATCAAAACTAATTATTTTTTGAGGCGAGAAGATTCCTCGTATATTTTCATAAACTTCAGTTCTTTAAGTCAACTACGAAGCTAATCCCAACAACTGTCAAATTTTAACACATTGAAATTGGCCAAATACATAGTTTATTGTCTCGTGTCTTTTCAATTAGCTATTTTTTTTATTCGGATCAGTCGAAATACTGTATACCAACGATTACAGCAAAAGTGGAAAAATATGCTTTTATAAGGTGGAAAGAAAGCTCACTAGCAAAAAAAATTATTCGTGAAGTTCTAACTGCCTCTCTTAAACCTTTCGTATATTCTAATGATCTAATCTATCGACCATGACATTGGCAATAACTTGCCCAGCATTATCAAAATTCTCTCTTCTAAAATGCACAAAAAGCGTAACAAAATAAGTAGTATTCAAAACTTGCTGGACTAGATTGACCAATGACCTTCATGCACAACTGATGGAATAAGGATGTGCAATAAACAAATGGAAGAGAACATAATCTTTATGCATGGTCAAGCAAATGAAGGAAATGTGTGTACAAAATACAAAGCCAAAATTATAATATCAACATCTTTATCAAGTTAATCTCTATATAAAGCATCTTCAAGTTACACCCCAAAGCGATTCTATAAAACAGCACTAGCACCTGCACTGGAGCTCGTTGAAGTGAGTAAAAAGCCGCCATAACATATGAATAAGAGTATGATTGAATTTTTTTTATTTTTTTTTAAGTTAGAAACTATTTATAAGTTAAGTTAAAGTTAGAAACAAAACTTAAAAAAAAAAAAAACTAAAAGTTGTTCGCTGATTATATAAAATTTTTAGTTTAAAAATTACTTAAAAGCACGTATTTCAAGAAAAAAAAATTCTAAATATCTCTATAGCTTTTCACTTAAAAAGAAACACACAATTTAAGAAAAGCTAATAAGAGCTTAAAAAATGTTCTTCTTGGTAGTTTTTGGCTTTTAACTTTTTTTTATTATTAAAAAACAATTTTTCATTATAACAATTTTTCGGAACAATGACCAAAATGTCACTGTTCATCAATTTTTTTAGCTAAATTCCACGCGAACGGTGTTATTTCTCAATCTGTCACGGGGTCAAATTCGCTACCCGATGTAGCGAACTCAGTTTGTTGACGTGTCACATTTCTAGTGGACACCAAGTTCGCTACACAAGGTAGAGAGCTTGATTTTAACCAAGTTCGCTGCCAAATGTAGCGAATTTCATACTTTTTTTTTTAACTTGGTAGTTGTTATTCACTAGAAATGTGACACGTCAGCAAACGAATTCGGTATATCGGGTGGCGAATTTATTTTCGTGGCAGATTGGGAAATAATACTGTTCACGTGATATTTAGGTAAAAAAATTGGTTAACAGTGATATTTTAGTTACTGTTCCCAACTTTTCTCCAAATCTGTTTGACATAACTTCTGTTTGTAAATAATTTTTAGCTTAACAAAAAAAAAAATGCAAAGAGGCATTAAGCGGATGATTGTTGTAAAATGTGCAGTAGTTGCTTGGACTAGCAAAGCCAAAAGAGAAAACTGAACCAGCCAGCAAACCAAAAGAAAAAGCAAATTTCCTTGTTGAAAGCCACTAAATCAGACCAAACTGCAACAAGGACACAATGCATGAGTAAAAACGTGAGTCTCTAGTAAAAGTGAAAAATACACCTTACTGTAATATTTTCATTTTTTATTAACATGTGGCCTATATTTGTTTCTCTAGAAAATTCTATTTCTAGAACATTCTACACCATACATTTTTTCTTAACTCTTAAGTCAGAAAATTCTATAAATGTGAAGCATTTCCTCATACTGGGAAGCATTCTGCTAGCTTTTCTTCTTCTAGTGCAGTGCAGTGCACGAGAAGCTGATAATGAAGAGTTTTGCTAGTAGTCAAGAAACAACATCAGTTGGAGTTAACCCACAATTATCACCAGCTCCGTCTTCGACTATGTAATCATTTACTGTTTTTTCTTTTGCATTTTAATTGTTTTATCTCATGTTTTTATGATTGTCAACTTCTATGGGGGGAGGGAGGATTTTGAATAATTTTTGCTTATAAGTTAACATTCTTATACACTACATTTATAGATGGTCACCTCTTTTCTGGATTGGTGTTGGTTTTGGACTTTCAACACTATTTTCATTGGTGAGAATCATAATCACAACTCTGCTTTACATATATACTGATGATGATGAGGCTTTTCTTTGCTGTGTGTTTAATGAAGTGAGTGTTTTTGCAGGTAGCTACAAGATTAAAGGTCCGCATTATTGAAAGTCATTGGTATAAGCGGGTACGTTCTTTTGAGTTTTGAGTTTCACCCCTAAGATATAGGGAACATATCAAGTGGAGGAGTGGTTTATTGTGAGAATGAGAGGAGAAAATCTTTAATATTTGATCTTGCGCGAATAGTCAATGTTAGAATATAAAGTCACTTGATCCTTTTAATTAAGTCATCACATGACTTTTAAGTAACTTCTATTAAAAATGATAGGACACCACACGACTATGGTACAACATATAAAAGCTCAAATATTAAATTCAAAAAGAGAATCAATGCTTTAAAAGTTAGCATGAATCATTGTAGACATAAAATGCTACAATTTATTATAAACAAAATTATAAAAGTTGCTAAGAGTATCTGAAGTGTCAACATTGATATGGCGACTGAAAGTACATGGAGGTTGAAAGGCATGTACTTTGAGTTGGTAAAACGGGTCAATCCGGCCTCACCCAATTCACATTCAATCCAAAAAAAAAAGCCGGGTTAGGATTGACTCGAAAAAAAAAAAGTCAGAAAATCCAACCTGACCCGACTCGTGGGTTGGCTCGAAAATATAGTTCGTGTGTTAGCTCGAAAATTGGCTAGCGAGTTGCCTCATTTTCAGCTTATTTAAATAACCCTATAGTATTAATTGCTCGCGGGTTGGCTTCCATCAACTTAAATACAGGTTTACAACAAATGAGAAATAAAAGCAAAATATTTTAGTTTCGAATTTTCTTCACAATAAATTTGTATCAACATCAAGAAACAATCAGGAGCACTTGCTACCAAATTTCGGGTAAGATATTTGAATCAAACAGAGTCAGCACATCCTAACAATATAAAAATGGCACGAATGTGAGAAGATTAGGGACTTAGGTTTAGAGAAGGAAGAAAAAATGATGATAGCATGTGTGAATTTTGTCCATTTTTGTATATTATATTTTGTATTTAAAACAAATAAAAAAAAACTCAACTTTGGCTCATTTGACCCGCGGGTTGGCTTTCATTGGGTTGGCAGCTCATTTTTGCCAACTCAACCCAACTCATATTTTATGGATTACGAGCCAACCCTAGTCGGGTTCGATTTTTGCCAACCCACATATGCTCGTCGAATTGTTGTCTACATTTCTAGAAACATAAACACAAAAATTCTGCAGATTGGGTATACCTAATTTTACGAACTTAAGTAACACAGCTCAACTCACTTCTTTTATATGTTAATTTTGTTTGGATAATATGTAGTTTGAATGAACCGTCTCTAATCAACAAATCTGATATACCTTCAATTTTTGTAAAAGGAACCCTAGGCTTTTACAGCTTTTGAACACCTTGTCTTTGTTCCTGATTTATGAAACATTAGAGTTTTATTGAATTTGACATTTTATTTTATCTTCGTGAGGATATCGGAATTGCTTGTGATGAAATTTTACGGCAAAAAAAAAAATTAAATATTATAATTTAAATAAATAATTATGAAATTGTAGTAATTTAAAATTTATTTACGAATGTATACCAATCACATTCGCGCTTAAATCTATGAGCGAATGGGGTTGAGTCTAGGGTTTAAAATCAGCATTAATGGCGTCAGTAGGATAGTTTTCAAAATCATCCTATAATTCCTACTAATATTTGACAATCAATCAAATATATAATTACAAGAAAACTTACTCAATATTTCTGATAATATTTGGTCTATTAAATAACTTTTGGTCACATTTCCGATAAATTTATTTTCTCAGGCATAAAAAAAAAATCTCCCTCAACCAAACGCCCATTAATGGATTATGACTAGATTCTGCATATATAGAATTAGAATAACTAACCTTGAGGTTTTAAAATACTTTCAACATTTGTCTTTTAATATTTTTTCAGAAATATGCAATAATGCCACAAGGTATCAAGATCAAGACCTTGATGGGCCAGATGAATTCACAAAGTAACCAATTTGTCAATGCTGCATTTTCTCCGGGATCTCCTTTTCCCTTTAGATTGCCTTCAGGACCTTCCACATCAAGTGTATCTCAAATTGCTGTCAAAGTAGATGTATCTGCAACAAAAGTAGAAGCAGCCCGAGCTACCAATGTTAAACTTGAAGTGGAAATAAAGAATGAACAAAAAAAAACTGGTAACATGCAATGCCTGCTTTGCACTCCCATTTCTTTCCAACAGGATGAGATCATGAGACGGACGTGTTTCATGTGAAATTTATAAATGGTGAGTTTTTGGTAAATTAAGTAAAAGATTATGTGTCTAGATGTTATCTGATGTTGTCAGCTTTTATATCAATATAAAAGTTGAGAATTTTCCCAGTTTATTTCTTAACAAACTTTCCATTACAGATTTTGTAGATGTTTCTCCAGAAAAAACTCGGCTGAAGAGTCCTTTTGAAAGCTTTAAAGATGTTGATGAATCTAGTTCATTCAAGGAAGCACGGTTTCCAAAGGAAGTGAGTTTTTTTAGGAAAAAAAATATATAACTAATGTTATTTTAGACAATTTTATCTAATGTTCATTGAAACGATATCGTTTTGAGTTAGAAAATTAAAATGATAAAGATTATTATAATCTTGAAATAAACTAAAATTACAAAAAACCACAAAACGACATCGTTTCGATGAATATTAGATAAAATTATCTAAAGTAACTTTAGAAAAAATAAAACATTATTTTATGATACAATTTTTGGCTAAAGTTTAGCGATTTGTGTTATCTTAATATGTAATAATGATGAGCATTTATTGCAGGCATCTCAAAACGGAGCTCCCTCTAACCAAGGTTTTGGTGATTCACTACCGGGTTCTCAATATACACGTAAGCGAAGAATCGGTTGTACATTTCCCTCAGACGTTGTTAATGCTTAAGTATGAATCCTTTTTCCCATTTTCTCCTTTTGTCTTTGCTGAACATTTTACATTTTTACTTTAATCAGATCAAATTGGGCCTTCTCCAGAAGAAGTCATTTCAAATATTGTGTCCTATCTTTGGATGGCATTTCAAAATCCTAACTTTCAAGCAGCTATCATGAATGTATGTTCTAATTTAAATACCAAACGGCCCCATAAGTATTTCATATCAAAACTCTGATTGTATGTTCTTGTGGTTGCAGTGTTTACAGAATCCGCTGAATATTGCTAAATATCAAAATGATAAGGAGGTATGCTGATACTTCTTTGACCTCAATTTTGTCTTTATTGGTAGCATGTGTTTGTCGTGTGTAGGTTCTCTTTTCCATACTCTACCATTAAATCCTAATTTTTGGTCTAGTTTGTAGTTAGTTTATGGTTTATGTTAGGTTCAGATCTTATTCATCCAATCATTATTACTCTTGGGTTATCTAAAGAGTAGTAGTCAAATTTTGCTACCTGATTCTAGCTTGTTAAAAGTTGTTGAATATCCTAGATTCCATTAATTAATCGATAACAACATATGGAAAAAACAAATAATCTTTCATCGTGAGTGAGTGATAGATTCTAATTGATGTTCTAACAACATGAGGAGACTATATATACTTCTATGAATTAATGCGGAAAAAAATGGGGCTTATTAAAGAAATCTTTTGAATTTATGTGCGTTTTACTATGTTTCAAATGAGTGAAACCTATAAAGCACCGACACTTCAAAAACTCTGACGTGTCGTGTCCGACACTTCCCGACACTCTCGGATACTCCGACACTCCAACACGTGTTATAGAAATTCAAAAAAAAAGGTTTAAAGGTTATGTTGCGTTGAGTTTTTAGTTTCAACTATTAGATTCGTTGGATTATGATTATTATTTCATTGAGTTTAATACAAATATTAGGGATATCTTATGTTTCTTTGCAAAATTTATGAATATTATAAGTTTAGATTCATTCTTTTGTTAAATTATTGAATATTAAATATAATATACACTACATAAATTAAAAATATTATTTAATATCAAAACGTGTCCTAACGTATCAAAATCTAACATTTTTTAGGATTAATGTGTCGGAGTGTCGTGTCGTATCGTGTCACGTGTCGGTACCCGTGTAGTGAAACTATAATAATTCCTTTGTCTGCCCGTAATTCCTTATGAATATTTGCTGCTTGTATTTAATAATTTGTTTTTTTTCCTATAACTCAAGGTTTTCCGGTCGCGTTACAGAACAGTGATAATAGCTAATTAATAAATTGCTTTTTACTATAGCGCCAGCTTGTAGAGTCGGGGAACGTAACATTGTCGTGTGGTGATCATTGTGATGTTACAATCAACAATTACGTCCACAACAACCAAGATCATGGTACAACCGGCTCTTTCAACAACACAGGTGGCAACCAAATCTTCTATGCTGCAGACATTGCTTCAGGCAGTAGGCGTACACGTTATAAATATAATTAAATTTTTTTATAATTAAAAACTAATCAATCGATTTGATTGATTATTTTTTTAATTTTTTTTATTTTTAACAATGGAGTTAAATTGTCAATATTTTGGATTGTGTTCAATTATTGTACCAAATATTTATAACAATTTATGAAATGCAATATATTATTTTTAAAGACTTGATAGGCCGGATCAAATCTTATATGCAATATATTATTTTTAAAGACTTGATAGGCCGGATCAAATCTTATATTTTTTAAAGGCAAGTCGAACCAAACTTATAATTAGGCTTGTATTAGATTAATAATCAAAACCAAACTTGAAATAATTTATATTACTATTCCTTTAATTTAGAATACCCAGTAGAGTATCCCAAAATTTACACTTCAGAAACGGGGAATCAGGCTGTCAAAAGTGTCCGGTCATCAAAATCTATTACTTAGGCAACGTAAATCCGTAAGCCCATGATTTGAGATGTGTATTGGATACGTTGGGCTAGTTTACTTAATTGGGCATCAGGATTTAGAGAAATAAAAAATATACTTGATGTTTGGCTATGTACCAAAACACATCAACGTGCGCACAGGACTTCTTATGTATGCATGAGAGAAGTGGCGTATCCACCCATTTGCCCGCAGGTGCAAGGGACTTGCTTGGTTTTAAATTTTTGTACTTATTATATATAAATATATAAATATATAATTAATTATAATTAATTAAGAGTAAATTTATAATTTGGCACCACCTAAATAAAGGTGGGTACAGTTGGTTAAGAGTTTGGTCCATACCCTTCAAGGGCGTGGGATCAAACCCCGCTGTCCGATGTGAAGACTTTGTTGGTGGGTGATATGTAATCCCTCCCAAAAATTCTAAAAGAGGTTGGGGTCTTCCCTGACCCTAGTGGGATACCGGTGTCTAACCACACTTAAACTTTCATATATCAATATATATATATATATATATATATATATATATATATGTTAGGATCATTTTACAGCAGCGTAAGTTACACTCTCAATCTTGATCGTTGATTCCACTTATATATAACTTTTAGTAACGTGAGTCATTGGATACAAGTGGATCAATAATCAAAATTGAGTGTAAGACTTCTAACTCTTACACCAGTGTAAGAATATCCTGCCCCTATATATATATGTTTTTCAGTCAAAAAGATAAAATTCAATACCCAAACCTTTTACCTGACCCATCAACTACTGGCTATAAAAAAACAGCATTTTAAATTTTATTTTAAATTTTGCTTTTTAAAAAGATTGTTATCCAAACATCTAAAAATTCTCAAAAGGACTTTTATTTAAAAAAAAATATTAAGAATAAAAAACCATCCAAACGGGCACTAAATGCTGTCTATATGCTTTAATTTATAGTTAATATCACAGTTGTAAAGTTGATGTCTTCCTTTATATCTTAATTTATAGAAAGACTTTTTATTTATTTAGTATGCAATATTCTATTTTTTATTTATTTATTTGCTACGCTAGTTTTTATTTGTTGTTTTTATTTGTCACTATAGAATGATCTTTTCTTTTCTCATTGCAGTTATTATCTTGTTATTCTGAAACTTCGCGACTTCTAAAGTATGCATTTTAAAAAAGCTTTTATTTTGGTAATCTATTTTAAAAGATTGTTTACAATTTTAGGTATGCATTTTTCTATTATATTTTAAATTATTTATTAAATGTTATTATGCATATATTTATTATATTTGTGTGTTTTCGTATTCTTAGAACAATATTTGGTTCATTACTTATTATATTGTGGGAGGAAAATGAAATTTTTATATTTTAAATGCTTACTAAAAATATTAGTGAATTTTTATATGTTTGCTTTGATATATAATTATTGATAATTGTTTATTTGAATTTTCAATACTATGTGACTTTATTTAATATATAATTTAGATAACGATGTTAGAATTCATAGTAAAATTTTTTCTTAATTAATTTGTGTAATTATAATAAATATTTTGATAATTTAATACGTCAAAAATTTTTGACACCACCTGAATTTTTTTGTCTGGCTCCGCCACTTAGAGAAACCATGGATGGCTTATATCGGAAATGAATATCACAATTCTGCACTATAATATTAAGGAAATGATTCTGCAGCATGCATTAGATGGGTAGGCACCAAATCAATAGAAATTGGAAGTCTAATAATTGTCTAAGAAAGAGATGCAATATACTGATTATTGAACTTGCACCGAAAAAGATGAATTCTGCATGCAGCTATTTGGGCCATCTTTAAGCTGCCTCAATTATAATCATCTATAATACAATAATTAGGTTCTCATTTATCCATAACTGTTGATTGTAGATTTTGATACGAACCTCTTTGTCTCCACCACTCCAAGAAAATATCTTGATACTCATTGGAGACAAGAATTGCATTAGCATTATGTGTGGCTGAACTAGCTTCAGGAGCAGAAGACTTTTGTAGGAGACTCAAGATCTGTTGATACTGATCTTGAATCATGTTTATTGATGGAGCTGGTTGGTCTTGAGAATTTGGTTCTCCAGTTGCAGACACATTGTTGACTATTTTCTTGTAGATTGGAGGGAAGTCGTTGAGGAGATAGCAAGTTTCAATCGTATGATTGGTTATATGGCCGTGTGTGCACAATCTGTCAGGGTCTTCCATTGTATTCACGACCTCTGAAAGTGCGACCACCACATGTATTTTCATAGTTACCTCTTTGAAAATTTCCTTGGTCACTGACTGCTGCTAATACATGAGAATTGCTTGACAGGTTATGATGATCTTCTGAGTGGAATTGATGTTCATGGTGAGTCACTAATGAAAAAGCCTTTACAACAATAGGTATTTGTTCCATCATCATGATTTGCGAACAGACTTGAGCAAATTGCTCATTTAATCCACGCAGGAATCTTATTTTGTGATCTTGTTCACGATACATCCTGATTTGAGGTATCGCATCACACTCACAAGGAACTACGGAGATGGAAGAGGCATCAAGTTATCTAACTCATCCCATAAGGTTTTAAGCCGACTGAAATACTCTGAAACGAATATGTCACCTTACTGTAGCTTGTAAATTTCTTCCTGTAAATCAGAGATCCTTAACTTGTCTAATTAAAAGAATCTGCTACGAAGATCCTCCCATGCATCTGAAGCCTTTTCAATCTATAGTATTGATTGAGCAATGGTTTGTGAGATGGATCTGTGTATCCAACCTAAAACTATCGTATTACAGTGTTCCCTAGCCTGGAACTCAGGATCATCATCTTCTAGAACAATCACAGCATCGTTGATAAAGCCTAACTTGTTTTTAGAATGCAACGCCATGGAGAATGCTCGAGCCCACGAGTGATAATTCCTTCCATTGAGTAACGGTGTAAAGAGAACCTATGATGGATTCTCGTTTGATTGGAGAAAGAATGGGTGAGATGGATTTGTGAGGAAAGTAGGCAATTGCTCTTGATTAGCCATAAGTAAGGAAAAGAAAAGATCTTCTCACATTGACATGACCATATCATATTTTTTTAACATAAGAAGATCTATTTTGGTTAAAACTTGACTTCATCCTTCATTTTATTTTCTTTGTAAATTATTTGAGTGGTTATTTGTCTATTTTCCATGTTCTGTCAGTAAGAGACTTCACTTTATTTGTGTTATGGGAGATCCATACAACCCAAGTCCAATGTCACAGACCCAATAACTTAAAAGCACCTATGTCAGCCCGCTAAAAACCATTGACCTCCCTCACCTCCTATCTCTCGAAAGGAGTATTTCCAAGATAAGACACTTAAATGTCTTATCTGGGGATCAGACACATGCAAGAAGATTCTTCCAGACCCCTAAATAGAAGATATCCTCTTGCAGGACCAGGGCAACAATTGCCACTACGCTATCAGGGGTAACACCGCGGCGACCGCCAAAAGGCAGATGACCCAACATTTCCCAAGAAGAGTTAACTCTCCACACCTACCCGCATGAGATGGACTCCTCCTCCTCCTATAAATACCCCCCTACCACCAAAGGGGCACCTAAGGTACCGTTACTCTGACCTTTTACATAGCCTACTCCTATCACACACTAACCACAATCCCCCCCCCCCCCCTTTTCCCTTTCGGTTTAATATTTTGGACATAGCTGAGTAGCTTGGTCTATATCTGTGTTAGTCACCATACCCATATAGACATTTTACTCCCTTTCTGGGAACATAGTGGGTTGATAGAATCCAATGGTATAATTTGCTTTGTAACTTAGTTGAGTAAGTTATTTTTCATTTTCCCACATTCTGTAGGATGCGAGCATTTGGTGAAATATATCACAAAAGGGTCAAAAAGATCATACCCATTCTCAAACCAGAGTAACTTCAAATTGTTCTTAACCCAAATTTAAGAGGATATTTTAGTCATTAAAATATTAAAACAAGATTATTTATAAATTATGTAAAAAAATTTCACAATGTGAGAATCTAAGAATATCACCCCTAGTAGTATTATTTTATGGAATATTTATTCACAATTTCAATTTCTAGGAATCTCATTTTTCTATAAAATTTTTAAATTTTTTTATACCAAACGTGGACGATTCGCTATGAATTTTATGGGAATTTAAATTTATCCCTATACTATGCGGCCCTTATTTCACAGGATTTTAGGTAGTGCAACTTTGAATGCATTCACTGTTAAAATGCCATTTGTTATCGAAAGGAAGAGAGACTTGTTGCAGTTTTATTTTATTTTAAGTTTATCCTAAAAGCTTATCCTTTTTTTTGCCGAAAAGGGACCCACCACCAATGCCTTAAGTTTATTAATTTTTTGTTGTTGAAATAAACAGTTTTTTTTTTTAGATGAACAATTTTTAATCTGAAATTTTTATACAATCATAACTTTTTTTTTTAATTTTTTTTTACTTTAACTTAAAAGTAACTTTTAAGTTAAAAACACAATATCAAACACGCTGAAAGCATAACGGTCTCGTATTACCCTCCCCTATTCCTGTTGCTTTTGATACTGAGCCTGCTCATATCAATTTAGAATACCCAGCAGAGTATCCAATATTGGGACAGTGACTAAATTGTCATGAAAAAAAATTACTCAACTGTCATGTCAATAGTAAATTTTGTCAAAATATCACGCGGCATAATTCGTTACACAGTGTAGCGAATTATGTATGCAAGTAATTCGCTACACAGTGTAGTGAAATATGTCACGTCAGGATACTCCAAACCAAAAAATATCATGTTCAAAATTGTTGAAATTCGCTACATAGGTAACAAATTTCAACAATTTTGATACATGGCATTTTTTTATTCTGACGTGGCATATTTCGCTATATTGTATAGCGAATTACTAGCATGCATAATTTGCTACACTGTGTAGCGAATTATACCGCGTGGCATTTTGGTAAAATTTATTATTGGTGTGGGAATGTGATAATTTTTTTTTTTCCAAATGTGATAAAATGGTGACTGTCCCCCAATATTCACACTTTCGAAACAGGGTTTAACTACAGCTGGCAAACGTGTCCGGTTATAAAAATGTATTCCTTAGGCACCCTAAGCCCATGATTTGACATGTGTATTTGATACATTGGGCTAGTTTACTTAATTGGGTATCAGGATTCAGAGAAATGAAATATACTTGATGTTTGGCTATGTACCAAAACCCATCAACGTGCGCGTGTTACTATTTGTTAAGGACTTCTTATGTATGCTTAAGAGAAACTATGGATGGCTCATATCGGAAATGAATATCACAATTCTGCAGTATAATATTAAGCAAAAGATTCTGCAGCATGCATTAGATGGGTAAGCACCAAATCAATAGAAACTGGAAGTCTAATAATTTTCTGAGAAAGAGATCAATATACTGATTATTGAACTTGTACCGAAAAAGATGAATTTTGCATGCATCTATTTGGGCTATCTTTAAGCTGCCTCAATTATAACCTCTAATACAATAAGGGAAAAACTATTCTCATTTTACATGAGATAAGTTTTCTCTCTTACACACCCTTTGATAACTGTCACCTCTTTCTTTTCTTTTCTTTTATTTTTTCAGGTAGTGGAGCCCACAAATTTATCTCTATGACATGAAATAATTATCTCCTTTTAACATGAGATTAATAAAACCCATACAATAATTAGGTTCTCATTTATACATAACTGTTGCTTGTAGATTTTGATATGAACCTCCTTGTCTCCACCATTCCAAGAAAAATCTTCATGCTCGTTTGAACACGTTCATGGCTCCACTGTCCGCCTGAACTAAGAGAGCCATCATCCATGGGACTTCCTTTCCATTCTCATTTTCTTGTTCTTGTTGATTTTTGGTTTCCATTGCTACATGTGTTTCCTTGTGGTTGCTTTAGTTAATGAGGATTAGTTCTTGATAATTGGTGATATTGATTTCAGATTCACCAGGATTTGATTCTCTTGCCCCTTGTTTTGTTACAACGGTTTCAAGCATACTGATAAGTTGCTCTTCCAACATCAACAATTTCAAACCAGATAAATCTGAAACCAACTTCACCCTTTTTCGAGAACAAATCCTCATTAACTAAAGCAACAATAAGAACACATTCATAGCAATGGAAATAAAAAATCAACCGGAACAAGAAAATGAGGATGGGAAGGAAGTCCCCCATAAGTTCAGGTGGTGCCATAAGGCCAGGAGAAAAAATACACTAAGATTGCTGCAGAAGTGCATCAATATTTCGTTTTCCTTCAGGGCCTTTGGTATACCATGATAATACATAGTCTCCGTAAACAACATCACGGTATTTAGCTGGTGATGATTCATTGATCAGTTCAGAAGCAGGGGAGATCTTGACTGTCTTAGCTGGGTCATGAAATGTTGCCACAGAGAGCCTTGCTCTCTCAGGATTTGTAATTGCCCTATGCTCACAGCTCCTGTACTTTCCATTTGTAATAATCTGGTCCAAAAGAATTTTCAATTAGTGGACAAGTTGTATGATTTTTTTTTATAAGTTGAAATTAAATCTAGCATTCTCTTCATCCATATTAAACCTTGTCAAGAACTTCAGTTTCATGAATGAATAAGTTAATCAGGAAAACATAAAGAAGTCACAAATAATCAGAATCCACTGTTAAGCTGCCATATTTTAGAATGCAGAATACCATATTTATAAGTAAAATGACAGTAGCCAATGCTTCTAATTCAGGAAGAAACATTGTTCTCCATAAACAGATGGGGTAGTAATGGCATCAATTTAACTGCGTGTTGCAACCTAATGAATAACAAGGAGAGACTATCACATTTACGAGTTCCAATGACCCATTATCCAGAAAGACAATATCTCTTTTCCAAATATATTTTTGCTCCTTAACAGTTTACCTTGGCCTTGAAGTGAAACAACTTGCAATATTACATAATACAATAATTTACCCCGTTGAATTTATTGTCCAAATCAAGTTCAATACACAATAAAAACCAATATCCCATATCCCACCCCCACCCTCTTCTCATAGTAACCAATACTCTTAACACCCCTTGAATGCCCGCAGGAGGTACATACAGTGTTTTATTTTTAAAACGATTACCAATAACGTATGCTATATTAGATGATCATGTATGACAATTTCTAGCCTTATGTTTTATTTGAATTGAGTTAAAGTCTAATATACCAATCTTATATCTAAAAATGCAGAATGTATTATGAGAATAGTAGTTTGACTAGATTCATCTAGATTAGGTTAATAACTTAATATTTGGGCACCTAAGGATCACTAATGGCATTTAACTCAAGTTAGTAATTGTAGAGATATATAACATTATTAATGTAGTCTCACCCAACAGGTTAAGCTTTTGAGTTGAATTGATTCTTTACTTGATATTAGAGCCTATCATAGCCTCAGTGTATCCCCAATAGGAAAGATGAAAGGTTCTAGGAATGGAAATTCTAACCCCAAATTCATCCGCCCCACATTTTCTTTCTAATGAAATTTCTTTTTGAAATATATAAAATCATTAATGTAACCTCACCCGACAATTTAAGCTTTTGAGTTGAATTGGTAGAGTAAGCAATACAACAGTGATTCTCTAAAGTGCTTACTTCATAGAAAAAACACAATACAGAATGCAAAAATCAAATGTATGAAATGTTGAACTAATTATCCAAAGCTTGTTATAACTAAAGGGATGTTTTTGTTTACCTCAGTTTGGTCAGCCAAGAGAACAAGAACAGCACCTGACAAGGGTTGCACAGTGACCCAACCACCATTTTTCAGAACCTGAAGACCACCCACATCATCTTGGATCAAAAGGGTAATTGCACCCATATCAGAATGTGATTGCAAACCAAGTGTGAGGTCTGGTTGGGGACACGGAGGGTAATAGCTAATAGTGATGTTCTGATAGAATTCCCCAACAGCATCTTCAATGAACGAGTCTCGCAACCCAAGACTCTCTGATATCAAAGCTAGCAGCTTTTGCGCCAGAATTTTCATCTCATCACTGTACCTCGCCACAGATTCCCTGTAATCGGAGGGAAAATTGGGCCAACGATTAGGGTTCCGGCGAGAAAGGGGAAGAGTGTGGTGGTCGAAGTAGTCCCTCCAATCGAGGACGGCGTCGTTTTGTTGCTTACCGGAGCTGACGAGCATCCGACTTCCGTAACCCTCTGACGCGGCGGCGCCGGCGGCGCATGCGTATTGGAGCTTTTCCGGCATGGGACAGTCATTGAAGAAGGCGAGACCCAGGCGCCGCACGGCGTCGAGGAGGGTCACCGGAACACCGTGATTGGTGACGTGGAAGGCGCCCCATTCCCGGCAAGCTCTCCCGATTTCCTCCCGGGTCGAATCACGGCGATTCGGGTCGAAACCGAAGAGGTCGACGACCGGAATGTTGACATCGTGATCGGGTATGATTGTTGCGGGTGGGTTATTTTGAACGGGTCGGTTCCGAGGAGGTTGGATGTATTCAGATGGGACCCGACCTGATTGGGCTAGGGATTGCACACTGATGGGTTCCATTGGATAAGAACGGAACCGAACAGAGTCAAATGAGAATAAGAGGAACAATACTAACATCACAGATGATTCAAGTTAACTAAGTTTTGTGTTTGGTTTGGTATCTGATTTTCTTAAAATAATAAATTTAATTAGTTCTTTTTCTTTTATTCTCTTTCATTATGTTAAAAATGGGATTAGTTTTTTTTCAGGGGAAAGTTATATTTATTACTCTATTTTTCTTACTACTTCTTACTATCAAATTTTAACCGTTAATTTTCGTCAATCTAATGGTTATAATTTATTTGATCATATGTATTAATTAATTATTAATTTTCAATAACTTATAACCGTTAGATTGACAGAAATAAACGGTTAAAATTTGGTAGTAAAAAGTAATAAGAAAAAAAGAAAAAAGATATAACTTCCCTTTTTTATTGAAGGAAATAATTTTATATTTTATACATACATAAAAATATGTGGGTTTTATTTTTTTTCTCTTTTCTCTTCATATGGCAGTACATATTTTATGTTTATGCAGAAAATAATTTTATCTTTTATAATATAAAAAAGGGGATGTTTATACTTACTAACTATTTTTCTTACTAGCAAATCTTAATCGTTGATTTCCGTCAATTTAACAGTTGTAATTTATGGGTTCATAATTATTAATTTACAATAAATTATAACCGTTAGATTGAGGGAAATCAATAAAATTTGGTGATAAAAGAAGTATAGGTAATAAGTCAAGAGAAATTGGGAAATTTAATGTCAAAATTAACATACAGGTTTTCAAAGTACGATAACTTTTAATGATAATACAAATTTAATGTTGCAATTTTTTCTTGGGAAATTATTATGTTTCTAAATTAAAAGTAAGCTACAGCTCAACTAATTACCCACAAAAAAAAATTATCATTTAAATGTATTAAATTAAAATTAAATAAGTTACATTTAAAAAAATGACTTGCTATTTTTTAAAAATTAAGTATGATTTAATTATCTAATTTTTTTAGAAATTGTGTACTTCAAACTTACAAATAATTTTTCATACATAAATACTATATTTTTGTAATTAAAACTAAAATTACATGTAAATTAAAGGACACAATTATGTAATTTTTTATGTAATTTTTTATTTTAATTACACACACACACATATATATATATATATAATTTATATATGAAAATTTATGTATTATTTTAAAAGTTGAGGAGGTTATAATTACTATCTCTTTTTCTTACTATCTCTTACTACTAAATCTTAACTATTGATTGTCGTCAATCTAACAATTGTAATTTATTGGTTCATACTTATTAATTAATTATTAATTTCCAATAAATTATAACTATTAGATTGGCAGAAATCAACGATTAAGATTTGGTACTAAGAGGTAGTAAGTATAACCTCTCCTTTAAAAGATATAATTTTATATCATTTTAAGTGAAACGACAACTCCGCCTATGCATGCTTGCATGCATGGCCTGTCCCAATCCAGGATAAAAGAGAAGGGTTAGCATCAGGTGTAGCGAGCCAGCCGTAAAAAATAGCTATATTTATGAGATGAACCCTTATGATATTTCGTTGGGGTGCACCATTCATAGCGACGCATTGCATTGGACCCCAGGTGCAGCAAAAAATGGGTCAGGGTCATTGCCCCAAGGCAAGGCGCCAGGTCTTTACTCGGATTTGGTGAAAAGTAGGTCAGTGTCCCAACACGCAGATGAGCGAGCATGGCGGGAAAGCACCGCCCAGGGGTTAAGGATGCGATTGGGAAGCTGGAACATAGGTAAATTGAGGGAGCTAGCAGATCTTTTTGCCAGAAGGAAAATGAATATTGTTTGCTTGTAATAAACTAAGTGGGTTAGAGAAAAGGCCGATGAAGTGGATGGTACCGATTTCTAGTTGTGGTACACAGGTATAAACAAGAGTTGAAGTAGTGTTGGAATTACGATCGATAGAAGTTTCAGAGTTAGAGTCGTTGACGTCAAAAAGAAAAGCGACAAAATTATTCTAATTAAGCTTGTAGTGGGTGAATTAATTTTGAATATCCTCAGTGTGTATGCACCCCAAGTTGGGTTGCAATCAAATGATAAGAACCAGCTTTGGGAAGACTTAGAGGAAGTTTTGAGAGGGATACCACGAGAGGAGAAGATTTTCTTGGGAGGAGATCTGAATGGTCATGTTGGTAAAAGCAGTGGAGGTTTTGATAGAATTCATGGATGTTTTGGCTATGGGACGAGAAATGAGACTGGAGAAGATATCTTGAACGTTGCACTAGCTTACGATTTGATGCTAGCGAACACTTTTTTCCAGAAAAAGGAGTCACATTTTATCACTTATCATAGTGGCCAAAATCGTAGTCAAATTGATTTCTTCATGGCTAGAAGAAAAGACAGAAATTATTGTGTTGACTGCAAGGTCTACTCTGGAAAGCGTGTCGCTATGCAACATAAGCTGGTAGCTCTAGAGGTTCGGTTCAACAAAGTATTTAAAATGAGAAAGAAGGCTGAAAACCCAATGATAAGATGGTGGAAGCTAAAGGAGGAAAAACAATTAGAGTTCAAAGAAAGAATGTCACGTGAAGGACCATGGGAGATTGTTGGAGAAGCTAATGAAATATGGAATGAGATGGCTATGCGTATACAAAATGTGGGAAATAGGGTGCTATGAGAAAGCAAAGGAATTGGATTCCATACAAAGGAAACGCGATGGTGGAATGGAGAGGTTGAAGAGGCAATTAAATAGAAAATGAATGCTTTAGATCTTTGCATAAAAGTCTCAATGATAATAATTTGCAAAAGTTTAGATTTGCGAGAAAAAAATGCAAAGAAAATAGTGCGAGAAGCTAGAGGTAAGGTTTTCGCCGATTTGTATAAATATCTTGGGAGTAAGGATGGTGAAAACGTATATACATACTTGCAAAAATGAGGGATAAGAAAAGTAAAGAACTTATCCAAGTTAGATGCATCAAGGACGAAAACCAAAAATTTTTGGTAAGATATGAAGATGTAAATAAAAGATGGATGAACTAATTTAACAAAGTTTCTAGGGAAAACTTAAAAAAAAAAAACCTACAAGTTTCCTCAAAATCACTTAACCCCCTTCCCGAAATTTTTAATCATTTACCCCCTAATTTAATTTTCCATTCAAAATTTCGTTAACACAGTTAAGTTTTATTAAAAATACCAAAATTACCCTTAATAGAAAAAAGTAAAACATAATTTCCTCACAGACGCAATTTTAGGCGAACTCACATAATGTTTTCTTTAAGGTAGCCTTGTTAGAATTAATAATTATTAAATTTATTTCCTGCAAATCTCATTGCCATTAAACACCCACTCACAATTGTTGGTGTCGTTGTTCAAATAAAATGATTAAAGAGGCATCATCTCAGCATGTTTAGATCTTTCCTTTTCTGTTATAAGCTTTTCTGCTATTATATGACCAACAAATCTGACTTTATAAATTTATTCAGAGCCGCACTTTATTTTGCTTGCACAACAACTGAAAAGCTTTACGTTCTGTGCTTCATATATGCCTTGTTTTTCCCTTAATCATATGATATTACCAAGCAAACATGCCGAAGGTGCTATTTCGTTGTTTTCTGTGTCGTTGAGAGTAGAGGGAAAATTCAATCGTTGATTTACATTCATGTCTTGCTTACATGAGTTTGTCTAAGACTGCGTCTGAGAGAAAATTATGTTTTTCTTTTTTCTATTAAGGGTAATTTTGGTATTCTTTTATAATTTAACTTTGTTAACAAAATTTTGGATGGAAAATCAAATTAGAGGGTAAGTGATAAAGAATTTTCAAGTAGGGGGTAAATGATTAAAATATTCGGGAAAATGGTTAAGTGATTTTGAGAAAACTTGTAGGAAGTGTTTTGAAGTTTTCCCAACTTTTTAATGGGGATGGCGATAAAAGCGATGTGGGCTTGGAGGATGCTTATGATGATCTGAATAGAAGATTTGTGTGCAGAATCAATGCACATGAAGTCAAGGAGGCTTTGAAGAGGATGAAGACTAATAAAACTTTGGAATCCGATGACGTACCTATTGAAGTGTGGAGGGGCTTGGGGGAGGTGACAATAAATTTGCTGACCAATCTTTTCAATAAAATTCTTCAAACAAATAAGATGCTTATGCTTGGAGAAAGAGTATACTTGTGCCTATTTACAAAAACAAGAGAGATATCTAGAATTGTTCTAACTATAGAGGTATTAAGCTTATGAGCCATACCATTAAGTTGTGGTAGAGAGTTATTGGATATCGTTTGAGGAGAGAGACCGAGATATCTGTAAATCAATTTGGATTTATGCCAAGTAGATGTACCACATAAGCTATTTTCTTGATGCGTCAATTGATGGAAAGATATCGAGAGAAAAAAAAAGGATTTAGATATGATGTTCATATATATTGAGAAAGCATACAATAGGATCCCAAGAAAAGTTTTATGGTGGGTTCTTGAGAAGAAAAAAGTACTATCAAAGTATGTAAATGCAATAAAGGATATGTATGATGGGGTACTACATATGTGAAAGTTTGTAATGGAATATCAAGTTATTTTCCTATTACAATAGGTGTACACCAAGGTTCGGCTCTGAGTCGTTATCTCTTTGTCTTAGTGATGGCTTAACTAACAAAAGATATTTAAGAGGAAGTGTTGTGGTGTATGTTTTTGCAGTTGATATTGTGCTTTGCTTATTGATGAGACCAAAGAAGATGTTAATAGGAAACTTAAATTGTGGAGAAGTACTTTGGAGTCTAAAGGTTTCACGTTAAGTCAGAGCAAGACTAAGTATATGAAGTGTGAGCTTTCTCTGGTAAGAGATGAAGATCAAGACCCTGTGCATCTACTTGGTCAATAGGTACCCAAGAAAGACGCTTTTAAATAATTGGGATCAATTTTGTAAAAATGTGGTGAGATTGATGAACATGTAAATCATAGAATCAGAGCATGATGTTTGAAATGGCGGAGTGCATCTGGGTTTTCGTGTGATTGCAAAATTTCACTTAAACTAAAAGGAAAATTATATAGGACAGCAATACGGCTGCAACGTTATATGGAGTTGAATGATGGCCAGCATATAGGCAACGCGAGCATAATATGAAAGTAGTAGAAATGAGGATGTTAAGGAGGATATGTGGTTATACGAGGATGAATAAGATAAGAAATGAAGATATTTGGTGAAAGGTAGAAGTAATACCGATAACTGAAAAGTTGGGGAACATAGATTAAGGTGGTTTGGGTACATAATGAGACAGTCCCTGGATGTTCCTGTAAGAACAAAAATTTGTTACAAAAAGCTTGACACAAAGAGAGGTAGAGGTAGATTTAAACTTATATGGAGAAAGGTAGTTAAACATGAGTTAATGGAGTGAGATATAGATTGGCGGACGGTGTGTCTTAGGACGAAATGGAGAAAACTATATGCAGGGTGAGAGGTTAAACCTGTGTTATTATTTCTATGTTCTAAATGGTCCATTTTTAGTCATTTTATTCTTCAATTGCCCCTATCTTTCTTTTCCCCTTCTTGTCTTTCATCTTATTTCCCCCTTCCACAATTTTTTATTTTTATTTTTTAGTTTATTTATTTTTATTTTAATCTCTTCTTATTTATCATTGGATTCATCTACCGACCTCAATTAGCTTGGATTAAATGTGCTTATAATGTTTAAGTGAAACAACATATTTTAATGCATATTTGATATTTTTTACTTTCTTTCTCTTCCTAATCTTATAAAAGGGAGAAAACCAAATACACATCAAAACACGAAATTCATTGCTGCATCTAAAATAATATAAAGTTGTGTCTTTTAAAATGATAAATATTTTTCTCTTATATAAATGTTATTTATAAAATACGCTTTTCTATCAAATAATATTATTTCTTAATAAATATTCGTATATTCCAGGTACAACTTCAGTAAAATAAATAATATTAAAAAATATTGTCAAGGTTTGAGGTTTTTCACTTATCCCCACGGCAACAAAAACAAGGACACTCTGTTGTAAGCCGCTTCTTCACTTCGCTGAACCCAAAGTTGAAATCCCAGATAGTGAAGTGTGTTAAAGTTCTTAAATTTCCCATAAATTTCGACCCCCTTTTACTTTCAAAATTCACTACTAGTTCTTCTCTTTTTTGTTTTCTATAGTTTCAATCCATTTATTCTTCTCAATATCTGTTTTTGTTTTGTTTTGTTTTGTTTTTTTTTTTTTTTTTTGTGTTTTTGGGTTCCAAAAGAAGATGGAGAACCTTAACTTAGCCCTTGTTTCTTCCCCAAAACCTTTGCTGTTGGGACATTTTTCTGCAAGAGATGCCACTGCTAGAAATGTCTTCAGAAGAAAACCCTTCTCTTTTGGGAGGGTCTTAGTTGCTCCTTCCCATTCCACATACCGTGTTTCTGCTCTCTCTCCCTCTCATGTTAATGGGGCTGAAGCTAAATCCCAACAAAACCCAAAATCTGGTATTTATTTCTGAAACTATGTCTCTTTTTTGTTTGATTATTCTCTTATGGTGTAGAGTGAAATGTATATTATTGAATTTGAAGCTGAACCTGAATGAATAGGTCTAATGATGCTATTGCTGTGTTTTTAACTGAATTGAACATGTTGATTATTGGAATGGAAACACAGAACTTTCTAATGACTAAATAGTGAAAATAGAACTGTGTGTACACTCACTATATTGAGATTTTCGAGGGTTTAGGTTTTCATAAATCACAAAAACATATTTGTGATTAGTTCTAATTAGTAGTATATAGTGTTTGTGGAAAGGGGTGTATAGTGGATTTTGGAGTTGAGGTTGTGCTCGAGGTTGGTTGGTGCTGGTAGCTCTTTGAATTGAATCCTTTTGTTAAAATTGCATTGCATGTCTGTGTATTTGTTTTTCGTATTCGCAATGCATATTTGTCATGTATATCGTTTCCCCTTCTCTTCTTTTGTGATTAATGACTACTTGCCCTACAAGTTGAATATCTGTCAATATTTCCACGCATTTCTTGAGATGCACAAGTAATACATGCTGGGGATACAGTGCAGGAGAAGATGATAATGAAGCATTTTGCTAGCATTTCTTCTTCAAGTAGTCAAGAAACAACATCAATTGGAGTTAACCCACAATTGTCACCACCTCCGTCTTCGAGCATGTAATAATTTACTGTTTTTCCTTTCACATTTTAATTTTCTTTTAATTGTTTTTTCTCATGTTTTTATGATGGTCAGCTTCTTTGAGGGGGAGGGGGATTTTTAGCAGATTTATTTAAATTTGTTGATATCTTTTGCTTATATGTTCACATTGTTATTTATCTATTCACTATATTTCTAGAGGGTCACCTCTCTTCTGGATTGGTGTTGGTGTTGGGCTTTCTGCACTATTTTCACTGGTGAGAACCATAGCCACCACTCTGCTTTATATATACTGATGATGAGGTTTTTCTTTGCTGTATGTTTAATAAATTGAGCGTTTTTGCAGGTAGCTACAAGATTAAAGGTGAGTGCCACTTTATTGCAAGTCATGTCATGGGTATAAGCTGGTACGTTCTTTGAGTTCCACTGTAAGATATGGGGAACATATCAAGGTGGAGGAGTGGTTTAACGTGAGAATAAGAGGAGAAAATCTTTAACATTAGATCTTACGTCAATGGTCAGTATTAGAATGCAAAGTTGTGTGGAATTTTTTAAGTAATCATATGACCTTCAAATAACTTTTAATCTTGACCATACATGTACAGTTTGGTTTAATGGTCAATATTTGCTCCTCTTACCTCTTACAATAAATCACTCCTCTCAGAAGACATGACCACCCCCCCCCCCCGCGGGTCCCCCTATGTGTGTATGTGTATGTATTCCAGATAAATCAGTAATTTAGTCTTTGCTAATAAGAAGTGATAATTATAAATTGAATGATAATCTGATAAAAATATCTAACGTGTGTGTATGACTGTTTTTTTTTTTACTTAACTATTTTTCTGAACCATGCCTTATGATTTTCTTTGCTATGGTACTTCTCTGGTGATATGGATTTGCTAGAAATGATAGCAGTAGCACAGATATGAAATGAGAGACAGAGACGATATGATGCAACAGACGCAGGGATGCTGTAAAATTTAAAAATGATAGGACACGAGACGACTTGGCTACAACTACAACATATAAAAACCAAAATCTGAAAGTAAAAGAGAGAATCTGTGTTTTAAAAGTTAGCATGCATGAGTCATTGTAGATATAAAAGCTATAATTTATTATAAAATTCTGAAATTAAAAGTATGAAAATTATGAAATTTGCTAAGAGTATCGGAAGTGTCCAACATTGATATGGTGACTGTTTTGAAGTGTCCATGTTTTTCTTGTATGTAGTCTTTATGATGGATTTCTTATTAAAGTACATGGAAGTTGAAAGGCATGTAGTCACAGAATTGCTGTCTGCACTTCTAGAAACAGGCACAAAAAATATGCAGATTGGCTGTATCTATTTTTAGGAACTAAGATATACCTTCAATTTTTGTAAAAGGAACTCTAGGTTTTTGCTGCAGTTGAAATCCTTGTCTTTCTTCCTGATTTATGGGGATTGGGATATTTGCAGATGCTTAAATTATATATTGGCTTTTAAAACTGCTATAGTATTTTTGGGGTTGGCCCCTACCAGCCGCATCCTGCGATCGATAATTATATTATGCTTGTTGCATTTAATTTACATTACTTATAATGCACTTTTTTTTTTTTGGAATCTTAATATATGTAAATAATCATTTTAACCCAAAACTTTAAGGTATTAGGTGAAGGCCTTTTTAATGGTTTATATTATTCTCTAACACATCCCCTCACGCAAAAGCCCTTTGGGTTTGAAGCATGGATATTACACAGACCCAATTTTTGGTTTACTTTGTGCTTATTTTAATTCTACTAGAAAGTGGGGGTTGGGGGGGGGGGGGGGCATTGAGGATCGAACTCGTGACCTTGTGGTCACTGAAGCTCTAATACCATGTAAATAACCAATTCAACCCAAAAGTTTAAGCTGTTGGGTCAGACTACCTTAATGGTTTTATATATCTCTAATAATATGTATAAAACATTCTGAGAGTTTTATTGAATTTGACATTTTGATTTATCTTCATGAGAACATGGGTATTGCTTCTGATGTCATTTTTCATTATTTGTATTTCTGTGTCAGTTATAGTAGACGCCCTCCCTGTCTAGCTTTATTTTTCAAGGATTGAGACTGGATTCTGTATATAATTATAAGAACTAACCTTGAGCTTTTTATATACTTTAACATTTGTATTTTAATCTTCTTTCAGAAATTTGCAATGCAACAAGCTTTCAAGACCTTGATGGGCCAGATGAATTCACAAAGTAACCAATTTGACAGTGCTGCCTTTTCTCCTGGATCTCCTTTTCCCTTTTCAATGCCTTCAGCATCAGGGCCTGCTGCACCTACTAGTTCTGCAGGTACTCAATCTCGAGCACCTTCCACATCAAGTGTATCTCAATCTGCTGTCACAGTAGATGTGTCTGCAACAAAAGTAGAAGCAGCCCCAGCTACCAATGTTGAAGATGAAGTGGAAGTAAAGAACGAACCAAAAAAAATTGGTAACATACAATATCTGCTTTGCACTCTGATTTCTTTCTTGTTGGATGAGACATACTACTTGTGAAATTTGTAAGTCTTGAGTTTATGTGTCACTAGGAGATGTATCTGCGTTTTTTGGTAAATTAAGTAAAAGTCGTGCCCTAGCTCTTCTATGTTACTTTTCTTCCTGGATTTTGGATTTAATACAGTCATTATTTCTTTTTAGCTTTTAAGCTGGATCACAGTTCTGATTGATATAACTCCACTGATGTGTTAGACAAATTAAAGGGAAATTGGTATTGGTATGCTGAACTCTGATCAAAGTCCGTCACCACCCCCCCCCCCCCTCCCTTCTTCTTTTCCTTCCTCCCTCTCTTTTTTCCTCTTTCTTCGCTCTCATGGAGTCTTTCAAAGAGTGTTGTCAACTGGTTCAGCCTTCAATAGAATACCTCATTAATCTTGCGATGGATATAATCTTCAAGCTTTCTTATTGTTATAGTAGCTGGGATGAGTGTGTGTCAACTGTTACTATTTGAAGCCCTTGCCTGCTCGCAAGTATCCTGGCTTGCAATTATTTTTGTCGATGATAAACTAGTGAGCACTCCCTAAACAGCTGTTAACTGGTTTACCATGCCATAGAATGCTTCACTAAACTTCACATGAATTTTCTTCTAGCATCCTTATTCTAGTAGCATCTGGGAGTCACTAGTGTATGTATCCCTATTATTTGCTTAACCTTGCTCCCATGCTAGTTTGCTGGCCCCCGGTTTTTTTAGCGACTTTCAATGGCAATTTACTGTTATGAATTATGCATAGATGAAAATAGCGCCGCAATAGCATGCAATACTGCTATTGTAGCGGGTAGCGGCCATATGCCGCAACAAAACGCACGCAACGCTACTGTTTAATGTAGCGGCAGTAGCGGTCAATAATTACAATAGCGGATAGCATATTTAGCGGGGCAATTGCACGCTACAGTGAACAAGTAATGGAAAAAGAGGAATGGAGGGTATTATGGTCTAAAACTTTAATTATAAGGGTAAAATGGATTTTTTAATCTGAACCTACTTGGGCTTTATCCATTTAGCCTCTAGGACGGCTAGGTTAATTATTTAACCTGCCTTCCTCTCTATTTTATTCATATTTTACCTTTGTTCTCTCTCTTCTACACTTTCTGCCTTCAATCTCTTTTCTACGGACAAGCCTTTCTAGTTTCTCCCTTCAACCTCTCTTCGGATCGATATTTAGCAATAGAGCAAGGCTTCGCTGTTTTCTGATTGTTAAGGTACTGCTATCTTTTTTAATGTTTTTAATATTTTTATTATTTTATTTATAATGGGTACTGCTATCTTTTTAATGTTGTTAATATTTTTATTATTTTATTTATAATGGGTACTGCTATGTTTTAATGTTTTTAATATTTTATTTATATATAACAATTTTATTTTACATGAACAATCTGAATATGGTATAATCAGTATATTACAAAATATATTATTCATTATATATAATTTTATGTTTTCTGATTTCCTTATGTTTTTAATTTTTTAATTTTTTTACTTATAATGGGTACTACTACTGCTATGTTTTAATGTTTTTAATATTTTTATTATTTTATTTATAGTGGGTACTGCTATGTTTTAATGTTTTTATTATTTTATTTATAATGGGTACTGCTATGTTTTAATGTTTTTAATATTTTTATTGTATATTATAGTTTTATTTTACATGATATAAACAGTATATTACAGAATATATTATTCATTGTATATAATTTTAAAAGGACATGGCCAGAGTATTCAGAATTGGGGTATAATATAATATATGAAAACTCCATATAACATTACACGTATTTGACTTATTCAGCCCATGGCCTCCACGTTTTGTCTTGGAAGTTGGAGCATAATATAATAATTTTTTGTTAATGTAGTTCTTTTCAAGGGATTTATATTATTTCCTTTATATTCTTTGAATCCTTGAAAGTGACAATAGAATTAATTATGAATGAATATTTTTAATTTTAATTAATTTTTTTATGGAGCTCGCTGTAGCGGTTATACCGCTACCCGCTATACCGCTATAGCATTTTTGAGCTTGGCCGCTATCTGCCGCTACCCGCTATTAATAACTATGGAATTATGACAAACTAGAGAGTGGCCCCACTCTAATCGTGTATTCAGGAACTAAAACAACGTAGAAATTCGGGTAATATGGACAAATAGAATGTGAGAAGTTAAGAATGAGAAAAAAATGGAAATTAGAAACAGAAAGCAGAAGCTCAATTGTTTGAAACTGTTCTGTATGCAAAATATTTGAAATAATTAATACATTTGTAACTTCATTTCCTTTATTAAATCAACATCAACATCAACACCTTTATTAAATAATTCAAAAATATTAATCTAGATAAAAGGCATTTTTGAAATTTTTGCGACAAACAATGAAGATAAAATAATGTTCAGGCAGTTATTTTTAAAAGTAGCAGGGATGATATCTGATGTTGTCAGCTTTTATATTAATATATGTAAAGAACCTTGTAGCAGAGATGATATGACGGCAAGGCTCTGATACCATGTAAAGAACACCCCAAAAGCTAGTTGTCAGCTTTTATGTTAATATAAAAATTGAAACTTTTCCTATTAAGTTCTTAATAAACTTTCTATTACAGCTTTTGTAGATGTTTCTCCAGAAGAAACTGTGCAGAAGAGTCCTTTTGAAAATTTTAAAGATGTTGATGAATATAGTTCATTCAAGGAAGCCCGGGTTCCAGAGGAAGTGAGTTTTTTTAAGATACAATTTTTTGCTAAAGTTTAGCGATTTCTGTTGTTCTTAATATGTAATAATGATGAGCATTTATTGAAGGCATCTCAAAACGGAACTCCCTCTAACCAAGGTTTTGGTGATTCACCGGGTTCTCAATCTACAGGTAAGCAAAGAGTCAGTTGAAATCGAAAATATTTACAATTCTGCTTTATTGCTGGAAAACCCTGTTTACTCTGTGATACATATATTCAAGCATCAATTTCAAGAAAATGCTTTGTCATGGTTTTAGACCAGTCCTGTCAAATATGAGTTGTTCTTCTTGTTATTATGATTGTAAATATTGGTTTAATGACTTTAATCTTGTTATCATTGTTGACTTTATAATGGATCATGCGAACTTCATGTGTCTTTCTTTGTACTTTTGAATCTTTCTTGTCAACTATCATTTACTTTTTGACTCTTATAAGTCAAGCCTTGGGTTGAAATGATGTTATTAATCAAATATGAATAGTTCCATGACTTATTGTTCCAACCACATTGATACCATAGATTGAGATTCATTTCACCTTGTTTATTATCACAAAACATATATTGTTTTTATATTGTTCTTCAATGTTGCCTTAATGAGCTGCTGTCTGGATTAACCAAATGTCCTCAATGTGCCCTTGTTCAATTTTGGATAGGAAAATCAGGCTTATCAGTGGAAGCTTTGGAGAAAATGATGGAAGACCCAACAGTGCAGAAGATGGTTTATCCGTAATATTAGTTCCTTTCATCTTAATAATGATTATTGTAGATATATAAAACCATTAATGTAGCCTCATCCAACAGCTTAAGCTTTTGGGTTGAATTAGTTCTTTACATGGTATCAGAGCCTTGTGTCCCGGGTTCGATCCTTGCCGCCCCCCACTTTCTTTCAGGTGGAATTTCTTTGTTCGCACAGGTAGGTGGGTCTGTGCATTGTCCACCCTTCAAACCCAGTGGGCTCTCGTATGTTCCATTAATGTAGCCTCATCCAACAGCTTAAGCTTTTGGGTTGAATTGGTTCTTTACAATTATGATTTTTCATTTCTAGTAAATATTTCATTTGGGGCTTTGTCAGTATGAATATGAATAACTTTTGAGCTTTTAGCAGATCCTAGTTTTAAATTATTGAAAAAGGTTCCTTAAATGGTAGAAGTGGTTGGTATTTCAGTCTGATCTTAGAAATGCTGATGAAGTAGTGCTAGTAAGTACCTGTGATATCTGATTTGGACTTTGAAGTAATTCCATTATTTGTTTATTCCTATTGAACTACTTGGAAGTTTGGATGTGTCTAAAGTTCTACTGGATGTGATACCTTTGCTTCTGTACTCTTTCCTTTCCTTTCTAATAAACATCCTTTATCCCCAAAAGAAAGTGTAACTGGTTTGCTGCTGCCTGCTATACTTTTAATTGTTGGTCAACGAGTAGAGGTAGTTTTGATTCTCTCTCTGATTCTTATTGTCTCACAGTAAGCTGATCCTCAGTGTGTTGTGCATTGTGATTACTTGATTAAAATTTACAAATATCATTTACATGCTTGTTTAGATTATTTAAAACTTTTCTCCCTTATTATCCAAAAGAAAGTTAATTATTTTTTGGTACTGTTGCAGCTATTTACCTGAGGAGATGAGGAACCCTACTACTTTCAAATGTAATTCTCTACTTTTAACAATTTTCTGGCTTCTGGTTCGATGAAGTGCTAATCAATGTTTTAAGATTCATCAATATATTGTGCAGACTGTAATTTTCACTGTTGGGCACCTTCCTGGAAATAAATCATATGTGACCACAATGCTGAATGTGCTTGTTGTCATTTTTTATTCACATGTACTATTTTGTCTATATACAACATTTTTTATATGGATGTGATTTTTTATTTGTTACAAATACCATATCATGGAAGCACATCCCTTACATGACATTAATTACTGTACTGTTGCTGCTTTTAATAGGGATGCTGCAGAATCCGCAGTACCGTCAACAACTTGAAGAAATGCTGTAAGTTCATCATACTGTCACTTCAGAGCCTTTTTTATTCCACAAACATTCTCATACACCATTGGAAAAGCTTTTACGGGAAAATGCAATCTTCTTTGACCCATTTCAACAAAAACTAGGGTGCTTTTGGTTTGGTTTATATTTTTTTAGTTGATATGTTTTCACTAAAAATTAGTGTTCAGAGTTATAGTAAAAAAAAAATCATGTATCTTCACCTAATAGGTTAAACTTTAGGGATAGTTGGTTCTTGACATGGTATTAGAGCCTTTACGACCAAGTGGTTTAGAGTTCAATCTTTGCTACTTCCATTCTTTTAATAAAAGTTGAATTTTTGAAGGTACATGGGTCGTGCATTGTTCACACATCAAGCCCTAAGAACTATTTTGTGAGAAGACATGTTAAACCATTCATGTGTCTTTACTTAATTGCTTAAGCTTTTTGGGATAGTTCGTCGTTGACATGATATCAGAGCCTTTATGACCAAGTGGCTTAGAATTCGTTTCTTGTTGCCCCCATTCTTTTAATAAAAAGTTGAATTTCTGCACTAGGTAGGTTGGTTGAACACTTAAAGCCCAAAGGGCTCTTGCGTGAGGGGGGATGTTATAGATGTAATATAAAACCATCCATTTGCCTTGAGCATTTGAGATGGTTGGTTCATGACCATTACAAACATGCCACTTTGTTTTTACTTTATTTTCTGCATTTCCTTTCACAAAATCATCAAAACACAAAACAAAGTGAAAATATGGTGATATTTATGTAATTATAAGTGAAAACATATTAGCTGAAAAAAAAAGACACCATAGTTTTCTAGTGAATTGAAAATCTTACAAAGTAGGGCAATGATTTCCTCGTTTAAAAGTCATTATTTTCTGGCATCTAGCTCGGAATTTCCACTCAAGTACAGTTGGTGGTTAGCCTCTGCTTTTTGTGGGCCATTTTGCTAAGGTTTTTCAACACTATTAAGTTAGTGGCCTCTCATTTGGTGAATTTGATGAAATAACAATTAAATCTGATTCTCTTTGTTTATCCATTACCCATTAGAAACCTCCATTTGGAATTAGGGAAAATGGTGGTCATGGAGGAAATGACCCTCTTCCTTCTGCTTTTGTACACTAACATTCTATCCAACCTATGTTGGGAAATGCCTGTTCTTACCTCTAGACTTCTCTGTTGTCTTAAGTTTCTTCTCTTTCTCTGTCTCCCTGTGGCACTATTTAGATTGATTTATATTTTAGCTTTCTGTTGATTTTGACAAGTGCTCACATGTTAAGAGTTTACTAAGGACTGCATTCCATGTCATTACATTGACTTGAGAACTAAAGTACTCTCTCAAATTTCATCCTATGTACTGCTGCAGTTCACTACTGCAGTTAGATAAATCTATGATTATTTTGTTAATATAATGGTGTACAATCATCTCTGGTCTGTAAAGATTCAAATATCCTTTCTCTTTTCTTCTTCATGTTTGATTTCAGAAACAACATGAGTGGAAGCAATGAATGGGACAGCCGAATGATGGACACATTAAAGAATTTTGACCTTAACAGTCCTGAAGTTAAGCAACAATTTGGTAAGTTTTTGTTTTTATGCCTCATATTTTTAAGACATTGTTTTCTTTGAGAGCTGGATTAATTAAGCAAGTTTTTGCATTATCATATCTCAATTTTGCGCTACTCTTATTATTTGCTGACTTGAAAATATTCTTAATACAATCATCTGTTTTCCTGGCTCCATCTCTACTTAGTTGATCACCATGATCATCTTGAAGATCAATGCTAAGTGATCATCTATTTTTTCTTATGTTGAATCGTATATGGGCCAATAATTTTGTCTTTATTCATAGCTTGTTTCCTTAGTTTGAGTCCATCTTATCTATTTAGTACTCGACCTGCAATTATTTTTCTGCTTTCTGGTGTGATGCTGATATTTGTTCGGAATAAGAATTTTCAGTGAACTAGTAAATGCCTTTTCCAGTCCCATTAAAAGTGAAAGCTGAGAGGTTTGGTGATGATTCACTTTTTTCCTTTCTCCGTGGAGGATGCAGGTTCTAACATCATCACATCTTCACATGCCCACACATGATGAATAATGACTTGTTAGCCCTGTTCTCATTCGGAAACACGTCACAGTTCATGCTAATTTTGATAAAGATTAGTATTTGGTGTGTGAATCAGCATTCTTTTTGACTCATTAACATGGTTTGCTAGTCTTTACTGACTGATTTATCTTTATATGCTAGTTGACATCATTATTTTTCTTGTCTCTAGGTTTTGTTTATTGAATTTTAGAAGCTACGATGATTTAAGTCTTCAATAACATCACCTTGTACATTTCCCTTACACGTTGTTAATGCTTGTATGAATCCTTCTTCCCACTTTCTCCTTTGGTCTTTGTTTTTGTTGAACATTTTACATTTTTACTTTCATCAGATCAAATTGGGCTTTCTCCAGAAGAAGTCATTTCAAAGATTATGGCCAATCCCGAAGTTGCGATGGCATTTCAAAATCCTAAAGTTCAAGCAGCGATCATGGATGTGTGTTCTAATTTAAATAAATACTTTATTATTATTTCATGTCAAAAATCTGATTGTATCTTCTTCTGGTTGCAGTGTTCACAGAATCCGCTGAATATTGCTAAATATCAAAATGATAAGGAGGTATGCTGATACTTCTTTGACTTCAATTTTGTCTTTCTTGGTAGCATGTGCTTTGTAGGATTCGGTTTTTTCTCCATGTTTCTTGTTGGGCGTTTGTCGTGTATAGGTTCTCTTTTCCATACTTACCATTAAATCCTAATTTTTGGTCTAGTTTGTAGTTAGTTTCAGGTTTATGTTAGGTTCAGATCTTATTCATCCAATCAGGGTTATCTAAAGAAAAGTAGTCATATTTTGCTACCTACTTTTAGCTTGTTAAAAGTTGTTGAATATTCTAGATTCAATAAATTTAATCAATAACAAGATATGGACAAAACAAATAATCTTTGAGTGAGTGAGTGATAGATTCTAGTTGGTGTTCTTACAGGTGGCATGAAGACTCTTTATACTTTATGAATTAATGCAGGAAAAGGGGCTTTTAATAGGAATCTTTTGAATTTATGTGCGTTTTTACTATGTTTCTAATGAGTATAGCTATAATAATTCCTTATGAGTATTTGGCTCTTGTATCTGATAATTGCTTTTTCTTATTAACATACCAGGTTATGGATGTCTTCAATAAAATATCAGAACTCTTCCCCGGAGTGTCAGGTTCACCTTGAGTCGTTTGTGCATTGCTGTTTACTGGGTCAAGTTATTCATTCATATGCCTTTCCTAATCAGCAAAAATACAAGGAACTGTGCAAAACTCCTCTGCTCATGGCTGTATGCTGCATGCTCACGGTTACAGCTCCATTATGACATAATGACAATAACTGTGGCTGGCCAGGGTTCAATTGTTGCCGTAGTTGGAATTTTAGTTTTGCTAGAATAGTTGAGATTGTATATTGGATGTTTTAAATATGCTTTGAGGCTTTGCATCTGCAGTGTGGTTTTCTTCTCAAGATGTGATGAGTTTATTAGACGTAGCTAATTTGGATTTTCAGTCTTCAGGTGCTTGAAAATAAATGTGATGCTTCACATAATCTATCATAAGCACAAGTTGCAGGAGATTGAACTAGCATGTTTGGATGGTTTTTTTTTTTGGTTTGTTTTTCTCATGTTGCATGAGAAAACAAATCCTTCCTACACTCACCATAAAAACGTGTGCCACTCATTTTTTTTTGTTTTTTTAATAGGTGGGTAATTATTTCCCTTTTTTTTAATAGCCAAAAGCTGTTTTTCTTAAGAAAAAAATATATTTATACTACAAAGTCCGTTTGAAAAAAGACAGAAGTTACAAAAGTAAGTTAAAAATCTTTTTTTTTTTCTAATTTTTTTTTTTATAGCCAAAAGCTGTTTTTTTTTTAAAAAAAATATATTTATAAAAATTTACAAAGTCCATTTGAAAAAACTCTTTTAAAAAAAAAATAAGCTAAAAATCTACATTTTTTTTTTTTTTTTTTTTTTTTAAACAAAATTTTAGTTTCTAAACAAATCAGAAGTTAATTTTTTTTTTTAAATCCAAATATTTAAAAAAAAATTTAAATAGCTTTAGTTTTTGTAAAAAGCTCTTTTAAAATGCATAAGAATTACATTTTTCATAAGTCCGGGTTCTATGTAAATGACCAACTACATTTCTAAAACTCATCAATTCATCCATTGAACCACATAATCAAGGGTTATTCTTTAAACTTAACGATAGTCTAAGTAATTTAAGGGTTATTCTTTAAACTTAACGATAGTCTAAGTAATTTATTGATTCTAGTAACTTGTGAAATTTTAAGTTTGACTGTCCTTTCATGTGTTCTTGTACTTCACGAAACGTGGTTGGTTGGTAAAGGCTTTTGCAAGACATGAAGGTTATCTTTCCATAAGCTGCATATAGCCGTTGCTGATATCTTTAACACTATTTAACACATTGGTGAATGTTATTTATGGTAAAATTTTGTTGATCCAAGTGAATATAACCGTTGGACAAATTTGAATCCATAGAGGGCAAGCAGAGAATGTTACATTGGAATATACATCAATCTGTGGTCCAACTCCCAATTGGCATATATCATTTATTTTATTCTTAAAAAGTGGTTCATGAAATTGAATTTAGTGACTTGGTGGGGTCAGCTGAATTTGACATAACATGAGACCCCCACAACGGATCTGTGTTGCAAAATTGTAGCCCGCTTGACAAAATTTGAATCTTTTCTCTCTCTCATTGTCATTAATCAGAAAGTTACAATCTTTTTTTAAAAAAATGATTCTTGGGCAGAGTTCCACACAGGCCTTTCCCTTTTCTAAGTGTAATTCAAATATTCTTTTCTTTCTTTCTTTGAAGTTGTGAGTCCACTCTCTTAATACTAGTTTTTTCCCTTTTTTTTCTTCAACTATCTCTTTCTCAAACCCTATTCACACTAGGCCAAACCACAAAATTCCATGGGTACATGTTTGAGTAAGAAGAAGAAAGGGTCTTCTACATCTTCCCCTCTTGATGGAACCAAGTCAGCTTCCACAGCACCTGCTGAGCCTGAACTGAAGAATGGTGTCACTGTGTCCAAAACCAAAGTGGAAACTGAGCCAGATGTGAAACTGAAGAAGGAGAATAAGACAGTGCAGCAAGAGAAACATGAGTCAGTACAAGAAGATGAAGAAGACCAAGTGAAAAAGGAGATATTCATCATCAAGCACAGGAAAAGCCATGATGATAGAGAGAGAAATTCCAAGTTCCCACCTCAGAAGAATGCACCACAACCAGATCCTACCTTTGAAGTACCTGAATTAATGGTTGACAAGATTGCTACAACATCTGCAAACATTGGTGTGGGTGTGAGGACTTCAAGTTGTACCAAAGAAGAGGTGGATGCAATTCTTATACAGTGTGGGAGACTCAGCAGAAGCTCTTCAGATAAAGCTATTCAGAGAAAGAGGTATTCAGGTTCAAAGAGAAGTTATGATTTTGATCATTGTGACAATGATACTATTTCAACTGATGAGGAACAAAAGAAAGCAAATACCAATGACAAAAACAACAGTGATTTGTGTGAGGATGATGATGGGGTGGCTGCATCTGAGAAACAACACCAACACAGGCAGAGGCACCGCCAATCTCCAAGGCCTTCTTCTCAGGAAAGAAGAAGAAGAACACCAAGCAGGGAAAGGGAACAGCATCAACGTTCCAGCAGCAGAGAGAGAAGAGTTAGTAAATCTCCTGGTAGAAGATCATCAGAGACTACAACACCTTCCAATGCAAGAAACAATAGGAACACCAGTTCTAGGCCTGGAAAAATGGTGTCTGTCCCAGCTACTGTTTCATCCCTTGTGATGGATAAGAGTAACAATGGTGGTGGTGGAGAATCTGCAGCAAACACAGGTATCAAGAGGATCACAGTTAAGAGAAATGCTGGTGTTGCTTCACCACGTTCTCAATCCCCTGCAAGAGCAAATGCTAATAATAAAGTATTGGGTGAGAATCAGCAACAACACTCTCTTAGCCGCAACTCCTCAAGGAAAGCAGAACAATCACCTCATAGAAGAATCCCTCTGAATGAGGTTGAGCCTAACTCTCTTTCTCTTCCACAAACAACAGCCAACAATAACAGCGGCAAGGTACAAAACAAATCCAAAAAGGAAACTGAAACAGAAGCTAATCAGGTATTCACTCATTCATGTTTGGTTCAGGATATTTCCCAGCTTAAAAGAATTGACCTTTTCTTGTTTAGTAGTTAGTCCCATTGTGTAAAGAACCACTTCAACCCACCACATCAAGGTGTTGGGTGGACGTCTTTTTAATGATTTATATTATTATCTAACACACCCCCTTATGCAAGAGCCCCTTAGGCCAGAAGCGTGGATATTGCATAGACCTAATTTTTTGATTTACCTTTTGTGCTTTTTATTTTAATTCCACCTTAAAGTTGTGGACTTAAAGTTGGGGACGCCAGAAGCGTGGATGTTGCACAGACCTATGCTTTTTATTTTAATTTCACCTTAAAGTTGGGACCTTGTAGTCACTTAAGATCTGATACCATGTAAAGAACCATTTCAACCCACCACTTAAGGCGTTGGGTGAGGGCATTTTTAATGATTTATATTATTCTCTAACATATTGATATGGTTGATGTAATGCAGAAACCAAATACTAGTAGAACTGTATTGGACAAGGGCGTGTGTGTAAATTACAAGACAAAGGTTCAGCCAGAGGAAGATATCAAGGACAAGGTGCAGTCTTCAATGACTGATAATATTGTTGTGAAGACAGTGGTACCACCTGGGGTTGACAACCTAAAACCCCAGACATTAACAAGAAGCAGATCTGCTAGGAGATCTAGAGACTTAGACCTCAACCCTGAAGCTCTATTGATTCCTCCACAGTCCTACACCTCATTATTGCTTGAAGATATCCATAACTTCCATCAAAAGAACACACCTTCTATTTCTCTCCCAGCTTGTGTCACCAAAGCTTGCTCTATCCTTGAAGCTGTTGCAGATCTCAACTCCAACACCAGCTCAAATTTCTGTGGTGCAGAGGACAGGAGAAGTCCACCTGCTTTTCAGTCTAGTAGGAATGATTATAATGTTCCATTGGGTACCAATAATTGTTATGGGAAGAGAGTGCCAGATAATACCAAGGATCCAATTATAGAAACTGAGTTAGTTGTCATTGATGATGTGATGGAACCAAGCTTACATAAGTATGTGACAGTTAATAGGGGTGGTTCACTTGGTGAGGTTGACATGGAGGATTTAGAGTCTTCAGGAAGTAACAGTTTCACTGTCAGTAGTGGTCAGCAGAACTGGGGCATTTCTTCTTCTTCATGGGAACCCAATTCTGTTGATTCAAAAGATTGCTGGACTTCAAGATTGAACAACCCCAGAGAGGAGGGTCAGAAAAGTCAATTAGGCTTGGAAGGGATGGTGTCATCTGAAGCAGTGTGTGATGTGGATGGAGGAGCCAGGAAGAAATTGAACAGCAAAGGGAGAGTGTGTGATCAAAATCGTGGCAGGCTTGGTGCCAATAAAGTTCTTCACACGATACCTGTTGTCACAGCAGCTGCATCCACATAGGATGTGTGATAAATGAAATCACCTTCATCTTGTATCTTGAATACTCCATGAGTTTGTTTGACATTTCTTCTATTTGGAGGAGTTGCACACTTTGCAACCAGCTCTCATTTAATTTAAGCTCCATATGAACACTTTTTTTTTCCCCATTCCTCACCTGTCGCTTTATGCTCTTTTATTTCTTCAAATAAGAGAATTGCATAGACAGGATAATTGATCAGTCACTTTCAGCTCCATTTGTATCAACTCAGAAGAACACTTAATGGAGGGAATGTGATGAAAATAAAGTTGTGTAAAAAAATTGCAATTCAAAATATTTTCGCATTTGACTTCTGGCTGCTTCAACTTTTCTCGCATTTTAGTCTAAAAACCTAACTAGTTTGCTGCTGTGCTACATTTACTAACTGTTGCTGCTAAATCATACAATTAACACGAGTTGCTTTCTTTTTATAGATTCAGCTTACCACAGATTGAAATAATTTCTTAATCATTACGTAGAATACGGGAATAGAGATTCATATTATCGTTGAACGAGTATTCTGCAACTGACATGCTTAAATTAGGTACATAATCGATTGCAGTCTGCAGATATTAATTTCTGCATATTTTATTCTTCCCATAATGCTAGAGAAAGACATTGTTCTCTGGATTTCGAAACAAATCGATTATATCACAAATTTTAGCACTTTCTACCCTGCTGAATAGTCGTCTAGGACCCAAGATGTATATTTCTTTCGTGTGATTAACAGATTAACCATACACAAAACTTGCCATAAACCAGTCATAATCTATACATTCTTTATCCAGTCATAAGTAATACTTGAGCCATCACATAACAAAGAAAACCTTTATGGAAACAATTCATTCATGTATATGGCTTGTGTTCAGCCAAGGTAACTTCCCAGTTTCTGGTATATACTGCCTAGGAAGAGGATCGAAGCCTAAATTAACAACCAACCAAAACTGTATTTACACTATAAAGCATGATCACAAGTGGTCCAGATTGTATATCACTCAGCTTTCTTTTCTCCATATCCAAACTTGTCACTGGCATTCCCAATTTGAGTTCACGGCAAACATCTAGTTCCCCGAGCAATTGTTTTCCATTGGGTTAATAGGATGAAACAACCGGTCAAAAACTGACTGTACAAATCATTCTGATGTGTTTCTGAAGTTCACCATGTATATTGCAGCTACAGTAACAATGGCCCCAACAAGTTGTACGGGTGAGAAGGTCTCATCAAGATATAGAAACCTGAAACGCCAAAGCAAAAATGTGAATCATAGAAAGGTCCTCACAAAGATACATAAACCTGAAATTTGAAAGAAAACCTGTGATTTATTAGAAGAAATGCTATTGGAAAGGTATCCGAAAAAACAAATTATGATCTTAAGGGCACAAAACTCTGATAAATTATGCACGATGCCACCTGGTTGTTATTCTCTTCCAAAATTTTATAGTTATAAAAGGTGGTAATTTTTTTCCTCCTTAATGACCTTACTTGTAAAGAAGAGCTACATCACCATACATTGTTATTTCTGATTATTGTTCTCTCTGCTACATAATTTAAAAAATCTGAAAGTACATAAAAATCCTCTCTGCCTCTCTCCCATTGTTAGGTTAGGCAGCCTTACCCAAAAATTGAAGCAAACATTGGGGTCAAAAAAGTAAGTGAACTGAGCTTGGTCAAGCTACCTGCAGTGCATCACAAATGCAATATCAATATGGTATTTTTTTATGGATCAATATTGGTTTTGAAAAACAAAACGAAACTTCATAGCTGCAAGTGTACAAATTATAGGTGAAGATGCGTCAATAGCACAGTGCTTACAATATTGAAGAAGGAATGAACCATTTTGGATTTAACATGGAAGCTGAAATTTGTATATATTAAGTGATCATAAAAGGAAATACATGGGCGAGGAAAAGAAAGAGAAAGATCATGGCCGGAGAGAAAAACAGACCTTTAGTTGCACTATAAAAGAACACACCATAGCTGATAGCACTTCCAAAAATGGATGTGTAGAGGAGTGCCAATACATCAATTGAACTGTAGTCTTTAAGACTCCCACTTATAGCAGGGTCATTGTTAAGAATGGAGAATACCACTAGAGGAAGACCACCAATAACCATATGCTGCAACAGAAATGGGATAGTACAGTTTCGGGACAGATATCATAAACCATGATATCATCTGTTATATAGCTTCCTCCTTTCACCCGCCCTTTCCTCTTTTCATAAACTATGATTTATTTTATTTTTTATTTTATGATAAAATAATCAATAAGATATGAGTGTAGAACTATATAATACCATTTCACTACCTTCCGATACAAACTTATTGCTAATATATGATGGGTTTTATAATTCTCATTCAACATGAGAATTCAAATTTTCCTACACTCCTTTCGATTTCCGTGCTGATATGGGTCCTACATACAATTTTTTCTAACACATGGATTTCACATGCTTTTTATCTCTACAACATGAGATTTTAATTATCCTTCAACATGATAATTATAAAACCCATATATGATATGCCAAACACATCTGCTGAAATAAATATAACTGCATCCATAATCATGAGCCATAAAATAGGGTCCAGCATATCCAATTTGTTGAGATATATAAAACCATTAATGTAGCCTACATGATACCATGTAAAGAACCAATTCAACCCAAAAACTTAAGCTTGTGGGTGAGGACTTTTTAATGGTTTTATATATCTCAACACAATTTCAGAGCTTTTGTAAAATAGCCATTTTGTCTGGTTTAAAACTGGTAAAGCAAAGAGGCACACACGATGACACATTAAAACAGTGCAAGGATAAATATAATGGAAAAATATATTTAAATTTAGGGAAAAGTGTTTGTCATTTTAAGTGAGAGAAAGAGATAGATAAAGAGGAGAGAGAGAGAGTGGACAAAAAAATATAAAGGTGTGGGTTCCACTTCTTTGTGAGAGTGAAATGACATAAATTGTGTCATTTAAAAGGACAAACACTTTTCTCTTAAATTTATATTGTTTTGTAGATTGAAAATACTAATGCGTGTTTAGATTAGGGTTTTTTTATAAAGAAAATAGCCTTTTTTTCATCTTCTCGAGACAGCCTTTTTTTTAATAAAGAAAAAGGATTATTTTCTAGGAATTAAGCTTAAGCAAATATGCTGCTAATCATTTGGTTGAGTTTCATAGGTATTTAACAATGGTAATCAAGATAAAACTAACAAACACTTGATTTAAAATGAGATTTAAAGCGCACCCATCCAGTTGCCATAACAGGATCAGAGTATTTGGAGACCCACCGAACCATGACTGTGCCAACTGCCATACTCTGAGCTGCAAGTAGCATCCACCACTCCCCACTTCCCCACAGTGAGAAGTTGGTCTCATCAAATGATAGGGCTGGTAACTGCAATAAAATCATTAGTGCTTGCACAACTAAATAATATATAGAAGGTATTTTTATAGGCCAAGAGAAATATTATATTTCAAAAAAAAAAAAAAAAACCAAAACGAGGTAATTGTATATTCTAGACGGTTGTAACTATTCCAAAACATATCCTTGATATCTTTCACATTAGATATATAAGAATTTGACTGCCAATCTTGGGTTACCCTGAAAAGGGTCTGATAACTAACTGCTTACTGGTTAAAAATAAAATTAAATGCAGAGCCGAAGTTTACCTCGAGTAGTACAAGTCCTATGACACCAAGCACAAGCCCAGCAGCTCCAATAATCCCGATGGACTCACCAAATAATAAAGCTGCAAGTACAGCCACTGTCAAAGGCTGTGAATCAATTATAACCTGCAATACATCCACTGTAGATCATCAAATCAAGCAACAATTCTTCTTGTCCGATTTGGAAGGGTAGAATTTGAATCAACAAAAAGTTCACTCAAAGCAAATTTCAACTGTAATTCTATTCTATCACTATGATACATAGACAGTTTTTATAGAGTAATTTCACCGATTTTCAACATTAATCTTGAGTCATCCATTGTGCACTAAATAAAAATTATACTCTAGTCTCTATCAAAGGAAGGGGAGGCATGCAGATTAGTGTTGTTGCCATGTCATGTGATTCAGAGGTCACAGATTCTGTTGCAAATGTAAGGAAAAACCTACTACATTATAACATAAAGTTGCCCTTATCTCTAGCAAATACACATGCATATAACGAGCGATATATATACGGGGAGGCGTTTAAAATAGGCTGTTGAGCCAACCCACCAAACGGGATAAGACTTTTTAACCCACTTTTCCCCAGCGGGGTGGGGCGGGCCCGCGCACTTTGCCACCTTATACATTATAACATAAGTGTAATTAATAAATACACATGCATATAATATACACAGCAATAAAATAATAATAATAATAAATGAGAAAGGATATTGTAACAACTAAATTGTGTTACAACCAATAGGATAGGGAGTAAATTATGTTATAAAAATTATAATGATCTCTCCTATATATTATATATATTATATTATATATTTTCCATATTATATATATATATATATATATATATATATATATATATATATAAATATATATATATTATAATAATAATAATAATAATAATAAATTGAGTAAGAAATTAACTGCCAACGTACGCTGCCCAAACCAGCGGAAGTCCTCTGCAAGCCTTCCGCAAGAAAACCCTGTTACATGACACAGCAAACGAATCAGCATTGCATTCAGTAAAGAGAAAGATGCAGTTAGTGAGAGTGAAAGGAGAAAAGGAAATGAACCTGAAAGCAAGCAGCATCGACGAGAGCGAAGAGAGAGATGGAAAGCCAGGCGTTGAAGCCAGAAGGAAAAGGCCTTCCCCTTGAAGCAGCGAAGCCAACAAGAAGGAACCCAGCTGGTATGAGACGAAACGCGGAAACGAAGAACGGTCCACACTTTGGAAGCACCTCCTTCATCGCCACCATCGCAGTTCCCCAAAAGAAGAACGGCGACACCAACACACCCCATTCCCACAACACACTCCACAACGACGACGATTCATCTTCTTTCTCTCCGTTTCCTTCTTCTATATTGAGGAGGCACTCCACGTCTTGGCCTGTTTCCACGCAATCTACGGCGGACCGTGGCGGTGAATCTTGCAGCTCAAGCTCTGTGCCGCTGGGGTTGCATCTGACGATCACTTTACCGTTACTGATTTTGCATGGAACCCTAAATCGAAGCGAAGATGAAGAGGTGGCGGTGTGAGGAGAGGAAGGGAAGTGGTTTATGTGAAATTGTGAAGCGTGAGAGCTGAGACAGTGGCGGCGGCCGATGATAGTGATGGTGGTGGTGGCAGTGACGGTGGCGGAGGGAGAGGAGCACCACCACGCCATGATAGGAGAGAGTGGGTGCTAAGCTGCACTGTGGTGCGCTTAGTATCCCAAACACTAAACAGAAAATTGTGGAGGTTAAACTTACAACCGCCAAGTGCTAACTTGCACCTGCTGAGTCAGCTAGTCTCCACCATGCATCCGTGTCCACACGACACGTTTCTGCATATATATTTTTTATAAAAAATATTATTTTTTTTAAAAAATTCAAAATAGGAAATATCTAAATTAGATATAGGTTATTCTATTTTTTATTTTTTTTATGTTTACACCACTCTCAAATGCTGTTAGATTATAATTTCAACTAATCTTTATCATTTCTCTTTTCTCTTAAGATTTTATCCTAACGTTAGTGGAGAATAATAAATAAAATAGGTATGAAAAAAAGTAACTAGAATAACATATCACCTTAAATTAACTCCAACACAAATCATATTACTTCTTAAAATATACTTTTGGGTTATGTTATTATTTCTTTTGGCTTACCTTACCTACTCACTTCAAATATTATTTGATAATTTCTCATTTAATAGTATTGAAAATGAATAAGTAAAATAGGTAAAAAAAAAATATATAGATAAAATATTCTATCCCATTACTTATTATAAAAAAAAATATAATTTGAAAAGAAATGTTGGTTTTGGGCTCAAAGTTAGCTGGGCCTGAGTCTGATCCATTAGGCAGGTGGTGGAAATGGGCCAAAACAGTAAGGTTTGACTCTTGAATACGTGTGCATTGCAAATGCATTAAGCTTCAATTTTTTTAGTGTCAAGTCAACAACGACTCAACGAGGTTTATAAAACAAAGCGTTTAGCAAAGAAAATAAGGAAAAAGTAAGAGAAGACAAATTCCAAAGGGAACTTACTTTGTCCAACTACCATTGTCTTTGTAAAGATAAGATTTTAGATATGCAGCTAATATTGACAATTAGGGGTATTTGGTAAGAGGAAATTTTTTTAAATTATGGGAAAGTTAAATTGAGAATTCAATTTACCCATGAGGATTGTAAAGATTTTTGGAGAAAGTTGGATTACCGGAATTTATGTTTATAAAGAAAAATTATGTCTGAAAATACCACCAAATGAATTGTATTTTGAGAATCCAATATGATGAAAATATTTGATGATTTTTTTGGAACATAATTAACCTCAATTCATATTTTTAGTAATATTTTACAATCAATCAAATATAGTATAAAAAAAATCAACCTAACATTCTCATTAATATATTGGCCTACTAAATAATTTTTGGTAACATTTTTGAAAAATTTATTTTTTTATCATATTCCTAAAAATCATAATTTTCTGGTAAGATTTTTTCTCCCATGCATGAAAAAAAAGACACATAGATGATGGCTTCTGTTAGATCACTCGGCTTACACGATTAGTAAGTCAAAACTCGAAAGCAACTATTTAAAAATTAAATCAATACACGCGTTGGTTGATTGTTAGTGGTTTTCCTTTTTGTTTGTTTGTTTGTTGTTTTTTTTTTTTAACAACCTCTAAGTTCTAATCATCAAACATCAGAGCTATGACTTTTTCTTTGGAACAGACGCGTTTTATTTGTATGGGGCTGAAAATGCATCCATGGAGTCTTCCGACCTTTAATTGCATAGAATGTATATTGATACATTTTACCTAGGGAACAAAGTGATAAGAGTTTATATTATACGAAGGAAGAACAAATAAAACTACTATGATATATATATATATATATATATATATATATATATATATATATATATATATATATATATATAGGGGAGGGTTTTTTGACTACAGAGTAAGATTTTTAAGTCTTACTCCTCATCTCAGTCGTTGATGGACGGAAATCAATAGTTGTCATTTATAGTGTAATTAATAATTATTAATAATATAATATATTAAATTATAACCGTTGGATGGATGGAAATCAACGGCTAGGATGGGAAGTAAGACTTATAAATCTTACTCTGGAGTCAAATGATCCCTCCCCATATATGTATGTATGTATGTATATATATATATATATATATATATATATATATATATATATATATATATATATATATATATATATATATATATATATATAGGGCAAGATATTCTTATTCTTACACCGGTGTAATAATTAGAAGTCTTACGCTCAATATTGTTAACCATTGATCCACTTGTATCCAGTGGCTCACATTACTAAAAAATCTGAGTCCTTAGATATAAGTGGGATCATCGGTCGAAATTAAGAGTGTAACTTACACTGGTGTAAAATGATCCTCATCCTATATATATATATATATATATATATGGAGAGATCTCTTGACTCCTGTAATAACCCTAACGAGTAAATTATATATATATATATATATATATATATTATATATATATATATATATATCAATTTAGGAAAAAGTGTGAATAGGACAGTTTTGCGGTAAAATGTGGATAGGCGAAGTCAACTGACATTTGAAAGTAAATTAGTGGAAATTACTACAAAAAATATATAAGCCAATATGTCAAGTTTGAAAGAGAGTTAAGTGAATGAGATAGAAAAGTTATAGCCACCTGGACAATACAACTCACTCAAGTTGTGTTTCAAACTCTCATTTCCCTCATTCCTCTACTCTCCCGCGGACAACCCTCCCATAACTGAATGTGAGTTTTTCTTCTCTTCACCATTGTGCTTCCTCATTCCTCTCTTGAAACAAGGGAAATCCACTCCCAATCTTCATCTCCACCTCATTCCCTTATTATTTCCACTTGGTAGTTGTGTTTGAGAAAAAGAGAAGAGACCCACTTAGTTGTCATTTTCGGATTTGGACATTGGCTGCTGAAAAAGGGGTGTGAACGCTTGGGGAAACCTCTCTTCCTTGATTGTTGAAAAATCATAACCCTTTTCTTATGATTGATGGAAATGCCATGTGTTAGGGTTATGGGAATTGGAATTTTGATAAATGGAAGGTTGAAATGTTAACCCATGTATAGAAATGCATGATAGGGTGTTGGAACCGTTGCATTTGGTTGTGTCTTGAGTGTAAAATGGACCCCATTTCATGTAGCTTGTTGTTTTGCAATCTGTCGCAAAATATTTGAATATTGGAAAACCAATATCCGGATATTAATATCCATATCCGAAAATACCCCTGATGAATATCCGGATATTGCAGTGTTTCGAGAAGAAATGAGATTTTCCTAAAATAAAACCCTTATAAATGGTGTATGAGCTTTAAGAGATAATATTGGACATTTGAAGTGAGTCTAATTCTCCACCAAGTATATATTGCTTATGGTTAAGTGCAAACCTTAAGTTTTACAAAAATGGATATTGATAGATATGTATTCCTTTGTTTATAGTGTGGAACCAAGTGAGCTTGTGGAGATAGATCAAGGATCCGGTCAAGCAATGGAACATGACATTAGTTCTTGATTGCTTGAGCTTGAGGTAGGTATCAGACATTGGTTTGATAATGAGACTTATTTTGTTATATGTATTTGATTGTGATGCTCTTCACCTTGAATACGTGTTGTGAGTAGAGGTTGAGTAGAGTTGACACTCATGTATATTTATCGTGGACCTTACTTGGACTTGGAGTAGGCTTGGTTGGAAGCTACTACAAGTAAGCTTTCGTGTTGGGGATAATCCCCCATTTATTCTACCAGACTCCGAGGAATGATGATTCTTTGATATATGATATTTTATGAAATGGATTTGGTATTATGATGCATGTATATGTATGTATGTTTGCGTGTCACATAAAACGAGTTTCCTTTTGTGTGAGGAATAAGACAAGTTTCCTTATGCATAGTACAACGTGTTATTAACAAGATGGGTTTCCTTGCATAATGCATACATGTTATTTTCTCCGGCCAATAGGATTCATTATTGCTCACTTGCATGATATACATATTTTGATGCATATATGTTTTATATCGTGTTTATACCTAAAGTGAATTTAAGGGTGAAGGAGCTCTCCAAGGAGCCCTAGTTTATTGAGATGATTATCTCACCCCGTGTGGGGACATATTTCAGGTACAGAGATTGATGGTGCTGAGACATCGCATGACAGGAGGCCAGGGTAGTGACATGCTATGGCATGTGGACATAAACTAGCATTTTATATTTATCATTTATTATATTTTGAGATATATATGTCATGTTATTCTTTTGAAGAGCATAAGGGATGTCTATGTCATGCTGTTCGTTTATGCATTTTATTAGTGATTTATGTATACGTCTATGTTACTTACCTAATTACATATGTTTTGGTTGGTTGATGTAATCATATAAGTAACACTATGGACATTATTTTGAGACCTGCTATGGATGTGATAGCCTAAGCAATGGATTGCTAGGCAATATGGTTTATGCAGATATGTGTCTTTATTGTCATAAAGTAAAGTTGAGATTAACTATGGGAGCTATACTACATAAGGAAAAGGAAAAATTTAATCACGTCTTATACTAAAGTTAGTAGTGATTTTATAGTTGAGCTTCCGCGTTTATTTACTTAAACATGTTGCACTTAATATCATATGTATGTTAATACACTAGTGCACACATGGTATTACAACTTTTGAAGTCTTACTTCTCATCTCAGCCTTTGATTTTCGTTCATCTAACTATTATCATTTATTTGAAATTAATATTTAAATAAAGGTTGAGGGAGTCGAAAGATCCCTCCCATATATATATATAGACATATTGAGATTTTAATTCTAACTGAGGTAAAATAACAATTTGTGCATGATCTAGACATAAACTTGTATGAATTAATTGCAGACTTCTTAAACCATTGAACTTAATGCTTAATTCAAGAAGGATCACGAAGACATTAGAATTCTAATTTAATTAAAGGGTTAAATATGCTAAGGCATTAGGGTTTAATTTAAAGAAGATGAATTGTCTGAACAATTGAAATAATTGATTATAAGAATTAATTTAGATTAATAAGGGGGATCAAAGGTGAAATGTGCCCTAGCTACCGTTTTTATCACAGTTTCTTCAATCATACTTATCACTTGCGTTCTTGCATGTTCTTGATTATTCTTGCGATTACTTTTCGTTCTTTTTCTGTTTAAATCAACAATTATTCTCAATAATCAAATCGAATAGTCCAAATTAAAGGGAATAATTATAATAGTACTTGATGTCTCAATTCTCGTGAGAGGATAATCTTTCTCACTACTTTATTACTTGAAACAATTGGTATATTTGCCGTGATCATAACACTAGTGAAGGAATATGGGAGTACGAAAGATACATCATTATAAAGAAAAAAAAAATGGAACTTTTTTTTGGGTAAATATGATATAGAAAATTACTGTCAATGCCACTCTAAGGAATGGAAGTTTGAGTTAGATTTTTATTCGAGATGTAATTTGACTACTATAATAGACCAATAATATGTAAGATTAATTGAAACAGTATACACATTGGTATACTAGAATTATGGTTCCTAATAATACTTAAAGAGCAAAGAAAGTTAGGTGCACCGCGTTACATACTGCTTTAGTTTTTTAATGATACAATGTTGAAATTTGGCACATACTATTGATAAAATCTATCAAACAAATTAAAATAAAACCCGATGGTGACCCTTTTAACCACTCAAGTCAAACATTGGAAGCTTCATGCCTTCTTATATGCCATGACCTGCTCCCATACACGTTCATGTTCCCACCTTACTACACCCCATTTATCCATCTATATAGTGATAAAAAAAACAACAACAATGAGAAGTACTAATGTCAAGAGCTGTAACTGTCTACAAATTGCAGTGATCACATATATTTCTTCTTGAGCTTAATTTTTCTGATACAAATATGTCAGATCATCAGAGAATTTATCCTGTTCATGATGTGGAAGCACCTTTAAGGCCTACAGCACCTTTGGTTCCTAGGAATGCTTCTAAATCTGATATGGTTGATCCTCTGGATTATCCACCTCTTCCTCAATGCACCATTCCATTGATGCATTCCAAGCCACCAAAGAAAAGAAGCTGTTGCTGCAAATTCCTGTGTTGGACTTTCAGCATGTTGCTAATTCTGATAATTGCTACAGCAATCACCATTGGGGTACTATACCATGCAATGGACAAATTGAGTAATAATAGCCTTTATGTTACATTCAATGTGACAATTACTGCTAGAAATCCAAACAAGAAGATTGGAATATACCATGAGGGTAGAAGCCATATAAGTTCTTGGTATATGGACACACAATTACGTGAAGGATCTTTACAAAAATTTTACCAGGGTCACCTTAACACTACAGTGCTTAATTTTCCTCTAACAGGTCAAACACAGGATGCAACTGGTCTAGAAAATAAGGTGCAGCAGCAGCTGCATCAGACAAACAATATTCCCTTCAATCGTAAGGTCAAACAGCCTGTGAGGATTAAGCTTGGTAAGTTGAAGCTCTTCGAAGTCAATTTGAGGGTTAGGTGAATGCTTGTGGTGGATAGTCTTGGTGCTAATAATGATATTAGAATTGCAAGCAATAGCTGTAAGTTCAGGCTTAGGCTATGAATTCTTTAGGAATAGATTTATTGTTGTTCATTATATTACAATTTGGGGAAGGTTATATTTATAAACTTTTTGTTTACAAACTACACTAAGTATGACTGGTCATACTTCAATAAAGAGTGGATGACAGTCATACTTAGTGTAATTTATAAAAAAAAGTTTGTTAACGGATCCATCTCCTTACTATTTTATTCATTTTTTTTTATGGTTTATGTTTGATTGAGATTTTTGATAAGGGATGGAGGATTAGATGTGGCTTTTTCTCTCCATCGGTTCTTTGAGATACCATTCTTGTATTTTGATTTTGTTTTTTTCAGCCACTTCTTACTCACATATTATATACTGCATATAATATTCTTTCCATCTATGAACTATGGAGTTAGATTTGCATATGAAAATAACTTTTTTAAATTGTTCTTTCAATGTTGCCTTAATGAGCTGCTGTTTGGATTAACCAAATGTCCTTAATGTGCCCTTGTTAATTTTTGGATAGGAAAATCAGTCTTATCAGTGGAAGCTTTGGAGAAAATGATGGAAGACCCAACAGTGCAGAAGATGGTTTATCCGTAATATTAGTTCCTTTCATCTTAATAATGATTTTGATTTTGCATTTCTAGTAAATATTTTATTTTGGTACTGTTGCTCAATGTGTTGTGCATTGTGATTACTACTTGATTAAACTTTGCGATATCATTTACATGCTTGTTTAGATTATTCATAACTTTTCTCCCTTATTATCCAAAAGAAAGTTAATTATTTTTTGGTACTGTTGCAGCTATTTACCTGAGGAGATGAGGAACCCTACTACCTTCAAATGTAATTCTCTACTTTTAACAATTTTCTGGCTTCTGGTTCGATGTAGTGCTAATCAATGTTTTAAGATTCATCAATATATTTTGCAGACTGTAATTTTCACTGTTTAGCACCTTCCTGGAAATAAATCATATGTAACCACAATGCTGAATATGCTTGTTGTCACTTTTTATTTTCATGTACTATATAGTTTATATACAACACTTTTATATGGATGTATTTTTTTATTTGTTACAAATACCATATACTTGAAGAACTTAATTTACATGACATCTTATTATGATTGGCCAATGGGAAATAATTGTTGTACTGTTGCTGCTTCTAAATAGGGATGCTGCAGAATCCGCGGTACCGTCAACAACTTGAAGAAATGCTGTAAGTTCGTCATACTGTCTATCCTGGAACAAAACTTCAGTGCATCCCTGCATCATTTTTATTAAGATACGTAGGCAGATCTTGTGTAAATTTCTAGGATCCCAAGAGCCTACGTATCCTAGTAAAAATGAACTAGGGATGCACTCGGTAGCATTGTGGATTTTTCTGTCTCTTCATAGCCTTTTTCTCCCACCAACATTCTCATACACCATGGATCCAGATGTTATTTGGAAAAATAAGCTTCAGGAAAATGCTTACCTGCATAAGCTTGTTTTGACACATTTCAACTAAGACTAGGGTGCTTTTTGTTTGTTTTATGTTTTTTCAGTTGATATGCTTTCACTAATTAGTGTTAGAGATGTAGTATAAAAAACATTCATATGTCTTCGCTTGATAGCTTAAACTTTAGGGATAGCTGGTTCATGATGTGATATTAGAGCCTTTATGATCCAAATGGTTTAGGGTTTGATCTTTGCTACTACCATTCTTTTAATAAAAGTCAAATTCCAGCATAAGGTAGACGGGCCATGCATTATTCACACTTTAAGCTATAAGGACTCTTGTACGAGAGGATATGTTAGAGGTGTAATATAAAACCATTCATGTATCTTTACTTAATTCCTTAAGCTTTTTGAGATAGTTGGTCCATAACATGGGAAAATTTACACTACTCGAGTTGTAGGTACAGCGGACCAATGAGAGTGTGTTACATTAGATTTTATTGTACATGAAAGAGCAAAAAAAAAACAACTTTTATACTTTATATTGTGTATTCTCGATAATACATACACTATGTAATTACGGGAATACATAATGTAAAATCTCCCCTCGCACTCAATGATCAATACTCCCGTTGTATTGAAAGTGTTCACCATAACATGATATTAGAATCTTAAGACCAAGTGGTCTAGATTCGATCCTTGCAGCCCCATTTTTTAAATAAAACTTGAATTTCAGCTCTCGGTGGGTTCCACATTTCAAGCCCAAATGACTCTCGGGTAAGAGGGCATGTTAGAAATGCAAAATAAAATCATCCATGTGCCTTAAGCATTTGAGATGGTTGGTTCATGGCTATCACAAACATGCCACTTTGTTTTTACTTTATTTTCTGTTTTCATGAGGAAATGCTGAAAACATTTGTTTTTCAACATTTCCTTCACAAGATCACGAAAACAGGACACAGTGAAAATATGGTGATATTTATGTAATTATAAGTGAAAAAAAAAAAGAGAGACACCATAGTTTTCTAGTGAATGGAAAATTTTACAAAGCAGGACAATGATTTCCTCGTTTAAAAGTCATTATTTTCTGGCATCTAGCTCGGAATTTCCACTCAAGTACAGTTGGTGGTTAGCCTCTGCTTTTTGTGGGCCATTTTGCTAAGGTTTCTCAACACTATTAAGTTATTGGCCTCTCATTTGGTGAATTTGATGAAATAACAATTACATCTCATTCTCTTTTTTTATCCATTACCCATTAGAAACCTCCATTTGGAATTATTCATTAAATATAATATACACATTTTAATATTAAATATTATTTTTTATTTATGTAGTATATATTATATTTAATATTCAATAATTTTACAAAAAAAATGAGACTAAACTTATAAAAACCCATTAATTTTGTAAAGAAACATAAGATATCCCAAACATTTATATTAAATTCAATAAAATAATAATCGTAATTCAACGAATATAATAGTTGGAACTAAAAATGTAAGGCAACGCAAATTTTGAATCCTTTTTTATGTCTCTACAAAGTGTGTTCGAGTGTAGGGGAGTGTCGGACATGACATGTTAGTGTTTTTTAAGTGTCAATGCATCATTGTGTACAATGTGTAAAGATTCAAATATTCTAACTCTTTTCTTCTTCGTGTTTGATTTCAGAAACAACATGAGTGGAAGCAATGAATGGGACAGCCGAATGATGGACACATTAAATTTTTTTGACCTTAACAATCCTGAAGCTAAGCAACAATTTGGTAAGTTTTTTTTTTTTATGCCTCACATTTTTTCAGACATTGTTTTCTTTGAGAGCTTGAATAATTAAGCAAATGATTGCTTTGTCATAGCTCAATAATGTTTTCGCGATTCCATCTCTACATACTTAGTTGATAACCTTGATTATCTTGAAGATCAATGCTAAGTGATCATTTGTTTTTCCTTATGTTGCATCATATATGGGCCAATAACTTTTTCTTTATTCATAGCTTGTTTCTTTGTTAGATTCCATCTTATTTGTTTACTACCCAACCTGCAAATATTTTTCTGCTTTCTGGTGTGAGACATTGATATTTGTTCGGAATAAAAAATTTCAGTGAACTGGTAAATGCCTTGTCCTGTCCCATTAAAAGAGAAAGTATTAGATATTAGGTATAAGGGTGGTTTAGTATTTCAATGATATTCTAGATCTCTCTCTTTTCTGTTATGCTCTCCTATATAAGAGCTCACATATTGTACAAATTAATGAACACAATTAATGAAATCAGTATTTTCCATTTTCTCTCTTTTACCTTCTAATAGAAAGCTGATTGTTTTGGTGATGATTCACTTTTTTCCTTCCCCTGTAGAGGATGCATGTTCTAACATCATCACATCTTCACATTTCCACACATGATGAATAATATGACTTGTTAGGCCTATTCTCATTCGGAAACATATCATAGTTCAAGTTAATTTTAATAAAGATTAGTATATGGTGTGTGAATCAACATTCTTTTTTACTCATTGACATGGTTTGCTAGTCTTTACTGATTGATTTATCTTTATATGCTCCTTGACATTATTAGTTTTCTTGTCTCTAGGTTTTGTTTATTGAATTTTAGAAGTTATGATGATTTAAGTCTTTGATAATATCACTCTGTACATTTCCCTCAGACGTTGTTAATGCTTTAGTATGAATCCTTCTTCCTATTTTCTCATTTTGTCTTTGCTGAACATTTTACATATTTACTTTAATCAGATCAAATTCGGCTTTCTCCAGAAGAAGTCATTTCAAATATAATGGCCAATCCTGAAGTTGCGATGGCATTTCAAAATCCTATAGTTCAAGCAGCTATCATGGATGTATGTTCTAATTTAAATACTTTATTAGTATTTCATATCAAAACTCCGATTGTATCTTCTTGTGGATGCAGTGTTCACAGAATCCGCTGAATATTGCTAAATATCGAAATGATAAGGAGCTATGCTAATACTTCTTTGACTTCAATTTTGTCTTTCTAGGTAGCATATGCTTTGTAGGGTTCAGTTTTCTCTCCCTATGTTTCTTGTTGGGTGTTTGTCGTGTATAGGTTCTCTTTTCCAATACCCTACCAGTAAATCCTAATTGTTGGTCTAGTTTGTAGTTAGTTTTTGGTTTGTTAGGTTTAGATCTTATTCATCGAATCATTACTATTGGGTTATCTAAAGAGAAGTAATCATATTTTGCTACCTGATTCTAGCTTGTTAAGAGTTGTTGCATATCCTAGATTCAATAAATTAATCAATAACATATGGACAAAACAAATAATCTTTCATAGTGAGTGAGTGATAGATTCTAGTTGATGTTCTTACAACCTGCATGAAGACTCTTTATACTTTTATGAATTAGGGCAAATCATTTCTTTTGTTGCATGAGGAAAGAATTGATTGCAGCTTCAAAAATTGTTCTAGGAGATGTTTTTTTTTTTTTATAGAGCAGTTCGGTTCGGTTTAAAAACAGTGGGGAGAGAATTGATTGCAGAAAAATTGTCTTTTTTTTTTTTTTTTTTTGTCTCCATTACAGGAGATCAACAATTTTACAGCAACGGAAGATGTTTTATTCCCTGTGAATTAATGCGAAAAATGGGGCTTTGACTAGGAATCTTTTGAATTTTATTATGCCTTTTACTATGTTTCTAATGAGTAAAGCTATGATGAATTACTTTCTGTCTACCATTAATTCCTTATGAATTTTTTTTCTTGTATCTAATAATTGCTTTTTTCTATAATTCCAGATTCTCCAGCCACGTTACATAACAATAATAACAGCTGATAAAGCTATTGTTACAACCAACTCTTTCAACAACAAAGGCCATGGTAACCAAAACTTCTCCGATGCAGACATCAACGGTGCGCTTGGGCGTAGGCGTAGGCGTTCACGTTCGAGTAGGCGTGTGGGCGCGTGCGCAGCGCACGCGCCTTCACGTGAGCGTGCGCATATACATTTTAAATAAAATAAAATTTAAATTTATAATTAAAAATAAATCAATAAATTCAATTGATTATTTTTTATTTTCAACAATGTAATTAAATTGTCAATATTTTGGGTTGTGATCAGCTATTGCTCAAAATAATCATAAATTTTAATTTATGGAAAATTGTCTATGATTAAGTATAGGTTTCTTGTATGCCAAGTAAAGTGTATTGGGATAGTGAGGGTAGATATATTTGATTGGTGTGATAGTGTTGAATAAGTGGATTTAAGGGGCAAAAGTAATGAAACTAACCTTTGAACCATCAAGATTCATATTCGTGCATGAAGTGTGCTCCAATAATCTTTAGTGCAAAATCATATGAGGCTCCTGTCCTTATGAAACCCGTGCATTTTTTGGCCTTCCATTGCTCCTAACAATTTTAGTGCATCACAGCGAAAACAGAGATTTTGCCATCGTCGATCATTCATCTCCTCCTGTGATAGCATTTCTAAATTCGGCGACAAACTTCTGAACCTTGCTCCTCTGCTGTCACCGTCATTCGTTGTTTCGATCTCGTTTTGGGTCATCGCTGCACCCCCATCTTGAGACTGAGACCCTCCTTCTGTTCTGGTAGGATTTGCAACTTTAGTGATTGAAGATTGGCTTAGGCTTTCAGAGTTGGATCTTCCACGTTGGGCTAACGCATTAGGACCATTTCATCCATTAGCTGATCCACTATATGACACACTAGGTACATCCTTGTTTCCTAAAACATTTCGACCCAAAAACCCATGTAAACTTCCAAACCCACCTCTGTTTCGACCCGTGAGATATCTGCTTCGTCCCAAGGTGATTTCGAACAGTGACCAAACTATTCACCAATTTTTTTTATCTAAATGCTAAGCGAACAATGTTATTTTCCAATCTGTCATGGGACAAATTCGCTATTTGATGTAGCCAACTCGGTTTGCTGACGTGTTCACGTTTTTAGTGGACAATAATTTGATTCTAACCAAGTTCGCCTACATGGAAGGCGAACTTCATTTTTTTTCTTAATTTGATACTTGTTATCCACTAAAAATGTGATACGTCAGCCAATCGAGTTCGCTACTTAACGAATTTGCTCCCGTAGAAATAACACTATTAGCGTGACATTTAGATAAAAAATTAGTGAAAAGTGATATTTTGGTAGGTGTTCGATGTCATTTCTCGTTCTTCTAGCTCTCCTTCATCCTCATCTTCTAGCGCTTCACCCTTCTCTAGTTCTTCCTCATTTTTTCTTTTTCTTTTTCTCTTTCTTTCTCTTTATCATTTCCTGCTGTGGCTTCAGCTTTCTCTTCTTCGATTTCTTCTCCTTCTTCGATTTCTCTTTTACATTCACTCATTGAACCAGAGCTTCGAATGGCTTCCCGCGAACCGAGATGTGGAACCTTTGCAAGATTGTTGAGCGAAATACTTCTCATGTGATAGTCGGATTTCTTGGTTTCCACCATTGGAACCACCGCTTCGCCCTACCCTTAAACCCATATGAAACTGCCCCCACTTGTTTATCAATAGGGATTTGATTCACCCTAAGATAATGCTCCGTTTAAAGAATCCACCTATATGGGTATTCGCCGGTGAAGTATGGTGCCTCCTCCCTTGGGTTCACTGTTGGATGCGATGAAAATAAAGTTGGTCTAAAATAATTGCAATTCTTCAAAATATTTTCGCAATCGACTTCTGGCTGGTTCAATTTTTCTCGCATTTTAGTAAAAAAAGCTAAGTGGATTGCTGCAATGCTATATTTACTATAGCTGTTGCTTACTGAATCGTGCAATTAACATGAGTGGCTTTCCTTTTATTGATTCAGCTAACTACAGATTAAGATTTCTTAATCATGCATAAACTAACAGTGTAAGAATTATGTCGATAGTTTAATTACATTACTACAGTGCCCCACAGCATCCCAATTGCAGTCCGCAGATACTAATTTCTGCATATTTTACTCTTCTCATAATGCTATAGAAGATATCGTTCTCAGGATTTCAAAACAAATCAATCATATATCACAAATTTAACACTTCCAACCCTGCTGAATATAGTCTGGAACCCAAGATGTATATTTCTTTAGTGTGATCAACAGATTCACCATACACAAAACTTGCCATAAACCAATCATAGTCTATACATTCTTATTCAGTCATCATTTAACAAAGAAAACCTTCATGGAAAAAATTTATTCCTGTATAAGGCTTGTGTTCAGCCCAGGTTTTCTGGTATATATTGCCTATGAAGAGGATCGAAGCCTAAATTAACAACTAACCAAAATTTTATTTACGCTATAAAACATGATCACAAGTGCTCCGGATTGTATATCACTGAACTATCTTTTCTTCATATCCAAACTTGCCTCTAGCATTGCCAATTTGAGTTCATGGCAAACATCTAGTTCCCCGAACAATTGTTTTCCTTTGGGTTAATAGGTTGAAAGAACAACTCAAAAACTGACTGTACAATTCATTCTGACGTGTTTCTGAAGTTCACCATGTATATTGCAGCTACAGTAACAATGGCCCCAACAAGTTGTACAGGTGAGAAGGTCTCACCAAGATATAGAAACCTGAAATACAAAGCAAAAGTGTGAGTCATAGAAAGTTCCTCACAAAGATACATAAACCTGAAATGTGAAAGAAAACCTTTCGATTTAGTAGAACAAATGCCAGTGGAAAGGTATCCAAAAAAAAGAAATTATGACCTTAAGGGCACAAACTATGATAAATTATGAAGGATGCCACCCGGTTGTTATTCTCTTCCAAAAAAAATGTAGTTGTAAAAGGTGGTAATTTTTTTTCTCCTTAATGACCTTACTGGTAAAGAAGAGCCATATCACCATCGATTGTTATTTCTGATTATTGTTCTCTCTGCTAAATAATTTAAAAAATCTGAAAGTACTTAAAAATCCTCTTTGCCTCACTCCCATTGTTAGGCAGCCTTACCCAAAAATTGAAGCAAACATTGGGGTCAAAAAAGTAAGTGAACTGAGCTTGGTCAAGCTACCTGCAGTGTATCACAAATGCAATATCAATATGGTATTTTTTTTATGGATCAATATTGATTTTGAAAAACGAAACGAAACAAAATAGCTGCAAGTGTACAAATTATAGGTGAAGATGCATCAATAGCAGAGTGCTTACAATATGGAAGAAGAAATGAACCATTTTGGATTTAACATGGAAGCTTAAATTTGTATATATTAAGTGATCATAAAAGGAAATACATTGGCCAGGAAAAGAAAGAGAAAGATCATGGCTGGAGAGAAAAACAGACCTTTAGTTGCACTATAAAAGAACACACCATAGCTGATAGCACTTCCAAAAATGGATGTGTAGAGGAGCGCCAATACATCAGTTGAACTGTAGTCTTTAAGACTCCCACTTATAGCAGGGTCATTGTTAAGAATGGAGAATACCACAAGAGGGAGACCACCAATAACCATATGCTGCAACAGAAATGGGATAGTAAGGTTTTGGGCTATACTTTGACAGAAATCTTAAACCATGATATCATCTGTTATATAGCTTCCTCCTTTCACCCGCCCTTTCCTCTTTTCTTAAACTAAGATTTTTCTTTTTTATATGATAAAATAATCAAAGTGTAGACCTATATAATCCCCTTTTTTTTTTTTAAAAATAGCCTTTTTTTCAGCTTCGAGAGAGAGCCTTTTTAAAAAAGAAAATAAAGAAAAATGATTATTTTCTTGGAATTAAGCTTAACCAAACATGCTGCTAATCATTCAGTTGAGTTTCATAGGTATTTAACAATGGTAATCAATATAAAATTAACAAACACTATATTTAAAATGAGATTTAAAGCGCACCCATCCAGTTGCCATGACAGGATCAGAGTACTTGGAGACCCACCGAACCATGACCGTGCCAACTGCCATGCTCTGAGCTGCAAGAAGCATCCACCACTCCCCACTTCCCCACAGTGACAAGTTGCTTTCATCAAATGATAGGGCTGGTAACTGCAATAAAATCATTAGTGCTTGCACTACTAAATAATATATCGAAGGTATTTGATAGGCCAAGAGAAATTGTATATTTCAAAATAAAAAACTAAAACCAGGTTACTGTATCTTCTGGACGATGGTAACTATTGCAAAACATATCCTTGATATCTTTCTGCATTAGATGTATAAGAATTTGACAGCTAATCTTGCGTTACCCTGAAAAGGGTATGATAACTAACTTACTGCTTACTGGTCAAAAATTAAAATTAAATGCAGACCAAAGTTTACCTCGAGTAGTACAAGTCCTATGACGCCAAGCACAAGCCCAGCAGCTCCAACAATTCCGATGGACTCACCAAATAACAAAGCTGCCAGTACAGCCACTGTCAAAGGCTGTGAATCAATTATAACCTGCAATACATCCACTGTAGATCATCAAATTAAGCAACAATTCTTCTTGTCAGATTCGGAAGGGTAGAATTTGAATCAACAAAAAGTTCACTCAAAGCAAATTTCAACTGTAATTCTATTCTATCACTATGATAAATAGACAGTTTTTATAGCGTGATTTCACCTATTTTCAAAATTAATCTTGAGTCATCCATTGTGCACTAAATAAAAATTATACTCTAGTCTCTAGCAAAGGAAGGGGAAGCATGCAAATTAGTGTTGTTGCCATGTCATGTGATGCAGAGGTCACAGATTCTGTTGCAAATGTAAGGAAAGACCTACTACATTTAGAGCAAGCAAAACGGGTTCGGCTGGACGGGCCAACCCGCCCCACCAGCTAAACGGAACGAAGCGGGCTGAGTTTTTCAACTTATCTCAAAAGAGGAGGTGGGCTCATTTTTTGGCGGATTGATGGCGGGCCGAGGCAGGTCAGCGTAAAATAGGGTCGGGCTGGCGGGCCAACCTGCCCACACTGTCAAACGGGATGGGGCGGACGAGTTTTTCAACCAACTTTCAAAAGCGGGTGGGGCGGTCCAGGGCGGGCCGCCCACTTTGCCACCTCTAACTACATTATAACATAAAGTTGCCCTTATCTCTAGCAAATACACATGCATATGACGAATGACACATCAATAAAATAATAATAATAATAAATTGAGTAAGAAATTAACTGCCAACTTACGCTGCCCAAACCAGCGGAAGTCCTCTGTAACCCTTCAGCAAGAAAACCCTGTTTCATGACACAGAAAACCAATCAGCATTGCATTCAGTAAAGAGAAAGATGCAGTGAGAGTGAAAGGAGAAAAGGAAATGAACCTGAAAGCAAGCAGCATCGACGAGAGCGAAGAGAGAGATGGAAAGCCAGGCGTTGAAGCCAGAAGGGAAAGGCCTTCCTCTTGAAGCAGCGAACCCAACAAGAAAGAACCCAGCCGGTATGAGACGAAACGCTGAAACGAAGAACGGTCCACATTTTGGAAGCACCTCCTTCATCGCCACCATCGCAGTTCCCCAGAAAAAGAACGGCGACACCAACACACTCCATTCCCACAACCATTCCGCCAGACACAGCCTCGACGACGATTCATTTTCTTTCTCTCTGATTCCTTCTTCTTCTTTTTCTATATTGAAGAGGCACTCCACGTCTTGGCCTGTTCCCACGCAATCTACGGCGGACGGTGGCGGAGAATCTTGCAGCTCAAGCTCTGTGCCGCTGGAGTTGCATCTGACAATCACTTTACCGTTACTGATTTTGCATGGAACCCTAAATCGAAGCGAAGATGAAGTGGTGGCGGTGTTAGGAGAGGAAGGGAAGTGGTTGATGTGAAATCGTGAAGCGTGAGAGCTGAGACAGTGGCGGCGGCCGATGATAGTGGTGGTGGTGGTGGTGGTGGTGGCAGTGACGGTGGCGGAGGGAGAGGAGCACCACCACGCCATGATAGGAGGGAGTGGGTGCTAAGCTGCACGGTGGTGTGCTTAGTATCCCAAACAGTAAACAGAAAAATTGTGGTGCAGATAACTTATAACTGCCAAGTGCTAACTTGCACCTGCTGAGTCAGCTAATCTCCACCATGCATCGGTGTCCACACGACAAGTTTCTGTTCATTTATTTTTATATAATAATATAATTTTTAAAAAAAATGGGAAATAACTAAATTAACCCCCAGCGCAAATATATATATTATTAATAAAATTAATTTGTATGGAAATGTTAGTCTTTCTCTTGGGCTCAAAGTTAACTGGGCCTAAGTCTAATTCAAATGATTTGGTGAGGAAATGGGCCAAATCAGTAAGGTTTTGACTCTTGAATAAGGTGTGCATTAAAAACTATAAATTAGAGGTAAGAATATAGGTTGAGTTCGGCGATCAAGATATTAAAATGGAGTGAGTTGGGTTGAGATTTTCAACTCGACTCGTCTAAAAGTGAGTTAAAATGGGTTCAACTCTTCACGGGACAGGTTAACCTATCGGGTTATAATTTTATTTTTTACAATTAAGTAATGTTTCATTTGTTATTAAGTTTTTGTAATATTCAAAAAAAATTTATCTTAGTACTCCCTAGAAAAATAAAGAATAAAAATTTTATTTATGACAAATGTTATCTATATATGGAGATAAATGAATTCCTAAAGAGTATTTAACTGAATATTAGTATACATTTAAGATTGAAACTAAAAAAAAAATATTAAGAGAAGTGTGAAAAAAAAATATTAGAAAAATTTATAAAATAAAATTTACTTTTGAATTTTAATTAATTTTTTTAATTGACGGGTTAATCCCCAACCTACCATAAAACATGATTAATTCATTTTTCAGCCTATACTTAATGACGGGCCAACCTGCCCAGCCCCATTTTTGAGGGGCCAACCTATATTGTCAACCCTATTATAAATACTTTTAGCTTATTTATTATTATTATTATTATTATTTAAGTAGAACTTAGGGTATCCTCTCCGCGATAGCTAAAGATTAAGGTTGTGTTTGATTTCTGCATAACAGTTTTTTAATTTTAAAAACAAAAAAAATTAAAAAACTTATTTGGCATGACTTTTCTGTCTTTGTTGTTAAACAAAAAATAGAGAACACCTCTGACCCGTTTTTGTTTTCTTTTCCTACTCGTAAGTGACAGAAACACGGAGAACAACATTGCATTAATGGCATTCTAGTAATTATATTCATACAGTTTGTTTTCATCTTTTTTCTACGAAACAGCTTTTATAAGTTGTTTTATAAAAGTTTTAAAAACAAAAAATAAAAACACATTCAAACACATCCTAATTTTCTTAAGACGTAGAGATCACCGAATTGGATTTTGTTTCTACCAATAAAGTCTATTTTATATATGCGGAGAAGAATTCAACTTCTATCAACATATTTGAAATATCTAACTATTTACCAACTGTGTGATTTTTAATTTTTTTTTAGTAAGCACCAACTGTGTGATTTTGGTACTAAGTAAGTTATTTTTAGTGTCAACAAGGAGGTTTATAAAACGAAGCGTTTAGCAAAGAAAATTAGGAAAAAGTAAGAGAAGACAAATTCCAAAGGGAACTTAGTCCAACTACTATTGTCTTTTGTAAAGATAAGATTTTAGATATGCAGCTAACATTGACACTTAAGAAAAAGACACATACGTACGTAGACGATGGCTTCTGTTAGATCACTGGGCCTACCCTATTAGGTAAATCAAATCTCGAAAGCAACTATTTAAAATTAAATAAATACACGTGTTGGCTAAATGTGTGTGGTTTTCCTTTTTTTTTTTTTTTATAATTTTTATCAAACGTCAGAGCTATGACTTTTTCGTTGGAATAGACGCGTTATATTTGTATGGGGCTGAAAAAGCATCCATGGAATCTTCTATGACTTTATTGCATAGAATATATATCGATTCGTTTTACTTAAGGAACAATGTGATAAGAGTTTACATTATACGAAAGGAGAACAAAATAAAACTATTGCCAATATTTTCTTAGGTTCGGTTTGAAACTTAAGACACGGCTACTCATTTTCAATGGTTTATAAGCTTGGGGATTCCCTTCCCATACACATAACCCCATTTTTCAAATTTTCAATTGTTTCAAAATTAAACGCCCACTTTTCTATGAAATAGAAAACTGATACTATTTAGATATAAAGAAAAGAAAAGTATTACTAGTGAAAAGGAATAGAGGAGTATGAAAGATATATCATTATATAGAAGAAAATGAAACTTTTTTTTTTTTGGGTAAACATGATATAGAAAATTACTGTCAATTCCACTCTAAGGAATGCATATTTTGAGTTAGATTTTTATTTGAGATGTAATTTGTAGGGTGTCAAAACTGATTCACACGACACGAATTTGACACGACACGAATACATAAATACGAACACGACACGAATTTTTATTCGTGTCAAAATCTTCAACATTGACACGACACAATTTTTTTGCGGGTTGACATGACACGACACGAATTACACGCAAAATAGGGTCAAAACGGTAATTGACAAAAAATAAAATAAAAAAATCGATCGAAATTAAACAATATTAAAATAATAATAATAAATTAAAAATAAAATAATTAAAAATAAACACGGGTCAATACGAACACGACACGAATTTTTTACGTGTCATTTTTTCCAACACGAACACGACACGAATTTTTTTGCGGATCAACCCAAATACGAATTTTCGTGTCGTGTCATGGGTCGACCCGCGTGTCAAAATCTATATTGACACCGCTAGTAATTTAACTACTATAATAGACCAATAATATGTAATATTAATTAAAACTTTATAAAGTATAAACATTTGTATACTAGAATTTTGGTTCCTAATAATACTTAAAAGCAAAGAAAGTTAGGTGGACGGCTTTATATACTGCGTTAGTTTAATAATGATGCAATGTTGAATATTTGGTACATGTGATTGATGAATCTATCAAACAAATTAAAATATAAAACTCGATGGTGACCCTTTTAACCATTCAAGTCAAACATTGGAATTTGGAAGCTTCATGCCTTCTCATAATGCCATGACCTGCTCCTATAGATGTTCATGTTCCCACCTTACTACACTCCATTGACCCATCTATATATTGATACACATAGCAGAGAAAGCAGAGAAAAAAAAAGATCAAAGAGTACTAAAATCAATAGCTGCAACTTTCTAAAATTGCAGCAATCATATATATTTCTTCTAGAGCTTAATTTTTCTGATACAACTATGTCAGATCATCAGAGAATTCATCCAGTTCATGATGTGGAGGCACAACAAAGACCAACAGCACCTTTGGTTCCTAGGAATGCTTCTAAATCTGATATGGGTGACCCTATGGTTCAACCACCTCTTCCTCAACGAACCGTTCCCGTGATGCATTCCAAGCCACCAAAGAAAAGAAGCTGTTGCTGCAAATTCCTGTGTTGGACTTTCAGCATATTGCTGATTCTGATAATTGCTATAGCAATCACAGTTGGGGTACTATACCTTGCATTTAGGCCAAAGCTTCCCAAATACTCAGTGGACAAATTGAGTATAACCCAATTCACTCCTTCTAATAATAGCAACAGCCTTTCTGTTACATTCAATGTGACAATTACTGCTAGAAATCCAAATAAGAAGATTGGAATATACTATGTGGGTGGAAGCCATATAAGTGCTTGGTTTACGGACACACAATTATGTGAAGGGTCTTTACCAAAATTCTACCAAGGTCATCATAACACTACAGTGCTTAATCTTCCTCTAACAGGTCAAACACAAGATGCAACTGGTTTAGAAAATAAGGTGCAGCAGCAGTTGCAACAGACAAACAATATTCCCCTCAATCTTAAGGTCAAACAGCCTGTGAGGATTAAGCTTGGTAAGTTGAAGCTCTTCAAAGTCAATTTCAGGGTTAGGTGCAGGCTTGTGGTGGATAATCTTGGTGCTAGTAATGATATTAGAATTGCAAGCAATAGCTGTAAGTTCAGACTTAGGCTATGAATTCTTTAGCAATAGATTCATTGTTGTTCATTTGTAGAATATGATACTGTTATATTACTATTTTTTTCATTTTTATTTTTATTTTTTTATGGTTTCTGTTTCATTGAGATTTGACATAAGGGATGGAGGATTAGATGTGGGTTTTTCACTCCATCAGCTCTTCGAGATACAATTCTTGTATTTTGATTTTGATTTTTCAGCCACTTCTTACTCACATATTATATATACTGTGTATGTTGAATTCCAAACATTGTTGGTTTTTTATGCATTCTGTGACACAAACGCAACAGACAGCAAGTTTTAGACGGTACCTTATTTGTTTTTTCCTAAATTCAGAATCTGATTTGATAATTATAATGTCAGTTAAACTTCCCATCTATTATGCTTGCAGTTTCATAGTCTAAAAAACGTTTTATTTTGAGAAAAAGTGGATCTTACATCAATGCAATGACATCTAATCAATGTTATTAAACTAGTCGAGTTCCTGGCTCACCGGTTCAACCAGTGGGTCACTGGTTCAATTGCATGACCCAATAAGTATATATAAATCTACAATTTATATCAGAAAAACTATAAATATACTTAAATACTTGTAAAAAAAATATCAATTTCAAATATTTTAATATCAAAATAATAAATTATACATCATTGTCCAAGAAAGATCAATCAAACATATAATATTTGTGATACTAGTATTTCAGGTTCAGTAAACGACATCTCTAACTATAAATTAAATCAAGATTCCCTGCATTTGGCATAGTCAAGATAATATTAGTGTTGTAGGTACATAATCTATGTAAGTTAATAAGCTAGAAATCACTCAAATATTTCAAAAGAAAACAAATCATTTGTATTTGAGAGTAAAAAAAAAGACATTAATTTATGAAAATACATTAGTTTTTTTTTTATAGATCGGGCCGGGTAACCGATTAAATCGACCGGGTCACCGATTTTTACGAAAATCGGCCGGGTCACAGTGGGTATGTAACATGGCCGGTCCAATATGAAAATCGGACCGGTTACATGATTGGTTCACCAATTTCCAGGTGGATCCGCCCGGGTCGGTCCGGTTTTTATAACATTGTATGTAATTGCAGTCGTATTTGATTTTTAGGTGCAGACAATTTTTTCAGAAAAAACAAAATGCAATGGAAATATTCTTACGAACGCAGAGTAAAAATACCAAATGCATTGATTAACAAAACTGAGAAAAAAAGGCTCTTAAGTTACATGTAGTGTTAACTACTTATAGTCAGTTGCAGACAGAAAAAGAATGAGTCCCACGTGTCACTATTCTAACTGACTAACACATTACGTGTCGCTATTCTAACTAAATGTTAGTTTACATAAAAGAGAGAAGAATGTATCTCATCACCCCCCTCAAGTTGGGAGTGTATATCTAACAAACCCAACTTGGACACAAAATTCTGAAGAGGACCAGGATGAAGTCCTTTAGTAAACATGTCTACTAGCTGCTCTGCAGAAGAAATGGGGAGCAAATGTATCAAACCCTTCATGATCTTTTGCGAGTAATGTGACACTCAAGCTCAATATGATTGCTGCGTTCATGGAAGGAAGGGTTGTGAGCCAAGTGTACTGCTGCCTGGTTGTCACAATAAACCATGGCTGGACCTGGGAGTGCCACTTGAAGATCATGTAACAGAAAAGTGAGCCATTGAATCTCACAGGATAAGGCAGCCAATGCCCTGTACTCTGCCTCGGCTGAAGATTTGCTAATAATGGTATGCTTTTTTGATCTCCAAGAGATCAAAGAAGATCCAAGAAAAACGCAAAATCCAGTAGTAGATCGACGGGTGCCAGGGCATGTTGCCCAATCTGCATCAGCAAATGCTGATAAATTGAGAAAACTCTTTGAAGAGAAGAAAAGGCCCTTAGCAGGAGATCCTTTAAGATATTTCAAAACCCTCTAAGCTGCATCAAGGTGAACTTGAGTAGGTGAAGCTACAAATTAACTGAGATGCTGCACACTAAAAGAAATGTCAGGTCTGGTGTTGGTGAGATAAAGAAGACGGCCCATAAGTCTTCGGTATAGGGAAGGATTAGAACATGGTGTTCCTTGGTTCTGACATAAGCGAGTAGCAGGATCAATGGGAGTGGAGACAGGTTTTGCTCCAAGCAAACCTATTTCTACAAGCATCTCAAGGACGTATTTGCGCTGGTTCAAGACTATGCCAGTAGAGGATCGTGCTACTTCTAATCCAAGAAAGAACTTCAAGGGTCCAAGATCCTTGATACGAAACAAATTGTCCAAGTGAGACTTGACTAATTTAATTTCAGTGGCATCATTACCTGTAAGGATCATGTCCAAAAATGCCCTCGAACAACACGACGTGTCTTTCCCGCAAACCGGAGCCAGTTGGCGCCACTAGGCGCCGTGCTTCTGTCCAAATCGAAAAGTCAGTGTGGATTTCTCGGAAACTGGCGCCATTGTGGCGCCACTGGGCGCCGCTTCTCTGCCAAAAATTCCATTTCTCAAGAAGCTGGCGCCATAACTCTGTCAAGTTTGCTTTTCTTCCAAAAACCGGCTCCAGATGGCTCCGGTGTGGCGCCAGTTGGCATCACTTGCAAAGCTCCGGTGTAGAATTCGTAAATCGGCGCTAGTTGGCACCGGTGTGGCGCCATTCCTCGCCATGTTGCTGGAATTTGTACTGCTCTGCACTCGTGTGAAATTGCGTTAACAAACTTTTTATAATTTTCACTTCTTTTTACCTGTATAAACACAACCAATAGGTGAGAAATGTCAATAAAATAGAAAAGTTAATACAGTAAGCAAATATGTATATAAATTGCTCTTTTATTACTCAATTCTTATCATTTCCAGCTTAGAAAACTACATTTGACAGAGGCACATCAATGCTTCCTTGAGGTAGTGATTGCAACCAGCCTCTTGCATCTTCTTTAAGTGAACAAGGGAACAATCTGAGCAAAATAGCATCCCGAGACACTCCATTCATCTTCAAAGTATCACAGCATAGCAAGAAGTTTTCAAGATGTAAGGGTCTTCCGTGCTTCCTCCGGCAAATTGGTCTTTTTGAATCAGCTGCAAAAGTGCAGGCTTGAGTTCAAAATTGTTAGCATCCACGTTTGGTCTAACAATGCTCGCCGTCTGTGGAACTTGAGCAGGAGTTAGGGGTGTGCAAAAAAATAGTTCACTTGCCATGCCCTTGATTTGACCTTGACCTGACCTATATACACTTATTTTTTTTGAACTGGGTTAAATACTGACCCACTTTTATTTGAGTGAGTTTTAGACCTAACTTATTTTAATAATGACTCATTGACCCAAAACTTGACCCATACCCATTATGTGAAAAAAAAGAAAAAGAAAATCACAATTACATTAAAAGAAAAGTTTTAACGTAAAACAATTACGTCAAAATTTTTTTGACGAAAAATATTTTCATCAAAATTTGTGACTAAAAACATTTCTGTAAAAGATTTTGACGGAAAAATCTTTTTTGTCAAATTTTTTTACGAAATCTAAATTTCGTCAAAATATTTCACAGAAAAACATATTCATCAAAAATTTCGACGGAACACATTTTCATCTAAATTTTTTGACGAAAGAAAATTTCATCAAAATTCTTTACAGAATTCAAATTTCGGCAAAAGTTTTCAATGGAAACATTTTCGTTAAACTTTTTGGCCAAAAAAAAAAAATCGTCGAAATTTTTAGCGAAACACATTTCCATCAAAAGTTTTCTACTAAATATTTTCGTCAAGTTTTTTGATCAAAAATATTTCCATCAGAATTTTCAACGAAACACATTTCTGTCAAAAAATTTAGTAAAATTTTTTGACAAAAAAATAAATTTTGACGGAAAAAATATTCTGTCAAAATTCTTTAGAGAATCTAAATTTCGTCAAAAGTTTCGAATGAAACATTCTCTCTTCGTCAGAACACATTCCTATCGAAATTTTGAACGAAAAACATTTAATTAGATTTTTTGACGGAATTCTTTTTTCGATTAAAACATTTGATGGAGGGAATCATTTTCGTCAAAACTTTTGACCAAAACTAAATTCCGATAAAATATTTATTTTTGTAAAAATTTTCATAAGAGAAAAAATTTCGTCGCTTTTCGACAAAAAGTGTTCTGACAAAAAAATAGTTTGCTGACGAAATTATTGTCAGTTGCAATGTAGGAATTTCAATGAAATTTCGTGAAGAAACCAAGTTAAAAACGGGTCAGGTTGGATTTGACCCACTTCAAAAACCAATTCAGGCCAGATCTGAACCGGTTCTGCACTTGTTCAAAAAATCCAAACCAAGTCAGACCTGACTTGGATCAAATTAAAGTGGGTCGGGTCAAAATACCTGACCTATAAAAATCAATTTGGATCGAGTCGGCACAAAAACCTGACCCGACCTGACCCATGCACAACCCTAGCAGGAGTCATGTAATCTCCCAACATCCTCGGAGCATATCGATTGTCATCTGCCATGGCTTCTTCTCTTGGTTCTGTCGAGCTTGCAACTTCTTTATCTTTCTGCCTTCTTTCTTTGACGATATTTCTATTTCTTTTTGATGTTTTCTCTATCTTCGGGTCGAATTGCAAGGAATCGGTGTCAACGGTACCTTGCATAAACCAGAAAATAGATTATAAAAATAAAAACTGAAATTAAATAACAAAAATTAAATAGCAGAAAATAAGGTCCAATCTAAAGAATTAATAACTACTATTAATGTTTAAGTAATAATCCCCGGCAACGGCACCAAAAACTTGTTGGGACTCACGACAAGTGCACCGATTGTACAAGTAATATAATGATTGAATAAGAGATCGTTCCCACGAGGATTATACTCAAGCACTAATTCACTATTGCAACTTAAGTTGGACAATCGAAATTGTATTGGTAACAGGATTTAAATTTGGAATTTAAAAGATTAAAATCTAAATACTCGCAAGAATTTAAAAGCAAGAAATTAAAGGAAATAATTTAAGGATTTTAATTAACAAATTTAAAAGAACGTAGCTAGGGTTTCGATTTCCTTCAATCTCTCTATTACGTTCGAATTCCTTCTTTGCGTTAATCGTCCTTAATATCAATCTAATCAATTTCTTCTTATGTAATTAGGGCTCAATCCCTTGTTACCCTAAACCTTTACAATCTTGCAAGAACCCTAGTTCCCCTATTATTCCCCAAGAAGGTAAGTATTAAGTTCAAGAATCATAAAGATTATGCAAACCCTATGTCTATCCCTACAATCATAACGTTTAAGATGAAATTATCAGATATGGATCACACACCAACATTTCTATTGTCATGCATTTACCTAAGATCAATATATAAGATTCAAGCCTATATAAAGCATTAAAAACAGATAATTTCATTCATGATAAAAAGGAAAATTAACATAACGAATTGTTCAAAGCATAATAAAGATTTTGAATTCCATCTAACCCTAACTACTTAAGAATTTAGCCGGACATAGCAAGATCAAGAACGAAAGAAAATATTAAAGCTTCCCCAAACTCTATAGATGATTGGTGAATCTTCAATACTTCCAGTGCAGACTTGAATTCAATCTGTCTCCGCCGCTCATGAACATGAACTGGGTGTTTTTCCGCATTCCCTTTGCCTCCAAGTACCAAGAACTCTTCTTCAAATGTGTAAAACTTTTTTGATTCTGACCTAAAATGTGTTTTTGTAAGCCAAGAATTCGTGCCCTAAGTGGATACTTCAAGTGGGCTTAAGTTGGGTCTTTCGGGGCGCTTAAGCTTGCTAATTTACGAATGCAGAATTAACGTTCGTGCTTAAGCTTGATGAAGCGCGCTTAAGCCTGCTGAGAATGGCATGGAAATTTAACGAGACGCGCTTAAGCGCGCTGGATCGCGCTTAAGCGCGCTCTTCGAGCTAGAACTTCCTTCTTGCAGTGCGCTTAAGCCCAAAATTGGGGGCTTAAGCGCCCGGAGGCAGGGGCTATTTGCTGATTTTGGATAATTAGGAGGCTTAAGCTTCAAAATGGGGGCTTAAGCCTCCTCTTCAACAACTTGATAATTTTGATTTTCTTTAGATAGATCTCCAAATCTTCTAGGTTTGATCTCCATCTATCCAATCTTGATTTTTGCTTCCATTTGTCTTCAAATCCCTTCAAAATAGCAAATATATTTTATTTAATTCATAATTCATATAATTCATGATATTATGTTAAAAACCTAGTTTTTGACTTGTTCAATTTGATAATTTATATTGACTTAATCTATAAAAACAAGATGGAAAGGAAAGGAAAGTGATGATCCAAAAAAAAATTATGCTTAATAGGAATTATTTTTTATTATATTATTTGTTGTGTTATCAAACACAATTCTCATTCTCAGAATAAAAATAGAACATGTTATCAAACACATTTTTTTTCTCAGAAACTGTTCCAAGGCACAAAAGTAGAAAAGAATTGTTTCTTTTCATAAATAGTGCTAGGGAACAGAATGGTTGTCATGCATACCCTAAGTGGCCACGAGTTCGATTTTCACAGCCCCTCACTTTCTAGTGAAATTAAAATAAGAACAAGGTAAATAAAAAATTAGGCCTGTGTAATATCCATGCTTCAAGCTCAAATGGCTCTTACGTGAGGGTGTGTGTTAGAAAATAGTATAAACCATTAAAAAGGCCTTCACCCAATACCTTAAGATTTTGGGTTGAAATGGTTCTTTACATGATATCAAAGTTTCAGTGACCATAAGGTCACGAGTTCTATCGTTATCGCTCCCTAATGGAATATCCACATCTCAAGCTCAAAGGGCTCTTACGTGAAGGGGTGTGTTAGAGAATAATATAGACAATTAAAAAGGTCATAACCCAAAATCTTAAGATTTTGGGTTGATATAATTCTTTACATGGTATCAAAGCCTCAATGACTAAGTGGTCATGAGTTCGATTCTCAGTGTCCCTCATTTTCAAGTAGAATTAAAATAAGAACAAGATAAACCAAAAACTAGACTTGTGTAATATCCACGCTTCAAGCCTAAAGAGCTTTTGCGTAAGAGGTGTGTTAGAAAATAATATAAACTATTAAAAAAATCTTCACCTCATACCTTAAGATTTTGGGTTGAATTGATTATATGTATAAAAAGTAAGGAGTTTAGAATATACACATAGCTCTTTTGGATGTCATAAAAAGTTAAAAGACAATAAATTATTAGCATTTCTTCTCATGAACAAAATACAACGGAGAAAGGGCAAAAAATATATATGGGAAAACTTCATTCTCACCCGTTGTATTTTTGTGATTTATCATTTGACCCCATGTGGTTTTAAACTTATCAGTTAGACCCACTGTGTTGAGATATTTTGTCATTCAACCCCATGTGGTTTCAGATTTTCACATAACCCCTTTGTGGTTACAAAAAATTTCACTTTGACACCTTGTGGTTTAAAAAATAAATATTTTAAAATAAATGTACTCTTTTTTTTATATCCTCACCTAATGCATTTAGATTTTAAAAAATAAATTTTATTTTTAAATTCACTTATTTTTATCAAGAAAGTAAATTCAAATCAAGCATTACCTTATTTTATCTATTTTTTTTACCCGATATCATTATAAAATTATCTAAAGAATGCAAATATCTTATTTTGATAATATATATTTAATTTATCTTAAATACTTTTTTAAATTTAAAATATATTTTACAAAAATTAAGATAATTTATAAATTAATTTCAGAATAAATAACTTGAAATATTTTATAAACCATAAGTGCATTCATTACACGAGGATATAAAATAAAAAGAGAGAAAATTTATTTTAAATATTTTTTTTTGTAACCACAAGGTGTCAAAGTGAAATTTTTTGTAACCACAAGGGGTCTAAGTGAAAATTTAAAACCACTGGGGTTGAATAACAAAATATCTCAGCACAGTGGGTCTAACTGGTAAGTTTAAAATCATAGGGGGTCAAATGATAAATCACAAAACCACAGTGGGTGAAAATGAAGTTTTCCCTAAAATTATCTAAAGAATTCAAATATCTTATTTTGATAATATATATTTAATTTATCTTAAATATTTTTTTAATTTAAAATAAATTTTACAAAAATTAAGATAATTTATAAATTAATTTTAAAATAAATAACTTGAAATATTTTTTAAACCATAAGTGCATTCATTACACGAGGATATAAAATAAAAAGAGAGAAAATTTATTTTAAATATTTTTTTAAATATTTATTTTTGTAACCACAAGGTGTCAAAGTGAAATTTTTTGTAACCACAAGGGGTCTAAGTGAAAATTTAAAACCACAGGGGTTGAATAACAAAATATCTCAGCACAGTGGGTCTAACTGGTAAGTTTAAAACCATAGGGGGTCAAATGATAAATCACAAAACCACAGTGGGTGAAAATGAAGTTTTCCCAATATATATTGATAAGGTGTTACCTCACTTCCAAGTTGGGATGTGCATGGGTCGAACCGAACCGGATTTTTTGAAAAACCGAACCGAATTGGTTTAAATGGTTCGGTTCGAAAGTGGTTCGGTTCGGTCCAAAACTAGTTCGGTTCGAAAGTGGTTCGGTTCGGTCCAAAACTGGTTCGGTTCGGTTCAGAATCGGTTCGGAAGTGGTTCGGAACCGGTTCGGGTCGACCCTCTTTTGAAAAGAAAAAAATTTAAAAATTTAAAAAATAAAGTTATAAAAATTAATTTAGTTTGGTTTGAAAATGGTTCGGTTCGGTTCGGAAACGGTTCGGTTCTTAAACCGGTTCTAAAAATCGGTTCGGTTCATGAACCGGTTCTTTAAAAACCGGTTCGGTTCATGAACTAGTTTTTTAAAACCGGTTATTTATGGAGCGGTTCGGTTCGGTTTGGTTCATGGTTCGACCCACTTTTTTGGTTATTTTGCACACCTCATTGAATTCAAGGCTTACAATACATCATTTAGGGGTGACAATTTAAGACACGACCCGCCAACTCAACCCGGACCCGACACGAAATTTTCGTGTTCGGGTCAACCCGTTTAATAAATGGGTCGTGTTCGGGTTGGAAAAATATGACACGAAAATATTCGTGTCGGGTCACGGGTCAACCCGTGAACCCGCTCTGACCCATTTAGAATCTTGTAATTTTGATACTTTTGCGTTTTATGAAGAAAAAATTCTTTTTTGTTACTTGAACCTCCAAATTATTCGGTGTTTCAAATTGTACTGGAACTTCCAATTTTTTTTTTATGAAGATTTTTGTTGTTGTTATATTGCAATCAGATTTGGTGCTTTTTTGGGGCGAGTCGTGTAATAAACGGATCACACTTATATTATAAGATTTTTCGGGTCGTGTCGTGTCAACCCGCAGAAAAAGTGGGTCGTGTTCGGGTTGAGAATTTTGACACTAATAATTAATCGGGTCGTGTTCGGGTTGAGTCTATTCGTGTTCGTGTCAGACACAAGTCGACCCGAACCTGACCCACGAACACGATTTGCCCCCACCAATGATTCATTGTATTCAAGCCCTGCAATATCACAAGTCCTCTTCAAACCACTTCCAATGTAGCTTCCCAGACTGTCCGTATTGTGCCATGCAGAAGTTAATGGGAATTTAAAGATTAAGTGGAAGTCTGAATTAACTCTCTTTTATACTGAGTATAAATAATTATTTTAACTGTTAAGAACTAAAAGTACCCTCTGTAACAAGAATTGCATGATTTAATAATTGAAAGGACAGAATTTTAGCTTTTATCACATGATATGCTTAATAATATCCTTTTACCATTTGTAGCCGTTAGTTAAGCTATCTATTAGAATGGCAAGTTATGTTCTAAAAGTAAAGCACCACACCATCAATTAAGTAAGGGTTTATCATTTATCATTTAACATGACAACAAAAACTTTCCTACACACACAACATTTTGTGGGCTCCGCAGCAAAAAAATAAAATAAAAATTCTGGCATGCATAACGAATCTCTATAACATAACACAATCACTTTTCCTATAACATAATCCTTATAAAACCCATTAACTAATTAAACATTTTAATTTCGGGCTAGTTTTTTTTTTTTTCTGAAAATTTTTGTGCTAGTTATTTGTCTTGTGGCAGTGGGCACCATTATTCACTGTAACAGGTACAAGTATGTACAAAATCAGGGGGGCAAATAAATAGGTAATCATGCACTTACAGCCGATGATGAAGAACAAGGAGAACATATAGAGGTGTTTTCTGGATAACTTAATCTTTAAATTTACTTTCTCTTAAAAAATAATACATGTCTAAATTTACTTTCAATTTAAAATTTTATATTCTAACTGAATTTATTAATTATATATCTATTATAATTTGAAATATCTTTTTAATTTATGCTTTCTAAATTTACCTAAATTTTAAAAACCAGTGCAGAACACAAAATACACGATATATAAAAAAGTTGGTCATCATCCCAAATATGTCATTAATGCCTGAATCGAAACAGTATTAGTAAGCCATCCTCATTATCATTTTTTGTTGTTTTTTTTTTTAAAAAAAAAAAAAAAACACCAAAGAACTTCTTGCATGAAAAAAAATATAAAAAATAAAAAATGTTAGAATAAAGAAGACAAAATTGTCCAAAGGGATTGAGAATTAGGTGGAAGAGTGCCACACATGTAGTGATGTAGCGATGCAAATAAATGTAATTAGTCTGTGCCAATACTGCTTTCCTCTTTCTTTGAGAGGCGTGTTACAACGCGAATGAATCATTTAACTAATATTTAAGGAAGAAATGACGAAATCGAATCTACAACTCGATTTTCCATTAAACTATCGCAGGTAAAGATGGTGGTTTTACGACTACTACTTTAATAACATTTTTTGCGATATTATATTTGAGGTGCTGCCTTGGATTAATTTCCAAGTGTTTATAAGCTTTCCCTTCTTTTATATATATATATATATATATATATATATATATATATATATATATTTTCCTTAGCCACAAGCAATTGAATTGAATAAAGGATCCAATAGTGCGTTACACATTTCAAGAGTTTGTCACGCTACAAAACTGTTTAATATACAACTTATTCAACAACTGCTTCAATGAAGGCCCATATATATGGTTGCTAGCGCACATAAGTATGACACTCGTTAAATATAATAACCTATTATAGTAGGGTCCTACTTGCAAACGGGTATTTCTTAGAAGAGTAGTAGTTACCTAACTACTTGTTTGTAGTACAGTGCATAGTACCCTGAACAGTAACTTCTAATAGTTGTAATTTATTGGGGATTCTTATTTTTTTTTTGGGTACAATTTACAGTGGATTAACCTCTTAACTATGGAGAAAAATTCTCAACCTCTTCACCAAAGACATTGCAAGAACACATCATTAGAATCCCAAGGAGAGTGAAATAATTCACAATGATGAGAAGCAGCTTAACTTGCATTTTGAGGTTATGCGATAAAGTTGGAATGGCAATGGCTTGGGTTTGTCTTTGAATTTATATTGTTTTGAAAGAAAAGGGGGATTGGGTTTTAATTAAATGCATGAAGGTAAATCGGGAATCACTGACCTCATAGAAGTACAGTGGTGTAATTGTATGTTTGAGCCATTGATGATGTTAACATGGCTTCATGAAAGTGTAGGACATTAAGTAGATGGCTTGTTCTTTGTTTAGGTGCTATGTACATTTTAAAGCTATTTATAGGAGTAGGCTAATTAAACAAAGTGATTTTGACTTTACATAAAATATTATTAAAAGAATAGTGTGGACCTCACAAATGTAATATATATACACAAAAAATTTGATGTTTAGCCATATTTAACGTTTTTTATTGCTCTTGATCATTTTTAATCATGTGGACCTCACTACAAATTTTTTTATGTTTAGCCACATTCAACGTTTTTTATTGCTCTTGATCATTTTTAATCATGGGGACCTCACAACAAAATATTTGATGTTTAGCCACATTTAACGTTTTTTATTGCTCTTGATCACTTTTAATTATGCGGACCTCACAAATGTAATATATATATATATATATATATATATATATATATATATATATATATATATATATCACTTTTTTTTTATTTGCTGCCATTGAATTAGTTTTTTTATTTATATCAGACAATTTTATGTCAGCAAATAGAACGGGTAGTCATCAAAGTTTTTCTTCAATCAATAAAAAAAAAAATAGACTAATATATTATATGTGGACAAGAAATATAATTAAAATATAAGATAAACCATGCTACCTTATCCATAGTGGCCAAGTCCGAGCCAAAATCCTCATCAAGAACAGAATCAATCTTCGATTCCCTCCTCCTTTGCTTGGAAAAAAGGGTACTCCCCACAAAAACACATCCTTTTCTATTACTTCAACACTTTTCTCCTCTTCTTCACAGGTTTCTCACTCTCTTCACCCTCTTTCTTTCTTCAGCAACTGTAGAAGCCTCTTCTTTTCTTTCTCAAAGTGGGTGTTCTACAATATAGCTTCCTCAAGCTTTGACTTAAGCTCATTCAAAGCCTTCCTCTCAAACTCTTTCAGATCAGAAAGGAAGTTGCTTTCTTCCTTGTAAGATGAACTCTTCTCCGCCGTTTTGGGCTTGAGTTCATCCGTTGATTACTCTGATTCCACATCTCCTTCAACAACCTTCTCTTCTACCTTTGCAGCAACTTCAGTTGTCTGGGTTTCTTCTTGAGCCTTAATCTCAACAGTCATGATAACAGACTGAAAAAAAAAAAGAAAAAAAAAAACTTGAGACAAACCCAGAAAATATTTACAAGTGAAAAAAAGGATAAGAATGAGAAAAACCAAAAGAAAACACAACTCAGTGGAGAACCAAAATAGAAAAACTAGTGTGTTGTGTGTTGTCTGTACTATGTGTAGAAGAGTGGTAACGTTGAAACTTGAAATGTGAGAAAGAGGCCAGGCACCAACGGTCACATAACAGGTAAAAATGATCACCATCAAGTAAAAATGACAAAATGTATTAAGGTCAAGAGTCACGACGTGATTGGATGAGATGCGCAACTATACAATGCAAGTAGTCCAAGTGCCCCTTGAATACTAGTTTTACTTTACAAGTTTCCTACGATCATTAACACATACTAGTCCAGTATGAATACAGTTAAAACTATAAATCAAGTTATCCCAAGAAATTTCCGACAAAAAAATTATATTCATCTTCCATGAATACATACCACATAGCAACAATATGCACCAAAATCAGCAAAAGCAGAACCCCTCACCAAAATCAGCAAAACAAAAAAAAAAATACCCTGAGTATTAATTGCAATAGCATTATTCAATTAAATAAGAAAACATATGTGGGCATAGAAAGGATAATCAGAGAATAAAAAACAGAGGAACAAAGGAACTGCTGATACTATATATTAAGTTACAAACTAAGAATCCCTTTTTTTGACACTCTTCGAGTCAGGCAAAGACCACAAAACATTAACATTAAAAATTGTAAATCCCAAAAGATAAACAACAATTGTAGACATCCAAGTTTATCTGCAAATCACTTTAAACAAATTCTTTAGTGCAGTAAACAATAACGCCAAATGTGAAGCCCACATCTGAAGAGTACATTCTGAGAATATACAGAAAAGATGAACCAAATAGTAGTGAAATCAAGAAGGAAGAGGCATACTCTAGTAACTCTACCTCTGCACTAATCATAGGAAATAAATAGCAAACAAAGCTGAAGTATGCATCGATTATCTTCATTTTTTCCTTCAGTTTTCAAATTCCAAAGTAAAAAATAAAAAATAAATAAGGAAAATCCAATTTTCTCAATCGGAAAATATTTTATGGGAGAATAGTAAAGGAAAGAAAATCTCACCAACCACTTCACGTATCATCTGGCAGAACTTCAAATGGAAGTCAAATTGAACCATAAGATACGTAGTTTTTCTAGGGTTTATCAGTCCTTCATCGAAGAAGCTTTAAGGATGAAGGCGCAGAAATGTTAACCTAGAACAAGGTTATGCAATCAAAGCGGTATCAATCCGGCGAACCGGTTATGAACCGCGGTTCAATCAAACCGGTTTTTTTTTTTTTTTTTTTTATAATAGATTTCAACCTGTTTTTTACTATGGGTGTTGCGGACAAGCCCATTTTCCAAGTGGAGCCGAATATAATATATATATATATATATATATATATATTTAAATTATACTTTAAATATTTATTTTGAAATTATTTTGAAATATTTATTTTAATTTATATATATATATATATATATATATATATATATCATCACCATTTAACTGACACGTGTTATGTTTGTGGACCATAAAAAATATTCAAATTATATCATTTTAATTTTCAAATTTCAGATTTTACTATTATTATTTTCGTAACTATATGACATTGCTCAATGTGCTGTAAATTGAAAGACACAGTCCTTCATTCAGAAATAATTTGACTTGCAAATGCAAGAATTTATTTCTAAATTAATTCAAATTCCTTTTAACATGAATTCAAAATATAAAATAAATTGATTTGTCTACGTCGTTGGAGTGTGCAAACATTTTACACTGTAATTCAATAATATAGTGTTACGCTATTTAAAAAAAATGATTTATACGTATATATATATATGTTGTTAAACTCATTCAATAATGTAGCAATACATTATTGATGACAGTCTAATATTTTAGCACGTAAAAATTTAATGATTTATTAAGTACTTCAATTTATTATATAGAATTAACTTTTTTTTTATATCAATCCTAATCATCTACTTGAGGCGAATAGGATCCTAGCTATTCCCATAAATTTCAACTCTTTAGATCAATATAAAACTAATCCCGAAAGTGGGACGAGTTAATGACTAAGATCATTTCCCACCCACTCAACTCCTTTCCTCCAATTAAGTTGTAGCCACTTACGATAATAACATGGTCATGATTAGTAGCCACATTGAGCTTAGGCTTTCAAATATATAAGGTTTCTATTTTACTCCCCCTTTTTTTTTTTTGCCAAACATGGGTTTTTTTATAAAAAAAAATAATAATAAGAAATCCTCCTTATACTCGAATAATTTGCAAGGGTCAATAGTAAAATATGGATAGATTAATGTATAGTTTTAGAATAGGATAAAATTGTGATTTTAATCTAAAATGGGGGCAAAAGTGTCAATCACCCTCTTTATTCGGTGTGTTTGTTACTATGTGACTATATAGCACGCACACGCAAAAAAAATGGAAAGATGCATGTTAGACACGTGTCACACACCGACACATTCTGACATGTGTCAATGTTTTTGGACACGTGGTCAATGTTCCGATACGGAGTCAACTTATTCCGACATGCGGTCAATGCTCCGACACGCATCTGACACTTTTTTTAAGTCTAAATTTTATTTTATTAACTTAACAAGAAAAAATAATTTCTAAATCAATTTTTTTGTATTATGAAATTTGACATAAAAAATTAACAAAGTGCGAAAAATTATTTTTGTTTATATTTATATTATTAAATTTGAATATTTTATTGGTTATATGACTTATTATATGCTGTTATATGTGTTAAATATAAATTAAATTATATATATTAAAAAGGGAAAGGATATATTTATAAACTTTTTTTGAAATTTTTTACAAATTGCATTATGTTCTCCCGGGAGAACATAGTGTAGTTTGTAAGAGTTTGTAAACAAAAAAATTTTGTAAATATAACCTGCCCCTATTAAAAATATTATTTAATATCAAAACTTGTCCTAACGTGTCGAAATATGACATTTTTCAAAATTAAGGTGTCGACGTGTCTTGTCGTATCTCGTGTCCCGTTTGTGCAACATACCTTTTCTTTTGTAATAATAATAATAATAATAAATGAATTTCATTTTTTTTAAATAAATGGATTAATTAGGAGAAGAAGCCACCTCTACTAGAATTGATTGCCAAATTTTGTGATTGGTCTCAATTCATTTGCTTTCATCATGATAACTGTCGCCAACAAATTCAGTTTCTATTTTCCTAAATCAATTAGATGTTTTAAAATAATCTTTATTTGTTTCTAATTTTGATATGTCATTTTTTACTTGAGGTGAAACTTTTATTAATTGGGACACATATAATAAAATTAATTGAGGTGAAACTCTCATCGTAAAACTTTGTTTTTTTGGAGATATATTAACAATTATTTTATAAGCAAAAGTAAGGGATGAAATAATTATTTTTTTTTTGGAAACAGAAAAGTTTAAGTGGGGTTAGACACCGGTATCCCACACACAAAAAAAAAAATGAACCTCTTTGAGGATATTCTGGTTGAGGGAATTAATATCACCCACCAATTATCGGCCAGCGGGGTTTGAACCCACGCCCTTGAGGGGTATGGACCAAACTCTTAGCCAACTGTGCCCACCTTTGTTGGTGGGATGAAATAATTAATGATAATTAAGGTTCTCAGCCTTTTTTAAAAACTTGAACTTCCCACACACAAAAAAAAAAAAAACTTGAACTTCTTTAAAGGATATCTGATCAAAATGCTGATGAAATTAAGATCATCAAATTATATTTACAATCTAAATTTGTTTACAAACTCTTACAACTAAATTTTAATCATTGATTCTCGTAAATTTAATGGTTATAATTTATTGAGTCACATTTATTAATTAATTATTAATTAACAATAAATTATAACCGTTAAATGATAGAAATCAACAATTAAGATTTGGTTGTAAGAATTTGTAAACAATCTAGGTTTGAAATATAACATTTCCATAGGCAAAAAAATTTAATTATTGCATTTTAATTAAATAATTACGTATTTATTATAGTTTTAGGAATAATTATGCATTTATTGCACACTGTGACGCCTCTTTTGGGCGTCACATGTGACACCCCAGTGAGGCATAACACCCTAAAGGGAAGAAGCTCCAATGGGACGTCTCTCATGTGGTGCTGACACGTGTTATTTTTTTCCAAAAAAAATAAAATAATTTAATCATAAAATTTCTGAAGGCCATAACTTTTGACTCAGGTATCCAAATCAGGTAAATTTTTTTTTGATTCCACGTAACTTTTCGATATTTACGCAATGACATCTCATTTGATATATTTTATTTTTCACAAACATAATTTGAATCACGGCTCACCCTGGTCCACCATGGCTAGCCCCTAGTGCACCATGACTCATCCTTCTGGGATTAATTGCTCTTATAATACCATTCTTGCAAATTAAAATTATGTTTATAAGAAATAAAATATGTCAAATGAGATGTCATTACGTAGATCTCGAAAAGTTATGTGGAATCAAAAAAAATTACCTAATTTGGATACTCGAGTCAAAAGTTATGATCTTCAGAAGTTTTATGATTAAATTAATTTTTTTTTTTGAAAAAAAATGGCACGTGCCGGCACCACATGAGATACGCCCCATTGGGGCTTCTTCCCTTTAGGGTGAGACGCCTCAGTGGGGCGTCACATGTGACGCCCAAAAGAGGCGTCACAGTATGCAATAGATCCGTAATTTTTCCCAAGATTATAATAAATGCGTAATTATTTTATTTTATTTTTTGGAAATGGGAATTAAATTAACTTAATTTTTTTGCCCATTTCATATATATATATATATATAGGGGTTTACATTTCTGCAGCTGCTGTATGCGCAGCAATCAAATACTTGCCATATATATATATTTGAAAGCATTAAATGCGGGAATCATAACCATACAAAGGATTAAAGCATTAAATGTGGGGATCATAACCATACACCTGTCATTGTTGTACGTAAAGCGGCTGCAGAAATGATTTTACTATATATATATATATATATACATAAATATAGGAAAAAACATTTCTACACCCACTTTTCTTTTTGTGAAAATTTCTACACTCACTTTAGATAAAGTTATCTACAGCTACACCTAAAACTAGGTCGCTTTGATTAATGAAGGGTATTTTTGTAATTTTAGGTTAATTAATGACGGGCGTTTCAGTAAAATGTATATGGTAAAAAAATAAATAAAATTACGAAAATAACCTTTATTAATTCATCTAAAATTACAGAAAACACCCTTTATTAATCAAAACGACGTAGTTTTTGGGGTAGCTGTAGATAACCTTATCTAAAGTGGCTGTAGAAATATTTACCCCATATGTATTTATATATATATAATTTGATCTTCTTAATTTCATCAACATTTTGATCAGACACCTTTAAAGGAAGTCCAATTTTTTATAAAGGCTGAGAACCTTAATTAGTGGGAGTTATACTTAAGGCTTTTTTTCATTGTTTTATATTCTTTTGATTCCCTTGATCAGTGGGAGCTATATTCAGTTTGATTTTGATTTTCTGGTCATTTTGTATACAAATCGACGATGATTTTGTGATATTTGTTTGAATTTTAATAATTGATGACCACCACTATTATTATTTCTCGTGTCAAATGAGAAATATATGTGAAAAATAATATCTTTAAGCATTTTGTGAGCTTGAAAATGACTGTAGTCACAAATTTTGAGATCTCATTTTGTATTGTGACATATTGGTTTAATTAACCTGAGCAATTTAATGTTATTTGAAAATTACATTAATTCATTTTCACGTTGTTAAAAAATTGGATTGAAAGTAGCAATTTCATGTTGTTTAGAAATTGCAATGATGCAATTTAATATTGTTGAAAAATTGCATCAAGAAGGGGAATTTCATGTTGCTTGGAAATTACACTAATGTATTTCATGTTGTTCATAAATTACATTGAGTACCTATAAGAATTAATGTGTTGTATTGTTGATCATATTTTGACACTAATTCTCACTACACTATTAGTCCTATGATTCATGAAGATGTAATACTTATTTTATATGAGTATGGAAGATCATACGCTATGATATTTTCAGTATATTGATCGCCACCTTCCTATGATTGGATTCTAATAGATTGAATTTTATTGTGATAATGGAATTGTAATTGGAATATTGTTTTTTTTAATCGTGACCGCGTAAAATGATTTTTAGTTATTGACTCGATAGAGTCGTTTTCAAAATAAAATGATTTTTAAAATAATATTAAATTAATTAATTTTCAAAATATTGTCAATTTTTTTCTTTATGTGGGCAATATTAATTAATTAGTTTTTTGTATTAAAATTAATCGAGTTAATGGATATTTCAATTCTATCATTTTAGCTCATCGCGATCATGTTGAGTTTGTCTTATGGCATCTAGGCCTAATTATGCAGCAATGTAGGCTTTAGTGTGACCCTGATTTTATGATGGATGGACATAATGGATACAAACTCTTTTCAAGATATTTGACTAGGTCCCCTCTCTAACCTATTTATATTGGGGTTAAGCCTTATGAGCCATCATGCTCCCATCGCACTGAGGCTGCCATTTTTTTGAACAAACAATAGAGAGGAAGGTCCTAACATCTAGTTCTCTCCTTTGTTCCGGCTTTTGTGATGATCCAGTATTCACAATCCCAAATTTAATTTCGTATTATTTAGGTATTTTATAATCATATACGTGATTCAAGAGTTATAAATCTTTCAATTATTTCCCCATATCCTTTTCTTTCTTTCTTTTTTATTTTCATTTTTAAAAAATATGTCTAAATGAAAAGGTTGAAAATAAAAGTGAGAAAAAATAGAAAAAAAAGTGTTATGGACCTGTACGAAAGGCCCATATAATCGGCCCACTCGGACAACCCGGCGACATTCAAACTCGGCTACAGGTAATCTCAAAGTAACGTAACGGGTTGCATTTAAGACGTGTGACGCACAGCACGTTACCATTCGGTAACGGCCGACCAGCTGTAATGACCACCGCGTCATGACAGCTCAGATCCACGTGCGAACCCTGTATAGCAGCCCCTATAAATGAAAGGGCGATTCGACGGTAAACACACACTCAATTTCGACTCACAATCATCGCTATACTATGACCACAATCACACACTTTGCTTAGTATTCAACGATCAAGCTAGGTTTAAGGATATCTTTACAATAGATACTCCTGAACAAAAGCAATACGATCTAGATTAATCCGTCAGCCTAGTTGGGCTGAACATTCCTGTCTCTAAGACAGAACATTGGCGCCGTCTGTGGTAAGATCTTGCACGACCTTCTCCTTCTCTCCCTTCTCATTCTCCTTCTCTCCCTTCTCATTCTCCTTCTCCTCCTTCGCCAAATTCAAATCGGCTATAACCTTGGATTTCTCTACTTGACAGGCAGTCAAATCATTGAAATTAAGAAGGTAGTCATTTTTCAAAGACAATAGAGGTCTCACCATAGCCGACATTTTCATGCAACCTATCTCCATTTCTTCTAATTCCTTGATCTGCGTCGCAGTAAAGGGAGACGAATTAAAAAAGATTTCAAGAGGGAAAATGACATCCCGAAGAGGATTAGTTATCCCTGACTTCCAAAGAACATGCTTGGAAATCCCAGAAGATGGGGGAGGCATAATAACAGCCGGAATCGTTGAAGGAACAATCGGGTTCCCCTTATCCCGTTTCCCTTTCGTCTTGTCACCAACTATTTTGGCTTTCTCGACGGGAGGTCTTTTGGGGTGCTCTTCTGAAGCCTTCAGCTTTTTATTAGGGGGATCCACAGATTTCCCAGCAACACCTCGACTCAAAACTGATAACCAACTGGGTTGATCATTCTTTTTACTTTGCTGATCATCTTGAGCTTGACCTGCCATGTTGGGAACTGCAAAGCAAACGTTAATCACATCCACAAAATATCATGAAACAATTAATGATGCAAGGATAAACATACTCAATTCCACGTCAAGCTCTTCTTGGGATTTATAAATCAATGAGGCAACACTAGCCGGTTTTCGAGATTATAGGTAACTCCCTATGGTAATGGTCGTGTTGATATCAGAAGGACTCAACTCGGACTCACTAAAGCGATAGCTTGCAGGGGGAAATTGGAAATGATCAGATGACCAGCATAAAGGAAACTTTCCCTCTACATCCTCGGTACCACAATTACTAAGGAACCACACATCTTTACCAAGATGTGCGGAGACTTTAAAAAACTGGTCTTTGAAATTTTTGAAAGACTCAGTATACACTCGAAACAATCTACGACCCGGAACGCCACGAATGGTAACCCATCCCTTCCGTTCGGGTGGTTCACGGCCGGTCCGACAGGAAACAACTTGGAAAAAATAAAAAAAGACGCAGACAGAAGGTGAGAGCGTCAGATATGCACAAAATCGTTCAAAAGCTTTTACGAGACCCCAGCCATTGGGATGAAGTTGGGTGGGGGATACATGCAAGTGATTAAGAATTTCTATTTGAAACTCGGTTAGAGGAAATCGAGCACCCAATTGGGTTATCACATCACAGTAAAAGAAAAAGGAGCAAGAATCCCCTTCTGCCCCTCCGGAACAAACCGATTCATCTTCTGCTGGAGGACGAATATTGTAGTTCTCTAATTGCCCAACGGGAAGGCTAGCCACGTCATCCAGACTCATCCCGTACGTTTTATTTAGCACTTCATATGTTACCCAAGGAAACTGAGAAACTAAGGAAGTAGGGGGAGACTCAAAACATGACTCGGTCGAACCCGACTCATCTACACCTTCTTCAGAGAAACATGCCATTAATACCAAGAAATGAAAAACAACAAAAGGCGATCAGATGAGGATGGATATACCTGAATTTAAAGTGCTATCAGATGAATCACTAGAAGACGATGATGACGAAAAATCAAAAATCATAATTGGCTCATTTGCCCAATCAGGTGGAGGGGCAGAATCTGGGATGCTCCCATGACGGCAACTAGCCAGTGTTGATTCGGCCAAAGAATCACATCCTTGTTGGACAAGTTGAGAGCTTAGATAAACGCAAGAGTAGCAAGGAACATCCTTGGAAGAAGAGAGAGAATGACGGAAACCTTCAAGGTTAGAACCAGAACGATTCGGGCTCTCAGATGAAGAAGGAGGACAAATAGGGGATAAAGTGCGGGGGTGGAAGGCTACACGACCCCTTTGATCACCTTTCCGCGATCTTGAACCACGGTATCCGCGAAGCATGGCTTCCCGTTTTTCCTCTTCAGTCCTGGGAATTCCCCAAAGCCAATAGCGGGCACCAGAAGGAATGTTTTCCAACAGATTGGAATCTATCTCATCCTTTTGTCTACAACGCAAAACTGGAAAGGAAAGTCTTTTCCTTCCCATTTCTCGTATAAGAATTAAAGACACTTGAAAAGAAAATGTCACGATTGGAAAAATGTCAGCAACGCTCCAAAGACAGAAAATGAAACGAGGATGATGCAAAACTACATATGAATGCAACTAAGGAAGGCAGAGCACAGCACAGAAGCAAGAAAAAGCAAAAGTAAGGGTTTTAGAAATACCTGATTATGGAGGATACGTGACAGGATGGGTGATTTGCAGCAAAATGAAGGACAAAAACCACGAAAGTTGGTGAGGGAAATGAATGAAATGATAAACACGATGAAAGGAAATAGAAATGAACTGTAGGAAGGCCAAAGAACAAGGTTATTAAGGTCATTTCGCTCCTATTAGGTTCATCGTATGTGACAATCGCCACAATCGCGAGTGGAGATTGCAGCGGTTTGGAATAGCAAAAGTTACAACCGCCCTATCGCCGCAAAAGGTAATGATTCGACGCATAAAATGATGATATTCATAAATGTGCACGATAAACGAGACTGCACAAGGTAGTTGCAGCACGCAAAGGCATATGAGCAACGACGCGTGGCCAAATGTACAGTTGGCAAAACACAAAAAACAAGCATCTTCCGAAGCTGAGTTATAATCCAAAAAGTAATTCGACTATAAACAAGAAAACCGACAAACCTACAGCATGTCCACACCGGGTTAATGCTTAAACCTACCGATATAAAGGGACAATTACGTAAACGCGGGAACAAAAAAGCTTTACATATCCATACTACGTACACCCAGGCAACCTGGATGCACGGATAACCTGGCTGAGGGGTAACTGTTATGGACATGTACGAAAGGCCCATATAATCGGCCCACTTGGACAACCCGGCGAAAGACCCATATAATCGGCCCACTCGGACAACCCGGCGACATTCAAACTCGGCTACAGGTAATCTCAAAGTAACGTAACGGGTTGCATTTAAGACGTGTAACGCACAGCACGTTACCATTCGGTAACGGCCGACCAGCTGTAATGACCACCGCGTCATGACAGCTCAGATCCACGTGCGAACCCTGTATAGCAGCCCCTATAAATGAAAGGGCGATTCGACGGTAAACACACACTCAATTTCGACTCACATCATCGCTATACTATGACCACAATCATAAACTTTGCTTAGTATTCAACGATCAAGCTAGGTTTAAGGATATCTTTACAATAGATACTCCTGAACAAAAGCAATACGATCTAGATTAATCCGTCAGCCTAGTTGGGCTGAACATTCCTGTCTCTAAGACAGAACAAAAAGATCAAAATATGTTGAAAATTTACAACACTGACAAAAATACTAAATAAAAAAAAACAGTTTAAATCAAAAAGAATCTAGAACGAAGACAAAAAATAAAAATAAAAAAATAAAACCGAAGTTTAAAAAAAATGAAATAGAAGAAAAAGGAAACCCTGTTGTAAGTTTTCAACAAATTTCATTTTATTTTTTCTTCTAATTCTTTTTCATTTTTGCCTTGAGTCTGTTTTTTTCTTTTTGATTTATATATGTTTAGTCTTTTTTTCTTCTATTTTTTTTTTCACTTATCGTCTTTTCTATCACTATTAAAAGAAATGAAAGAAAAAAAATAAGATAACAAGAAATAAAAGAAAATGAAATCAGTGTTGTAAATCTTCAACGTTTTGTCATTTTTTTCTTCTATTTTTTTGTCCTTAATTTATTTTCTTCTTTTTTATTTTAGACATAGGGTCTTATTTTTTCTTTTATTTCTTTTTTATCTTCATCCTATTTTTTATTTAAACTATTTTTTTAGTTTTTTGTCCTTTTAATCTTTGCAATACTGTTATAAGTTTTGAATTTTTCTTTCTTTCTTTTTTTGTCATCATAGTCTATTTTTAAATTTTTTGATTTAAACATATTTTTCCCTTTTTTATTTATTTATAATGTTTTCTATAAGTTTTGTAATTTTCTAACATATTTGGTTTTATTTCTTGTTTTAATTTTCTTACTCATTTTATTTTTCTTTCTAAAAAGGATAAAATAGGTAGATTAGTATAATTTTTAACGTATCAAGATGTGTTTGAATAGGGGAAAAAATCTTAAAGGGTAAATGATTAAAAAAAGTTAAGAGATATAAGTGATTCAAAGAAAAACTATAATAGGATTTTTGAACTTTTTCCTATTTTTAATTATTTATTTTATTTAAGTGGTAAATGGAGTAAAGTTATATCTTAAAAATATGATTTAAATAAGTCATTAAATTACCTGGTTTGAATTTTTCTAAAAATAAATAAATTATATTTTGAGGATAGGATTTATCTAATTTTTTTAATAAAATTTACTAAATCATATATGTCAAACATAACTTACATACTTTGAAGTTTTTCTAAAAAACAATTAGGTAATTTATACTTAGAACATACGATTTACTTAATTCATTAGAAATTGGATAATTCATTTTTAAATGTGACTTACTTGATTTTAATTTTAAAAAATAAGTAAATCATATCTACAAGATAAGATTTACTTTTTAAATTTGATGAGTTGTAACTTTTTTTTAAAAAAATCAGGTGAATAATTTTTAAGGTTTAACCTGTGCATTAGGCTAAGTATGTTTTTATATTAAATAGTTATATAAATTACTATCACGATATCTAATTATGAAATTTAAAATATCACATGTTAAATTAAAAAACATAAAAGCTTACCAAAAAAAAAAATTAAAAAACATAATAACTAAGCACCCATCTTTTTAGTGCAATAAATAACCATAATTAATGATACAATTTTCGTGTCCCTGCAGGTTGAATTATTTATTCTTGCTCAGCCCTTTGTGCTCGTCCTCTTGTTTTGGTTGAAATTGCATGCCAATCCAAAGGTCAAAAACAAAATTAATGATAGTTTGCAAAAAAAAAAAATGGAGTAACATAAATTATATTACTACGCAGTTTCACCACCTCTGCAATATAATGTATTTCATTATCAACGTTAATACTTACTTTGTAATCCTCCGCTTTATCGTTATCTCATTCATGCTTGATAAAACAATTGAAGGAAATTATTGATGGAGCATTTACTGTTAACAATGAAGCATATTTTGTTAATATTTGTGTTCTGTCTTATAGACAAAAATGTCCAGCCAATGGAGTGGTATGTTGATCTTGGATCTAATGCTCTCTTCAAGGTATTTATGGAAGAGATACCCTTTAGTTAAGCAAATCACTGTGTACAATAGACTACTAACGGCGTTAGCCAATGGGGTGTGTGTGCGCACAGTGACAGCATAACAGTAAGAGAGAGAGCGTATCGTACCTTTAGGGTTTAACTTTTACTTATAGAGGTTACCTGTGGGTAACGTGGATGAGCCTCTAGTGCCTCTGATAAGGGCCCAAACCTGCTTGCTATGCTATCGTATTAGGATTAGTATCCTTGATGGATATCTATCCATGATTATATTAGATTTGAATCTTGGATTGCCCCTTATTAGGCCTGTCGTTCTAGGGGCCTTCATACGGGTCCATAACAATTTGGATGTTATTTTCCCTATTAAGATTGATATAATATAATTGTTGGATTAATGGTGATAGGTTATTGTAACACCATGTTTTAGAACCGATTTGTTATCACTGATTATGATATTGGGCTCGTTTGATGGACAGGATATGATAAGGGTAGGATATGATATGAGGCTGATAAGCCCATATCATGTCTTGTGTTTGATGAGCACCTGATTAGCAATATGATAAGATTATGCAGAAAGAGAAAAGAAAAGAAAAAACAAAATATAATGCAATAAATACAAATATATTGGGTAGTGTGTGAATATATTGAGTAGCATGGGGATATATTGGGTATCCAATATTGATATCCTATCCTGTTAAATCCTAACCCAGCTCCTCCCATAGGATAAGAAATCATGTATTGGATAGGATAAAATGAGACAATAGGATAAACTAATCATATCCTATTGACCCACCAAACAATAGATAATTGTAAGATATGATAAGTTATCTTATCCTATCTTCCTTATCAGGTGCTCCAAACAGGCCCTAAGGGTAATTACAATAACATAATCAATTAAAATCACGTGTAAATTTTTCTTTTAAAAACCCTTTTTTATGCTTTCTTTAATTATTAACATACATATTCCACGTGCGTAATTTTAACACCTAATTATTGCGGAATTAATCTATAAATGCTTAATATCATGTGCCACGTAGCTCCCAAAAGCGTACAAGGCATTTCAAATTAAAATTGGAAAACTACAACAGCTCGCTGAATATCTCGCTTCAGCAAGTTACCCCTTCCTTGTTGAAGCAGCTCGCTAAAGCAAGGAAGGCAGCAAGCTAATTAAATTGGAAACCGAGAGCAAACCCTAATCAGGGGCTTGCTCATTGGGCAGCTCACTCAAGCGAGCATACCAGTGAGCAACCCCTAAACTTGAAAAGGGTCACTTTGTTTCTAAGCTTTCTCCAGGGGGTTTAGTCCCCATATTTTAAGTCTCATAGGTACCTAATTGACCATATAATACCATACATATCTCTAGCAGCATCATTTCATTGAAATTTTATACATAAAACCTCTATTTCTTAGGCTTTAAGCCACATATATAATCCAACTTGCAATACAAGAAATCCCTTATTCTTTAGATTTTGTTCATACAGGATTCTGACTTATTAACCTACTAGGTCCTCTTTTGGCGTAGGAATTCTACGATTTTCTCATCACATGGTTGTGGACTCTTGTACCACTTCCATCAATATCTACTCATCTTACAACTTCACATACATAATAACATCTAATTCTCATCATCATAATACTTTTATGAAAAATACATGTCTCTATCTAAATCATTATAATCCATTCATTACATTGTAAATCATATTCTCATTCTTAATAGTGCATTCTTGGGTACAAGACCTATAACATCTTGGGCTCTGACAAGGGCAGGGAGTGATCGCCGGTGCGCAAGGGCACGGACAAGGAGTGACTCCTGGCAGGCTTCCAGCGACGGGGTACATGAATGAATCGAATCAATACCCGAAAGAGAGGGATTCCAGAGACTATGCTGGTATGGGACGGTATAGTTGATAATGACTTATAAGAATTAATTGGTACTACCTATACTAACAATATGCATCTACTTTTCGGTAGCCCGGAACGGAAGAACTCCACAGTTAAGCGTGCTTGACTTGGAGAAATTCTGTGATGGGTGACCTCCTGGGAAGTTTTCCTGGGAAGTGTGCGACTGAGGACAAAGCACACTAAAAAGTCTCGTGTTAGTGTGTGGGGACAGTCGTTGATCCTTGCAAGTTGCCAGGCATTACAAGTCGTATCAGAGTAGGGCCTCTCATCCAGTACGGTGTGGTTCGAGGACGAACCAGGCGGAAGCTGGTGGGCATGTAACATCCCGGGCGCTGACGAGGGCGGGGAGTGATCGCCGGTGCGCACGGGCACGGACAAGGAGCGGCTCCTGGCAGGCTTCCAGCGACGGGGTACATGAATGAATCGAATCAACACCCGAAAGAGAGGGATTCCAGAGACTGTGCTGGTATGGGATGATATAGTTGGGAATTAGTTGGGAAGTTTTCCTGGGAAGTGTGCGAGTGAGAAAAAAGCACGCTGAAAAGTCTCGTGTTAGTGTGTGGGGACAGTCGTTGATCCTTGCAAGTTGCCAGGCGTTACAAGACCACTTAGGCACTTACATCATTTCTTATCTCATTTAGGACATCATTAACATACTTGAATCATACATTTCTCATACATATGCTTTACAATATCATAATGTCCAAAATACATCATCTCTATACAAAATACAACATAGGGATGAAATCCATCTCTATGTCTCAAAATACATTAAACCAACATGCATGAATTCTCCAAAAATACATATAATGTCATGTGGATACATCAAAGTAACTATATCTTCATGCTATGCACATATGCACCAAAATAAGATAAAATTCACACATCATGCACTCTGAGGTTGCTTGCCCACTGCGGAGGCCTCACTAACTGTGATGGTACCTGAAATGAGATTTTCAGTAGGGTTGAGATGCCAATCTCAGTAAACTAAGGATTTTGGAGGGTCACTTCGCTATACAATTTACTTACTGGACATGTATAACATAATATAATATTCTCATAAGTCTTATATATACATAGCATTCTTATAATTTGCAAACAAAGAAGAGGGTAAAGTAGTTGTGGCTATACAAGTTTAGATTATTCAGAGATGACATTTAGGCTCATGGTTAAGAAAAATAGAGTGAACAACTAGAAGACTGGGAGCTATATTTGAATGCAACTCACAGGACAAAATAGAAGCTATTTATGAATGCTAAATGATCAGAGATCCTTGGAGAATGTTGATGGTGATTTCATTTAACCACTCAACAACTCATAACTATTAAACAGAATCACCACTACTTACTTCTATTAATGACAAGACTTTTACATGCACACTATTATTATGCATCAACACCCTTTAAGCCACAAAGTCCTTAAGCCTGACTGAACTACGTGTAGTCCTATTCGACTTGCTAACACTTGTGGTCTATTTAACTCTCCCTATAAGGTCTTAATTCACATATGTATTGTTTACTAAATATTTATGTTTTAGACTTCTCAGTTGTACCTATTTTACTTCAAATAAATTATGAAAATATTTGATTTCTAAACATCAAAGAATTGAAAGTTAAAGTTGGAAAAAGTAGAGATTGAAAAAAAAAAAGGAAAAGCAGAAATATTATTTTTTTCAAAAAAAAACAAAATTGATTGGAAATATGTTAATTATGAACATTTTTCACAATCAAAACCAAGAAGGAGCAAAATGATTAATGAATGATTAATTTTATTTTTAGACTTTAAAAAGGATCAAAAAGAAAAGAAAAGGCATTTATTATCAATCATTCTCACTAACTCTCTCTATAAATACTAGTTACACTCATTAAACTCCCTACGCCAACCATAATCCTCCTCCTTCTTTCATTCACCGAAACAACGCATACCTTCACCGAAAATCCCAGACACCATATGATATGGCCTATGAAGTAGAAACACTCAATTTTTTGCCCACCAACGCTAAGCATGCTGACAGTAATTCGGTTAGCCCCCCTTCTCCAACGAATCCAAAGGGCATTTCAAAACTAACTGTTGAGGCCAAGACCGTGGCCAAGTCAGAGGGCTCGTGCATTGTAAAGGTAAGTGTTGGGTTATTCAAGTGTGATGAGTCTCACATTGGTTGATAATGAGCTAAGTGAACTGTATATAAGTGAGACTGTGAGAGGACCAATTAACTCAATGCCTTAAAATTTTGGGCGGAGACATGGTTGTATCCACTTAGTGCAATTGATCTAGCTTAGTTTAATGGTGGTGATCCATCGCCACGGGCACCTCCTGGACCCGCCTGAGTGAGGGTTCAACCAAGCCTTGAGGTCCAAGGTTGAGGCAGCGAGAAGCGGATGCTAGCTAGAGGGGAGGGTGCTTACCACACCAAGAGGTAAAAGTCTCCTCATCTATTCTGACTTCCAATCTGAGCAAAACCTGACCTAACATTTTCTACCATTAATTGCAGAGGGAAAAAGACTGGATAATAGGCTCAACAAAGGACTATGCAGTACTAGTTATCATATATTAAGCTTAAATAATGGCTATATGTGGTGTGTTTGCGCTTAAAGTCCACTAGGACGACCTATTAAGATGTAATTGGCTAGGAGGCGGGTGGAGTACTTTGGGTCTAAGTACTCAGTTGCAGGCGAGCATATCAATAGTGGATTTCACACTTGAGGGGGAAATCATTGGGTTATTCAAGTGTGATGAGTCCCACATTGGTTGATAAAGGGCTAAATGAAGTGTATATAAGTAGATGGACCCATGAACCCAATGTCTTAAGGTTTTGGGTTAAGATGTGATGTCGGACTCACTTCTTGCAACATTTGGAGTAGCTTAGCTCATTGGTGGTGATCACCCGCCACTTAGGCTCGGACTAGCCAGGTGTTTAGCTAGGAGGCAGGTTGAGTACTCTGCCCTAATATACTTGGTTGAGGGGGAACATACCAATTTCACACTTGAGGAGGGATATTGTTGGAATATTTAAGTGTGATGAATATCACATTGGTTGGTAATGAGCTAAGTAGGAGATTGTTGGAATATTTAAGGGTGTGCATGACAACCATTCTATTCCTTAGCACTGTTTCTGAAAAGAAACAATTCTTTTCTATTTCTGTTCCTTGGAATAGTTTCTGAAAAAAAAATGTGTTTGATAACATGATCTATTTTTATTCCGAGAATGAGAATTACGTTTGATAACACAACAAGTAATATAATAAAAAATAATTCCTATTAAATATAAAAAAATTCTGGATCATCACTTTCCTTTCCATATGGTGTGGTTATGGTGGTGGTGGCGGTGGGGGGTGGCAGTGATGTGGTGGAGGTGGTTGTGATGGCAGTGGCTGCGGCGATAACAGTGGTAATGGTGGCGGCGATAGTGGTGGTGGAGGTGACGGCAGTGGCTGCGACAATGGTGGTGGGGATGGTGGTTGGTGGCATTGGCGGCGGTGACAACGGTGGCGGTGGCATGATGGTGGTGGTTGTGATGGCATCATGGAGATGGTGGTGGTGGTAGCAGTGGCTGCGGAGGTGGAGGTGGTGGTAGGTGACAGTGGTGGTGGTGATGGTGGCAATGGTGGTAGTGGTGGTGATGATAGTGGCGGGGGTGGTGCAATGGTGGCGATGGTGGTGGTGGTGACGGTAGTGGCTGTGACGATGGTGGTGGTGATTGGCGGCGGTGTCGGTGGTGGTTGCAGCAATGATAGTGGTGGTTGGTGACAGTGGTGGTGGTGGTGATGGTAGCGGTGGCATTGTGGTGGTGGAGGTTACGGTAGTGGCTGCGACAATGGTGGTGGGGATGGTGGTTGGTGGCGGCGACAATGTCAACAGTGGCATGGTGGTGGTGGTTGTGATGGCATCATGGAGATGGTGGTGGTGGTGGTGGCAGTGGCAATGGCTGCGACGATGGCGGTGGTGGTAGATGTTAGTGGTGGCGGTGATGGTAGTGGTGGGGGTGGTGTAATGGTGGAGATGGTGGTGGTGGTGACGGTAATGGCTGGTACGATGGTGTGGTGGTGGTAGCGGTGGCGATGACGTGGTTATGATAGTGGCGGGGGTGGTGTAATGGTGGTGGTGGTGACGGTAATGGCTGTGACAATGGTGGTGGTGGTTGGTGGCGGCGGCGACGGTGGTGGTGGTGACAATGGTAGTGGTGGTTGGTGATAGTGGTGGTGATGAGGGTGGTGGCAGTGGCGTGTGATGGCGATGGTGGCAATGATGGCAGTGGTTGTGATGATGGTGGTGGTGGTGATGGTAGTGGTGACGGTGATAGGAGTGGTGGTGGTGGCGGCGGTAGTTATGGTGGTAGTGATGGGTGGAGGCGGCGACAATGGTGGCGACAGTCGTGTCGGGATGATGGTGGTAGTGGTGATGGTGGTAGAGGTGGAGAGTGATTGAGAGAGAAATGTTTCTCATTTTGTGCGGTGGCATAAATTTTCTGTTCTTTTTTCTGTTCCCCAGAAATTAAACCGGTTCATCCCGAGAACAAAAAAATAAACCGGTTTTATCAAACGAGTTTCTCATCCATTTCTGTTCCCGGGAGCAGAAATTAAAAAAGAATTGATTCCGGGAAGGTTGTCATGCGTACCCAAAATATGTTGGGACATGGTCACTCGAATAGTCAATTCGCAAAATCAGTGTTGCCGCGAATTTCATCTTAGCATGTTTATTTATTTATTCATGAAAATGAAATTTATTTATATACATAACGTAAGTAAATTCATGTGATTTTTTTTTCATTAAATTTAATTTGTATGCATTGTCAATGAAAATAATTACACTATATATTACTATCATTTAACGAAATTAATAACACATTAGTTGTCAAATTCATTAAGTAATGTTATTGTTTGATAATTTGACAAACTAATTGAATATCAGTGTAAAACGTTAAGTGATTGAGAACCACTAAGGAGAATAGAGTGAAAGAAAAATGTGAGCCTCACCCACTTTTTTATATGTGCACATATTTCCTTTTTTTAATAGAGGTGTAATTACAGTTTATAACAGGTTTAATTACAATTTAAAAGAGGAAATAGACAGGTAATGAGTAAAAGCAGGACAAGACAGTGTCAGGTGACGCTTTAAAAAAATTAATAGAGGTGTCTCACAATGGTGGATATTGTAATATGACTATAACGTTGGATGTGTTAAGCAAAAGTTCTTGAAATCCAATATAGTTATTCATTCAAAGTCCATTAAGATCAATTAAAATGAAACCAAAAATAAAATTTTATTTTTGTTTTTTTATAGCTCTCATGCAACATAAGAAAAAAACATAGAGACTAGAAGATCCTAAACAAAAAAAGTCAGTGAAAGATTCTCAAGCTCTTCACCAAAGACAGTGAAAGAGCTCACTTGACTTCTAAGGTCAGTGAAATAACTCACTAGGATTAGCAGCAATTCAGACTTCAGTTTTATATAAGGCATTTTAGCTAAAAAATAATAATGCTATGATTCATTTATTTATGGGGAAAATATTTCTCATGTTGCATCAGATAATTTTATTTCATGCAATGCAACACACAAAATAATGGATGGAACCCACTAAGGAGAAGAGAGTGAAAGAAAAAGCTAGCCCCACCCATTTTTTTATGTGTGCATTTTGTCTCATGCAACATGAGAGACATATTTTCCTCTATTTATAGGGGTGTAATTACAACATATAAGTGGTTTAGTTATAGTTTAAAAGGTGAAATAAATAGGTATTGAGTAAAAGCAGGACAAGACAATGTAAAGTGATGCTTTTAAAAAAATTAATAGAGGCTTCAAAGGAACAGTGGGTGTTGTATTATAGTTATTACGTTGGATGTGTTAAATCAAAGTTCTTGAAATCCAATATAGTTTTTCTTTCAAACTCCAGTGAGATCAACTAAAATGACACCAAAGATAAAGTGTTATTTTTATTTATATATATTTTTTACGACTCTAATTCTACATAGCATAAAAGCGTATAGACGAGTGCATCCTAAACCAACTTCACCCTTCCTTTTTAACTAACGCTAGGGGTGTTCGCGGTCTGGATTAGATCAGTTTTGGAAGTAAAAATCATTATATCCAATCCCTTCGGTTTAATCATGTAATCATCCATTCGGATTAGATTTTTTTTCAAATTCGATCCGATCCGATTCAATTTTTTTCAGTTTGGATTGGATCGGTTTTTGGGTTTTTGAAAAGCCTAAGATTTATATGATGATTATTGTGCAAATAACATATCTTTTTGTATGTATCGGCTTTGTAAAGTTTGTATCCTAATTATTATGCAATCTAGAAGCATTGTGCAACACAAAGTTAAATTATCATCTTTGACTTCCAACAAAAAATTTATAATATGGTTGCCTGAGACACTGGCGGACCCACTTGCGGGAAAATGCCCGCAAGTACGGTCATAAAAAAATTCAATTTTTTTTATATTGTAAGTATTTATTTGTCTCTTGGTTCAATATATATATTAGGAGTAAATACACTTTTAAGCCCCTAACAAAAAATATGGTCCTCATTTTAGTCCCTTACAAAATAAAATTAGTCTCAAAGTCACTAAGAAATTTAAAGTGGATCAATTTAGTTAAAATCACGGTCCCTCACAAATTTAAAAAAGACATATATTGTTATAAAAAAAAAGGACCTATATTAGTCCATCAAAAAGATCAAAATGGTCCACTTTGAATTTCATAGCGACCACGTGACTAATTTTTTTATAATGGACTAAAGTGGGGCCAAACTTTTTGTTAGGTACCAAAAAGGATATTTATTCTTATATTAGTTAGCAACATACGGAAATTCTTAAAACAATGTAGCAACGCAAATTGATTAAAGAGAAAACTTATTCTTCCTCCCCTGTCACTTACCCATTCCCATGCTCTCTTCATCCTTGTTTCCTTTTTCATTTTTATAAAAAGAGAGGATTGATTGCCAGTCTGACATTCTCAAATAAGTTAATATCTAGAGACAAGGTCTTCACTGTGATTTTGCTTGCCTTTTGTACAGGTAGTGTTGACTTTTTTATTTACCACTATAAAATAGAATGATGATGTATGGATATACTGAAGTATATTCTCATATTTGTTTTGCAGGATTGGTAAGATTTACGGAGGAATAAATGGTCAAACTATTGCCCGCAACTTGTTATGGAAGCAACTAGATTATGAGGGCGTTCAAGCGTTGATTTAAATTTCTTTACAAAAAAAAAATCAGGGGCACGACCCCCGATTGCCACTATGTGGACATAAAAATATTTTCATGGGTCCGCCACTGGCCTGAGATACAAAGTAACCTAAATTTTTATCCTTTAGAGGAGCTGTTGTACAACAATAACCCATGTAATAAAAATATATTATGTATCCTACCAAAAAAAGTATAACATAGATCAAGCACAACTCACTTTCTCCAACATGATGGGTTAATAGAATTTTGATTTAGAATTTTGCTATACGATTTTTGAGCTATGATTGGGGAAAAGCCCAAGTAGGTAGATGGAAAGGTTGGGAAATCATGAGATTGGTTTGGATTGGGTCGGTTTTCACTAACCCATCCAAAAACCGATCCAATCCAATTACATTTTGCGGTTTTTTTTGTTTTTGATTTTTCGATTTTTGGTTAATTCGGTTTTCAATTTTTCGGTTCGGTCACCGCGGTTTGAATCGGTTGATGAACACCCTTAACTAATGCAACAATAAGGAGAACATAAACGTAGCAATGTAAACCAAAAACCAATGAGAATAAGAATGTTGGGAGGAGGAGGATATTTGATAAAAGTAAAGGTTATATAAAGATATGGAGGAAGAGAACTCTTTTATTACTACACAACTCTTTTTCTTTTTTTGACTTGTTACAAAATGATGGAGATGACCCCTATTTATACTAGTGGCACCTCCTCAAAACAATGACTCCAAATAATTCTAGAGTTTTCTATACTAGCCTAGTACAAATATTAATTGTCATAGGTGCAACCACCCTCATTAATAATGGTAGGTGCAACTACCCTCTAGATCTTTCATGGAATTGACTAGAATGGAAATTTCTAGATCTTGGGCTAAACTAACTCCTAAATTATAATTCTAGATGTTGGGATAAATGTATACTAAGTCCAATAGATCAAAAATTAAATCAAGTTTATTTATTCAACACCCCCCTTAAACTTGATTTTATAACTCAAGCAATTTTCTCATTTTGACAGTCTTCATTCTTGAGTGGCTTGGTGAAGATATCTACTGCTTGTTCTTGAGACTTCACATATTTTATATGCACCTCATTTCTTGCAATGCATTCCCTTATAAAATGATAGCGTGTGTCAATGTGCTTACTTATATCATGGAAGACTGGATTCCTTGCTAGTGCAATGGGAGATTTGTTGTCAACATAAATATTGGTTAGCTCCTCTTATTGCATATTCAACTCCTTTAGCAAGTTCCTTATCTAAATGGCATGGCAAACACACGATGTAGCAGCGACAAATTTGGCTTTACAAGTAGACAGAATGACAATAGGTTGTTTCTTTGACATCCATGTGAAAGCAGTATCTCCCATGTAGAACACAAATCCAGTGGTGTTTTTCCTACCATCCATGTCTCCAGCCCAATCGCTATCACTATATCCAACAAGTTTATATTCATTAGAGGATGAGTAAAACAATCCAAAGTCGATAGTACCTTTAATGTAGCGGAGGATTCTCTTTGCAGCCTTCAAGTGCGTGGTAGTTAGAGTCTCCATGTAGCGACTAACGAATCCAATAGCAAAGAGAATGTCAGGTCTGGTGCATGTCACGTAGCGCAAACTTCCAACTAAGCTTTTGAAGAAAGTAGGATCAAAATCTTCTCCTTCGCCATACTTGGACAACTTAACTCCATATTCCATTGGGGTGTTGATAGACTTGCAATCGTCTATCTTGAATTTCTTCAGTATCTCCCTTGCATAAGCTTCTTGAGTGATGAAAAACCTTCTTCTTTCTGCTTGATTTCATTGCCGAGATAGTATGCCATTTGCCCAATGTCAGTCATCTCAAACTCCTTCTTCATCACTTTCTTGAACTTTTCAAACATCCTTGGATTGTTTCCAGTGAAGACTAGATCATCCACGTACAAGAACACGATCAAAATATCTCCATCTTTGAGCTTGACATAAAGTGCATGCTCGTAAGGGCATTTAATGAAACCATTCTCTTGGAAGTACTTGTCGATTCAACTATTCCAAGCTTTTGTTGCTTGTTTTAGCCCATTAAGTGCCTTCTTCAGCTTCAATATCTTATCTTCATGTCCTTTGACTTCATACCCTGCTGGTTGCTCGATGTACACTTCTTCTTCAAGTACTCCATTCAAAAATGTTGACTTTACATCCATTTGGTGTATGCTCCACTTTTTGACATCCATTTAGTGTATGCTCGACTTGTTTTGACTTCCAAAGTATGCTGTACACACCGGTCCAGCCAAAGAAATAATTAGTCTAATAGTTTCTAGCGAGCAACAAGAGCAAATACCTCATCATAATTGATTCCTGCTCGTTGACTNTAGCTTTTTGCCACCAATCGCGCCTTGTATCTTTCATTCTCATTCCTTTTAGTGTATGCCTTGTGCCCTTGGTTTTGAACCCCAGAACGTAAAACCGCCAAAGAAATAATTAGGCTCTAATTAGTCTAATAATTTCTAAGCGAGCAACAGGAGCAAATACCTCATCATAATCGATTCCTGCTCGTTGACTATAGCCTTTTGCCACCAATCTCGCCTTGTATCTTTCAACTTCTCCATTGGCATTCCTTTTAGCTTTGTAGACCCACTTCACACCAATCACCTTGTGCCCTTTTGGAAGTTAGGCTAGGTCCCATGTTTCGTTCTTCTCAATCGCTTTGATTTCTTCATCCATAGCATTTCTCCATTTCTTGCTTTGAATCTTGAAAACTCATAGGCTTACAATCAGCAAAGAGGCAAAAAAGAGTGAGATTATCTTGATTCTCCATTACCTCATAAATTTCTTACAGGCTTTTGAGGCGTGGTACTCGTTCACTTGAACTTTTAGATAACGATGGTTGTTCTTGAGGACTTCCAGCTGGTGAAGTTGGTGGAGTAGTGTCCTCTGATTCCATCCTTGGTTTCACATTCTCTTCATCCATAAAGTAAGGAAGGAAGTTGTAGTCTTCATCACATAGACACTAATTCCATTCTTCTTCTTCGTTGAACTCCACATCTCGACTAATGATAGTCTTTCCATTGTTCGGATTGTAAAGTTTATAGCCTTTAGAGTTAGAGTCATACCCAATGAAGATGAGCTTCCCACTTTTGTCATCAAGCTTGGACCTTTTCTCATCATGAATATGTGCATATGCTATGCTTCCAAACACTCTCAGGTGGGAGATCCCAGGCTTTCTTCCACTCCAAGCTTCTTGTGGCATCTTTCCCCACACACTTCTTGTTGGCGAATGGTTTAAAAGATAGACGGAAGTTGCCACAGCTTCAGCCCAAAATTCATTTGGCATCTTCTTGCTCTTGAGCATACTCCTTGCCATGTTGAGAATGATTCTATTCTTCCTTTCAGCTACTTTATTCTGCTGTGGGCTTCTAGGTACGGTTAAAGGTCGTCAGATTCCATTATGATCACAAAATTCTTGGAATTCTTTGGAAGTGAACTCTCCACCTCTATCAGATCTCATGGCTTTAATTTCGCATCCACTTTCTTTCTCCACACTAGCCTTGAACTTCTTGAAGACTTCAAACGCCTCTGATTTTTTCTTTAGAAAATACACCCATGTCTTTCTTGAGAAATCATCTATGAAGAGAAGAAAGTAATTACTCTTACCGAACAACTCGAGCGGCTTGTTAGCTCTTGACAAAGACTCCTTTGGAAAGCTCTTTCGACATTGCTTCCTAAGTAAACATCCTTCACATAGCTGGTCAGGTTGACTGTTGGAAGGCAATCCTCTCACCATCTCCTTCTTGTATAGCAACTCAAGTCCACTAAAGTCGAGATTTTCGAATCGTAGGTGCCACAGCCAAGATGCATCCTTGTAGCAAGCTTTGAGACACTTTGCAATGTCGTGTTGAATGTTCAACAGAAATATTATATTTCTTGACATAGGCATCATAGCAATCAAGTTATTTTGATTATCTCTTAAAGTAAGAGTATTATTTTTTAAGTGAACATCATACCCTTTCTCTAAGAGTTGCCCCAGAATCAAAATATTATTCTTCATGTTGGGCACATAGTACACATTAGAAATGAATTCATGCCTCCCGTCTTTTAATCGGATAAGAATCTTACCTTTGCCTTTCACCTGTGTCTTTGGTTCATCTCCAAAGGAGACATTTCCATTCATCGATTCGTCAAGTTCCATGAACATGTTTCTTTTTCCACACATGTGATTGCTTGCCCCCGAGTCTAGATACTATGTATTCTCTTGTTCTCTTACATTGTCGTTGCGTACCATCAACAGAGTGCCATTTTTGCGACTCATTTCCTCCATATATTTCACCTTCTTCTCAATTTTTCTTGTAGGAGTTCTACATTCATAAGCATAATTGCCAAACCTTTGACAGTTGTAGCACTTGATTTGGGACTTGTCACGTCTTGGTTGCGAGCCACCTCTTCCACGACCTCTTGTTGAGCTCTCTCTTCGATCTTCATTGGCATAGTTGGTGTTGAAGCCTATTCTTCCACGTCCACGACCTCTTCCTCGACCACGATATCCTCCTCGTCCTCTTGTGTTGCCAAAGTCTTCTTCTTTTTCTTTGAAGTTGAGTTGTGTCTTGAGTAATTGTTCACCAACCCCTTGCTTCTTCTTTTGCTTCTCCTCATATGCTTGTAAGGATCCCAAGAGTTCCTCTATTCTCATGGCTTCCAAATCTTTTTTTCTTCTATGACAGTGACAATATGATCAAATTTCGAATCTAAAGATCGCAAATTTTTCTCCATAATTTTTACATCATCTATCTTTTCACCATTTCTTTTTAATTGATTAGTCACCGTCAAGACTCTAGAAAAATAATCGGAGATACTTTCGGCATCTTTCATGTGTAAAGTTTCAAACTCACTTCTTAGAGTTTGAAGACGTACCTTCTTGACTGGCTCAGCACCCTAGTTAGAGGTTTGTAGCTTCTCCCATGCTTCCTTTCCGGTGGCTGCATCCAAAATCTTCTCAAAAGCATCTTCATCAGATCCTTGATAGATGAGATAGAGAGCTTTCTTGTCTCTCTTTCTTGAATCCTTCAAGCTATCACTTTGAGCTTGGATAGAGTAACTCCTTCTTGTGGCTCATTGTAGCCTTTCTCTATCACTTCCCACACTTCTTGTGATCCAATGAGGGCCTTCATCTTGATGCTCTAATTATCATAGTTGCTCTTGGTGAGCATAGGGACTTGGAAAGGAACCATGTTGCTACTTGCCATTTCTCTAGAAAGGATCTTAATGCTCTGATACCACTTTGTTGGGAGGAGGAGGATATTTGAGAAAAGTAAATGTTATAGAAAGATATGGAGGAAGAGAACACTTTTATTACTACACAACTCTTTTTCTTTTTTTAGCTTGTTACAAAATGATGGAGATGACCCCTATTTATACTAGTGACACCTCCTCAAAACAACGACTCTAAATAATTCTAGAGTTTTCTATACTAGCCTAGTACAAATATTAATTGTGGTAGGTGCAACCATCCTCATTAATAATGGTAGGTGCAACTACCCTCTAGATCTTTCATGAAATTGACTAGAATAGAAATTTCTAGATCTTGGGCTAAACTAACTCCTAAAGTATAATTCTGGATGTTGGGCTAAATGTATACTAAGTCCGATGGACCAAAACTAAATCAAGTTTATTTATTCAACAAAGAAAATGAGAATGAGAAGGAAGTCTCATGGAGGAGTAGCCGGTGGGTGGTAATGTGGATGAGGGGCGTTGGCATGGAACTTCGTTAGAGGATAAAGTGGAGTTGTAGAATGAAGTAGTGGAACATAAGGCGGAGTAGGTGAAAAATTCTCAAGCTCTTCACCAAAGACATTGAAAGAACTCATTAAGATTACAAGGACAGTGAAATAATTCACTAAGATGAGCAGCAATATAAATTTTTTTTTCTGCTGCTGTGATTAGTTGGAATAGCAATGGCTTGGGTTGTCCTCGAATTTATACTATTTTGATCACTCAAGCTTGTTGAAGAAAAGGGGGAGTGGATTTTTATTAAATGCACAAAGATGTGGTTTGGTTTTGGATTTTTTTATATATAGTTTAAGGTTTAATATTAAAACATGAAGATGAAATGGTAAGGTTTTTTTATGTCATTATCATCTCAGGATTAATATGTAATCACTGACTTGATAGTAGGACAAGTCGGGTGTCCTAAAAATCTTTTGTTTGATTGAAATCTCATTCTATAATATATATTTTTCTTGGGAGATAGAAAAAAGATACAGGGACCCGATTAGGACTGCACTAATAAATTATCTAGGTTCTTGCGAATTAATACTTCACACAAAGTTGATTAGTTTATGTCAATAGCTACCCAATTCTTCTTGTTGCACGAAGTGATGTACTCAAGGGTGTGGTCTCAAAAATGGGCAAAATAAAAAAGGATCCTGGTATGTAGATCATGAGTTTGATCATGGAGAATTAGGTAAAGAATGTTGAGAGTTTGATTATATGTCACAACAAAATGATGCTCATCATCATGTCTTGAAGAGCTTAGGAAAAAGCTTGTGCACCCACCTTTTTAGATGTGCATTTTGTCTCATGCAACATGAAAGAAATACTTTGCTTTATTTATAGGGGTATAATTAAAGTATACAAGTGGTATAATTACAGTTTAAAAGGAAAAATAGATAGGTATTAAGGTAAAAGAAGGACAAGACAGTGTCCGGTGACGCTTTAAAGAATTTAATAGGGGTGTCTCACGAATGGCGGGTATTGTAATATAACTATAACGTTGGATGTGTTAAGCCAAAGTTCTTGAAATCCAATATAGATTTTCATTCAAATTCCAGTAAGATCAACTCAAGTGAAACCAAAGATAAAGTTTTATTTTATTTATATTTATTTATGACTCTAATACAATTTATAGGAGAAAAGCATAGATACGAGTGCATTTTAAACCAACTTCACGCTTCCTCTTTAACTAATTCAATAATAAGGAGAACACAAACATAGCGGTGAATGCAAAAAATGAAAGAGAATACAAAAATGAGAATGAGAAGGAAGTCATCCCATGGAGGAGTAGCCAGTGGGTGGTGATGGGGATGAGGGGCATTAGCATGGAACTTAGTTAGAGGATGAAGTGGAGTTGGAGAACGAATTAGTGGAACATAAAGTGGAGTAGGTGAAAAATTCTCAAGCTCTTCACCAAAGACATTGAAAGAACTCACTGATTCCAAGCACAATAAAATAATTCACTAAGATGAGCAACAATTTAAATTTCTTTTTATGGTGATGTGATCAGTTGGAATAGCAATGGCTTAGGTTGTCCTTGAATTTATATTGTTTCGATGACTCAAGCTTGTTGAAGAAAAGGGGAGTTAATTAGGTTTCTATTAAATGCACGAAGATGTGGTTTGGTTTAGGGTTTATTTTTTTTATACATAGTTTAGGCTTTATTATTAAAACATGAACACGTTTTAGAAGAAATGGTAAGGTTTTTTTATTTCATTATCAGCTCAGTATTAATCTGGAATCACTAAGCTGATAATAGGGCAAGTCGTGTGTCCAAACAATCTTTCGTCTGAATGAAATTTCATTGTATAATTTTTTTCTAAGAAGATAGAAAAATGAGACTGGGCCCCAAGTAGAACTGCACTATTTAATATTGTAGTTGCTTGCGAAGTAATACTTCACACGATTAGTTTATGTCAATAGCTACCCAATTCTTCTTGTTGCTCAAAGTGAAGTACTCAAGGGTGTGGTCTCAAAAATACGTAAACTAAAAAAGTATCCTGGTATATAGATCGTGAATATGATCATGGAGAATTAGGTAAAGAATGTTGAAAGTTTGATTATATGTCACAGCAAAATGATGCTCATCATCATGTCTTCAAGAGCTTAGGAAAAAGCTTGCGCACCCACTCTTTATATGTGCATTTTGTGTCATGCAACACGAAAGACGTATTTCGCTTTATTTATAGGGGTATAATTACAGTATACAAGTGGTTTAATTACAATTTAAAAGGAGAAATAGATAGGTATTAAAGTAAAAATATGACAAGACAGTGTCCGGTGACACTCTAAAAAATTTAATAGGGGTGTCTCACGAATAATGGATATTGTAATATAACTATAACGTTGAATGTATTGAGCCAAAGTTCTTGAAATCCCATATAGTTATTCATTCAAATTCCAGTAAGATCAACAGAAAAGAAACCAAAGATAAAATTGTATTTTTTATTTTATTTTTTTACGGCTCTCAAGCAACATAAGAGAAAAGCATAGAGACCAGAAGATCCTAAATCAAAATGTCAGGAAAAAATTCTCAAGCTCTTCACCAAAAACAGTGAAAGAGCTGATTAGAATTCCAAGGACAGTGAAATGACTCACTTGGATTTGCAGCAATTCAAACTTCTATTTTAGGTGAGGCAATTTAGCACAAATAGTAATGCATGGTTTCATATATTTATAGGGAAAATATTTCTCATCTTGCATCAGATAGTTTTAACTCATGCAACACAAAAAATGGGTGGGACCCACTAAGGAGAAAAGAGTGTAAGGAAAAAAGCTACCTCCACCCACTTTTTCATATGTGCATTTTGTCTCATGCAACATGAGAGACAGTTTTCTTTATTTATAGGTGTGTAATTATATCATATAAGTGGTTTAGTTACAGTTTAAAAGGTAAAAATAAGTAGGTATTGCGTAAAAGCAGGACAAGAAAGAACTCATTAAGATTACAAGTACAATGAAATAATTCACTAAGATGAGCAGCAATTTAATTTTTTTTTGCTGCTGTGAGTAGTTGGAATTGCAATGGCTTGGGTTGTCCTCGAATTTATACTATTTTGATCACTCAAGCTTGTTGAAGAAAAGGGGGAAGTCGGTTTTTATTAAATGCACAAAGATGTGGTTTGGTTTTTGATTTTTTTATATATAGTTTAGGGTTTAATATTAAAATATGAAGATGAAATGGTAAGCTTTTTTATGTCATTATCATCTCAGGATTAATATGGAATCACTGACCTGATAGTAGGACAAGTCGGGTTTCCCAAAAATCTTTTGTTTGATTGAAATCTCATTCTGTAGTTTTTTTTTTCTTGGGAGATAGAAAAAAAGTACAGGGACCCGATTAGGACTGCACTAATTAATTATCTAGGTTCTTGCGAAGTAATCTTTCACACAAAGTTGATTAGTTTATGTCAATAGCTACCCAATTCTTCTTGTTGCACGAAGTGATGTACTCAAGGGTGTGGTCTCAAAAATTGGAAAAATAAAAAGGATCCTGGTATGTAGATCATGAGTTTGATCATGGAGAATTAGGTAAAGAATGTTGAAAGTTTGATTATTTGTCACGGCAAAATGATGCTCATCATCATGTCTTCAAGAGCTTAGGAAAAAGCTCGTGCACCCACTTTTTTATATGTGCATTTTGTCTCATACAACATTAAAGAGATACTTCGCTTTATTTATAGGGGTATAATTGCAGTATACAAGTGGTTTAATTATAGTTTAAAAGGAGAAATAGATAGGTATTAAGGTAAAAGAAGGACAAGACATTGTCCGGTGACGCTTTAAAAAATTTAATAGGGGTGTCTCACGAATGGTGGATATTGTAATATAACTATAACGTTGGATGTGCTAAGCCAAAGTTCTTGAAATCCAATATAGATTTTCATTCAAATTCCAGTAAGATCAATTGAAGTGAAACCAAAGATAAAGTTTTATTTTATTTATATTTCTTTATGACTCTAATAGAACTTACAGGAGAAAAGCATAGAGACGAGTGCATTCTAAACCAACTTCACCCTTCCTCTTTAACTAATGCAACAATAAGGAGAACACAAACATAGCAGTGAATGCAAAAAATGAAAGAGAATACAAAAATGAGAATGAGAAGGAAGTCATCCCATGGAGGAGTAGCCAGTGGGTGGTGATGGGGATGAGGGGCATTAGCATGGAACTTAGTTAGAGGATGAAGTGGAGTTGGAGAATGAATTAGTGGAACATAAAGTGGAGTAGGTGAAAAATTCTCAACTTCTTCACCAAAGACATTGAAAGAACTCACAGATTCCAAGCACAGTAAAATAATTCACTAAGTTGAGCAACAATTTAAGTTTCTTTTTTTGGTGATGCGATCAGTTGGAATAGCAATGGCTTAGGTTGTCCTTGAATTTATATTGTTTTGATGACTCAAGATTGTTGAAGAAAAGGGGCGTTAATCTGGTTTATATTAAATGCACGAAGATGTGGTTTGGTTTAGGGTTTTTTTTTATACATAGTTTAGGCTTTATTATTAAAACATGAACACATTTTAGAAGAAATGGTAAGGTTTTTTTATGTCATTATCAGCTCAGGATTAATCTGGAATCACTAAGCTGATAATAGGGCAAGTCGTGTGTCCAAAAAATCTTTCGTTTGAATGAAATTTCATTGTATAATTTTTTTCTAAGAAGATAGAAAAATGAGACTGGGCCCCAAGTAGGACTGCACTAATTAATATTGTAGTTGCTTGCGAAGTAATACTTCACACGATTAGTTTATGTCAATAGCTACCCAATTCTTCTTGTTGCACAAAGTGAAGCACTCAAGGGTTTGGTCTCAAAAATACGTAAACTAAAAAAGTATCCTGGTATATAGATCGTGAGTTTGATCATGGAGAGTTAGGTAAAGAATGTTGAAAGTTTGATTATATGCCACAGCAAAATGATGCTCATCATCATGTCTTCAAGAGCTTAGGAAAAAGCTTGCGCACCCACTCTTTATATGTGCATTTTGTGTCATGCAACACGAAAGACATATGTCGCTTTATTTGTAGGGGTATAATTACAGTATACAAGTGGTTTTATTACAATTTAAAAGGAGAAATAGATAGGTAATAAAGTAAAAATAGGACAGACAGTGTCCGGTGACGCTCCAAAAAATTTAATAGGGGTGTCTCACGAATAGTGGATATTGAAATATAACTATAACGTTGAACGTATTAAGCCAAAGTTCTTGAAATCCAATATTGTTATTCATTCAAATTCCAGTAAGATCAACAGAAATGAAACCAAAGATAAAATTGTATTGTTTATTTTTATTTTTTTACGGCTCTCAAGCAACATAAGAGAAAAGCATAGAGACCAGAAGATCCTAAACCAAAAAGTCAGTGAAAAATTCTCAAGCTCTTCACCAAAAACAGTGAAAGAGCTCATTAGAATTCCAAGGACAATGAAATAACTCACTATGATTTGCAGCAATTCAAACTTCTATTTTAGGTGAGGCAATTTAGCTGAAATAGTAATGCTATGGTTTCATATATTTATAGGGAAAATATTTCTCATCTTGCATCAAATAGTTTTAACTCTTGCAACAACAAAAAATGGGTGGGACCACTAAGGAGAAAAGAGTGTAAGGAAAAAAGCTACCTCCACCCACTTTTTCATATGTGCATTTTGTCTCATGCAATATGAGAGACAGTTTTCTTTATTTATAGGTGTGTAATTATAACATATAAGTGGTTTAGTTAAGTTTAAAAGGTAAAAATAAGTAGGTATTGCGTAAAAGCAGGACAAGAAAGAACTCATTAAGATTACAAGGACAGTGAAATAATTCACTAAGATGAGCAGCAATTTAATTTTTTTTATGCTGCTGTGTTTAGTTGGAATAGCAATGGCTTGGGTTGTCCTCGAATTTATACTGTTTTGATCTCTCAAGCTTTTGAAGAAAAGGGGGAGTCGATTTTTATTAAATGCACAAAGATTTGGTTTGGGTTTTGATTTTTTTATATATAGTTTAGGGTTTAATATTAAAACATGAAGATGAAATGGTAAGGTTTTTTTATGTCATTATCATCTCAGGATTAATATGGAATCACTGACCTGATAGTAGGACAAGTCGGGTGTCCCAAAAATCTTTTGTTTGATTGAAATCTCATTCTATAATATATTTTTTCTTGGGAGATAGAAAAAAGATACAAGGACCCGATTAGGACTGCACTAATTAATTATCTAGGTTCTTGCGAAGTAATACTTCACACAAAGTTGATTAGTTTATGTCAATAGCTACCCAATTCTTCTTGTTGCACGAAGTGATGTACTCAAGGGTGTGTTCTCAAAAATTGGTAAAATAAAAAAGGATCCTGGTATGTAGATCATGAGTTTGATCATGGAGAATTAGGTAAATAATGTTGAAAGTTTGATTATATGTCACAGCAAAATGATGCTCATCATCATGTCTTCAAGAGCTTAGGAAAAAGCTTGCGCACCCACTTTTTTATATGTGCATTTTGTCTCATGCAACATGAAAGAGATACTTCGCTTTATTTATAGGGGTATAATTACAGTATACAAGTGGTTTAATTACAGTTTAAAAGGAGAAATAGATAGGTATTAAGGTAAAAGAAGGACAAGACAGTGTCCGGTGATGCTTTAAAAAATTTAATAGGGGTGTCTCACGAATGGTGGATATTATAATATAACTATAACGTTGGATTTGTTAAGATAAAGTTCTTGAAATCCAATATAGATTTTTATTCAAATTCTAGTAAGATCAACTGAAGTGAAACCAAAGATAAAGTTTTATTTTATTTATATTTTTTTATGACTCTAATACAACTTACAGGAAAAAAGAATAGAGACGAGTGCATTCTAAACCAACTTCACCCTTCCTCTTTAACTTAATGCAACAATAAGGAGAACACAAACATAGTAGTTAATGCAAAAAATTAAAGAGAATACAAAAATGAGAATGAGAAGGAAGTCAACCCATGGAGGAGTAGCCAGTGGGTGGTGATGGGGATGAGGGGCATTAGCATGGAACTTAGTTAGAGGATGAAGTGGAGTTGGAGAATGAATTAGTGGAACATAAAGTGGAGTAGGTGAAAAATTCTCAACCTCTTCACCAAAGACATTGAAAGAACTCACTGATTCCAAGCACAGTAAAATAATTCACTAAGATGAGCAACAATTTAAATTTCTTTTTATGGTGATGCGATCAGTTGGAATAGCAATGGCTTAGGTTGTCCTTGAATTTATATTGTTTTGACGACTTAAGCTTTTTGAAGAAAAGGGGCGTTAATTAGGTTTCTATTAAATGCACGAAGATGTGGTTTGGTTTAGGGTTTATTTTTTTTATACATAGTTTAGGCTTTATTATTAAAACATGAACACATTTTAGAAGAAATGGTAAGGTTTTTTTATGTCATTATCAGCTCAGGATTAATCTGGAATCACTAAGCTGATAATAGGGCAAGTCGTGTGTCCAAAAAATCTTTCGTTTGAATGAAATTTCATTGTATAATTTTTTTTCTAGGAAGATAGAAAAATGAGACTGGCCCCAAGTAGGACTGCACTAATTAATATTGTAGTTGCTTGCGAAGTAATACTTCACACGATTAGTTTATGTCAATAGCTACCCAATTCTTCTTGTTGCACAAAGTGAAGTACTCAAGGGTGTGGTCTCAAAAATACGTAAACTAAAAAAGTATCCTGGTATATAGATCGTGAGTTTGATCATGGAGAATTAGGTAAAGAATGTTTAAAGTTTAATTACATGTCACTGCAAAATGACGCTCATCATCATGTCTTCAAGAGCTTGGGAAAAAGCTTGTGCTCCCACTTTTTATATGTGCATTTTGTGTCATACAACAAGAAATACATATTTCACTTTATTTATAGGGGTATAATTACAGTATACAAGTGGTTTAATTACAATTTAAAAGAAGAAATAGATAGGTATTAAAGTAAAAATAGGACAAGACAGTATCCGGTGATGCTCTAAAAAATTTAATAGGGGTGTCTCACGAATAGTGGATATTGTAATATAACTATAACGTTGAATGTATTAAGCCAAAGTTCTTGAAATCCAATATAGTTATTCATTCAAATTCCAGTAAGATCAACAGAAATGAAACCAAAGATAAAATTGTATTGTTTATTTTTATTTTTTTACGGCTCTCGAGCAACATAAGAGAAAAGCATAGAGACCAGAAGATCCTAAACCAAAAAGTCAGTGAAAAATTCTCAAGCTCTTCACCAAAAACAGTGAAAGAGCTCATTAGAATTCCAAGGACAGTGAAATGACTCACTTGGATTTGCAGCAATTCAAACTTCTATTTTAGGTGAGGCAATTTAGCTGAAATAGTAATGCTATGGTTTCATATATTTATAGGGAAAATATTTCTCATGTTGCATGAGATAGTTTTAACTCAAGCAACACAAAAAAATGGGTGGGAATCACTAATGAGAAATGAGTGTAAGGAAAAAAGCTACCCCCACCCACTTTTTCATATGTGCATTTTGTCTCATGCAACATGAGAGACAGTTTTCTTTATTTATAGGTGTGTAATTATAACATATAAGTGGTTTAGTTACAGTTTAAAAGGTAAAAATAAGTAGGTATTGCGTAAAAGCAGGACAAGAAAGAACTCATTAAGATTACAAGGACAGTGAAATAATTCACTAAGATGAGCAGCAATTTAAATTTTTTTTCTGCTGCTGTGATTAGTTGGAATAGCAATGGCTTGGGTTGTCCTCGAATTTATACTGTTTTGATCACTCAAGCTTGTTGAAGAAAAGGGGGAGTCGATTTTTATTAAATGCACAAAGATTTGGTTTGGGTTTTGATTTTTTTATATATAGTTTGGGGTTTAATATTAAAACATGAAGATAAAATGGTAAGGTTTTTTTATGTCATTATCATCTCAGGATTAAAATGGAATCGCTGACCTGATAGTAGGACAAGTCGGGTGTCCCAAAAATCTTTTGTTTGATTGAAATCTCATTCTATAATATATATTTTTCTTGGGAGATAGAAAAAAGATACAGGGACCCGATTAGGACTGCACTAATTAATTATCCAGGTTCTTGCGAAGTAATACTTCACACAAAGTTGATTAGTTTATGTCAATAGCTACCCAATTCTTCTTGTTGCACGAAGTGATGTACTCAAGGGTGTGGTCTCAAAAATTGGTAAAATAAAAAAGGATCCTGGTATGTAGATCATGAGTTTGATCATGGAGAATTAGGTAAACAATGTTGAAAGTTTGATTATATGTCACAGCAAAATGATGCTCATCATCATGTCTTCAAGAGCTTAGGAAAAAGCTTGCGCACACACTTTTTTATATGTGCAGTTTGTCTCCTGCAACATGAAAGAGATACTTCGCTTTATTTATAGGGGTATAATTACAGTATACAAGTGGTTTAATTACAGTTTAAAAGGAGAAATAGATAGGTATTAAGGTAAAAGAAGGACAAGACAGTGTCCGGTGACGCTTTAAAAAATTTAATAGGGGTGTCTCACGAATGGTGGATATTGTAATATAACTATAACGTTGGATGTGTTAAGCCAAAGTTCTTGAAATCCAATATAGATTTTCATTCAAACTCCAGTAAGATCAACTGAAGTGAAACCAAAGATAAAGTTTTATTTTATTTATATTTTTTATGACTCTAATACAACTTACAGGAGAAAAGCATAGAGACGAGTGCATTCTAAACCAACTTCACCCTTCCTCTTTAACTAATGCAACAATAAGGAGAACACAAACATAGCAGTGAATGCAAAAAATGAAAGAGAATACAAAAATGAGAATGAGAAGGAAGTCATCCCATGGAGGAGTAGCCAGTGGGTGGTGATGGGGATGAGGGGCATTAGCATGGAACTTAGTTAGAGGATGAAGTGGAGTTGGAGACTGAATTAGTGGAACATAAAGTGGAGTAGGTGAAAAATTCTCAAGCTCTTCACCAAAGACATTGAAAGAACTCACTGATTCCAAGCACAGTAAAATAATTCACTAAGATGAGCAACAATTTAAATTTCTTTTTATGGTGATGCGATCAGTTGGAATAGCAATGGCTTAGGTTGTCCTTGAATTTATATTATTTTGATGACTCAAGCTTGTTGAAGAAAAGGGGCGTTAATTAGGTTTCTATTAAATGCACGAAGATGTGGTTTGGTTTAGGGTTTATTTTTTTATACATAGTTTAGGCTTTATTATTAAAACATGAACACATTTTAGAAGAAATGGTAAGGTTTTTTTATGTCATTATCAGCTCAGGATTAATCTGGAATCACTAAGCTGATAATAGGGCAAGTCGTGTGTCCAGAAAATCTTTTTTTTGAATGAAATTTCATTGTATAATTTTTTTTCTAAGAAGATAGAAAAATGAGACTGGGCCGCAAGTAGGACTGTGCTTCCGAAGTAATACTTCACACGATTAGTTTATGTCAATAGCTACCCAATTCTTCTTGTTGCACAAAGTGAAGTAATCAAGGTTGTGGTCTCAAAAATACGTAAACTACAAAAGTATCCTGGTATATAGATCGTGAGTTTGATCATAGAGAATTAGGTAAAGAATGTTGAAAGTTTGATTATATGTCACAGCAAAATGATGCTCATCATCATGTCTTCAAGAGCTTAGGAAAAAGCTTGCGCACCCACTCTTTATATGTGCATTTTGTGTCATGCAACAAGAAATAAATATTTCGATTTATTTATAGGGGTATAATTACAGTATACAAGTGGTTTAATTACAATTTAAAAGAAGAAAAATATAGGTATTAAAGTAAAAATAGGACAAGACAGTGTCCGGTGACGCTTTAAAAAATTTAATAGGGGTGTCTCACGAATAGTGGATATTGTAATATAACTATAACGTTGAATGTATTAAGCCAAAGTTCTTGAAATCCAATATAGTTATTCATTCAAATTCCAGTAAGATCCACAAAAATGAAACCAAAGATAAAATTGTATTGTTTATTTTTATTTTTTTTACGGCTCTCAAGCAACATAAGAGAAAAGCAGAGAGACCAGAAGATCCTAAACCAAAAAGTCAATGAAAAATTCTCAAGCTTTTCACCAAAAATAGTGAAATAGCTCATTTGAATTCCATGTACAGTGAAATAACTCACTAGGATTTGCAGCAATTCAAACTTCTATTTTAGGTGAGGCAATTTAGCTGAAATAGTAATGCTATGGTTTCATATATTTATATGGAAAATATTTCTCATGTTGCATCAGATAGTTTTAACTCCTGCAACACAAAAAAATGGGTGGGACCCACTAAAGAGAAAAGAGTGTAAGGGAAAAAGCTACCTCCACCCACTTTTTCATATGTGCATTTTGTCTCATGCAACATGAGAGACAGTTTTCTTTATTTATAGGTGTGTAATTATAACATATAAGTGGTTTACTTATAGTTTAAAAGGTAAAAATAAGTAGGTATTGCGTAAAAGCATGACAAGAAAGAACTCATTAAGATTACAATGACAGTGAAATAATTCACTAAGATGAGCAGCAATTTAATTTTTTTTTCTGCTGCTGTGATTAGTTGGAATAGCAATAGCTTGGGTTGTCCTCGAATTTATACTGTTTTGATCACTCAAGCTTGTTGCAGAAAAGGGGGAGTCGATTTTTATTAAATGCACAAAGATGTGGTTTGGATTTGGATTTTTTTATATATAGTTTAGGGTTTAATATTAAAACATGAAGATGAAATGGTAAGGGTTTTTTATGTCATTATCATCTCAGAATTAATATGGAATCACTGACCTGATAGTAGGACAAGTCAGGTGTCCTAAAAATCTTTTGTTTGATTGAAATCTCATTATATAATATGTTTTTTTCTTGGGAGATAGAAAAAAGATACAGGGACTCGATTAGGACTGCACTAAAGAGATTCTTGCGAAGTAATACTTCATGCAAAGTTGATTAGTTTATGTCAATAGCTACCCAATTCTTCTTGTTGCACGAAGTGAAGTACTCAAGGGTGTGGTCTCAAAAATTAGTAAAATAAAAAAGGATCCTGGTATGTAGATCATGAGTTTGATCATGGAGAATTAGGTAAAGAATGTTGAAAGTTTGATTATATGTCATAGCAAAATGATGCTCATCATCATGTCTTCAAGAGCTTAGGAAAAAGCTTGCGCACCCACTTTTTTATATGTGCATTTTGTCTCATGCAACATGAAAGAGATACTTTACTTTATTTATAGGGGTATAATTAAAGTATACAAGTGGTTTAATTACAGTTTAAAAGGAGAAATAGATAGGTATTAAGGTAAAAGAAGGACAAGACAGTGTCCGGTGACGCTTTAAAAAATTTAATAGGGGTGTCTAACGAATGGTGGATATTATAATATAACTATAACGTTGGATGTGTTAAGCCAAAGTTCTTGAAATCCAATATAGATTTTCATTCAAATTCCTGTAAGATCAACTGAAGTGAAACCAAAGATAAAATTTTATTTTATTTATATTTTTTTATGACTCTAATACAACTTACAGGAGAAAAGCATAGAGACGAGTGCATTCTAAACCAACTTCACCCTTCCTCTTTAACTAATGCAACAATAAGGAGAACACAAACATAACAGTGAATGCAAAAAATAAAAGAGAATACAAAAATGAGAATGAGAAGGAAGTCATCCCATGGAGGAGTAGCCAGTGGGTAGTGATGGGGATGAGGGGCATTAGCATGGAATTTAGTTAGAGGATGAAGTGGAGTTGGAGAATGAATTAGTGGAACATAAAGTGGAGTAGGTGAAAAATTCTCAAGCTCTTCACCAAAAACATTGAAAGAACTCACTGATTCCAAGCACAGTAAAATAATTCACTAAGATGAGCAACAATTTAAATTTCTTTTTATGGTGATGCGATCAGTTGTAATAGCAATGGCTTAGGTTGTCCTTGAATTTATATTGTTTCGATGACTCAAGTTTGTTAAAGAAAAGGGGCATTAATTAGGTTTCTATTAAATGCACGAAGATGTGGTTTGGTTTAGGGTTTTTTTTTATACATAGTTTAGGCTTTATTATTAAAACATGAACACATTTTAGAAGAAATGGTAAGGTTTTTTTATATCATTATCATCTCAGGATTAATCTGGAATCACTAAGCTGATAATCGGGCAAGTCGTGTGTCCAAAAAATCTTTCGTTTGAATGAAATTTCATTATATAATTTTTTTTCTAAGAAGATAGAAAAGTGAGACTGGGCCCCAAGTAGGACTGCACTAATTAATATTGTAGTTGCTTGCGAAGTAATACTTCACACGATTAGTTTATGTCAATATCTACCCAATTCTTCTTGTTGCACAAAGTGAAGTACTCAAGGGTGTGGTCTCAAAAATACGTAAACTAAAAAAGTATCCTGGTATATAGATCGTGAGTTTGATCATGGAGAATTAGGTAAAGAATGTTGAAAGTTTGATTATATGTCACAACAAAATGATGCTCATCATCAAGTCTTCGAGAGCTTAGGAAAAAGCTTGCGCACCCACTCTTTATATGTGCATTTTGTGTCATGCAACACGAAAGACATATTTCGCTTTATTTATAGTGGTATAATTACAGTATATAAGTGTTTTAATTACAATTTAAAAGAAGAAATAGATAGGTATTAAAGTAAAAATAGGACAAGACAATATCCGGTGATGCTCTAAAAAATTAAATAGAGGTGTCTCACGAATAGGGGATATTGTAATATAACTATAACGTTGAATGTATTAAGCCAAATTTCTTGAAATCCAATATAGTTATTCATTCAAATTCCAGTAAGATCAACAGAAATGAAACCAAAGATAAAATTGTATTGTTTATTTTTATTTTTTTACGGCTCTCAAGCAACATAAGAGAAAAGCAGAGAGACCAGAAGATCCTAAACCAAAAAGTCAGTGAAAAATTCTCAAGCTCTTCACCAAAAACAGTGAAAGAGCTCATTAGAATTCCAAGGATAGTGAAATAACTCACTAGGATTTGCAGCAATTCAAACTTCTATTTTAGGTGAGACAATTTAGCTGAAATAGTAATGCTATGGTTTCATATATTTATAGGAAAAATATTTCTCATGTTGCATCAGATAGTTTTAACTCATACAACACAAAAAAATGGGTGGGACCCACTAAGGAGAAAAGAGTGTCAGGAAAAAAGTTACCTCCACCAAAGACATTGAAAGAACTCATTGATTCCAAGCACAGTAAAATAATTCACTAAGATGAGCAATAATTTAAATTTCTTTTTATGGTGATGCGATCAGTTGGAATAACAATGGCTTAGGTTGTCCTTGAATTTATATTATTTCGATGACACAAGCTTGTTGAAGAAAAGGGGCGTTAATTAGGTTTCTATTAAATGCACGAAGATGTGGTTTGGTTTAGGTTTTATTTTTTTTGTACATAGTTTAGGCTTTATTATTAAAACATGAACACATTTTAGAAGAAATGGTAAGGTTTTTTTAAGCTCAGGAATAATCTGGAATCACTAAACTGATAATAGGGCAAGTCGTGTTTCCAAAAAATCTTTCGTTTGAATGAAATTTCATTGTATCATTTTTTTTCTAAGAAGATAGAAAAATGAGACTGGGCCACAAGTAGGACTGCACTAATTAATATTGTAGTTTCTTGCGAAGTAATACTTCACACAATTAGTTTATGTCAATAGCTACCCAATTCTTCTTGTTGCACAAAGTGAAGTACTCAAGGGTGTGGTCTCAAAAATACGTAAACTAAAAAAGTATCCTGGTATATAGATCGTGAGTTTGATCATTGGAGAATTAGGTAAAGAATGTTGAAAGTTTGATTATATGTCACAGCAAAATGATGCTCATCATCATGTCTTCAAGAGCTTAGGAAAAAGCTTGCGCACCCACTCTTTATATGTGCATTTTTTGTCATGCAACACGAAAGACATATTTCGCTTTATTTATAGGGATATAATTACAGTATACAAGTGGTTTAATTACAATTTCAAAGGAGAAATAAATAGGTATTAAAGTAAAAATAGGACAAGACAGTGTCCGGTGACGCTCTAAAAAATTTAATAGGGGTGTCTCACGAATAGTGGATATTGTAATATAACTATAACGTTGAATGTATTAAGCCAAAGTTCTTGAAATCCAATATAGTTATTCATTCAAATTCCAGTAAGATTAACAGAAATGAAACCAAAGATAAAATTGTATTGTTTATTTTTACTTTTTTACGGCTCTCAAGCAACATAAGAGAAAAGCATAGAGACCAGAAGATCCTAAACCAAAAAGTCAATGAAAAATTCTCAAGCTCTTCACCAAAAAATGTGAAAGAGCTCATTAGAATTCCAAGTACAGTGAAATAACTCACTAGGATTTGCAGCAATTCAAACTTCTATTTTAGGTGAGGCAATTTAGCTGAAATAGTAATGCTATGGTTTCATATATTTATAGGGAAAATATTTCTCATGTTGCATCAGATAGTTTTAACTCATGTAACACAAAAAAATGGGTGGGACCCACTAAGGAGAAAAGAGTGTAAGGAAAAAAGCTACCTCCACCCATTTTTTCATATGTGCATTTTGTCTCATGCAACATGAGAGACAATTTTCTTTGTTTATAGGTGTGTAATTATAACATATAAGTGGTTTAGTTACAGTTTAAAAGGTAAAAATAAGTAGGTATTGCGTAAGAGCAGGACAAGAAAGTGTAAAGTGATGCTTTTAAAAAATTAATATGGGTTTCACACGAACGATAGGTATTGCAATATAGCTATTACGTTGGAAGTGTTAAGCCAAAGTTCTTGAAATTCAATATAGTTTTTCATTCGGATTCCACTAAGATCAACTTAAGTGAAACCAAAGACAAAGTTTTATTTTTATTTATATTTTTTTATGACTGTAATGCTACATAAGAGAAAAGCATAGAGACGAGTAAATCCTAAACCAACTTCACCCTTCCTCTTTAACTAATGCAACAATAAGGAGAACACAAACGTAGCAGGGAAAATAAAAACCAATGAGAATTAAAAGGAAGTCCCATGGAGGAGTAGTCGGTGAGTGGTGATGGGGATGATGGGAACTAGCATGGAACTTTGTTAGAGGATAAAGTGGAGTTGGAGAATCAAGTAGTGGAACATAAGGTAGAGTAGGTGAAAGATTCTCAAGCTCAATTTCACAAGGGTTCCAATCTTGAGAGAGATCAATGTTTTTCATTTTGTGTCTGGAAACAAAAATGCAGAAATTTTTTTATTCTTTTTTCTGTTCAACAACACAAAAATTAAACCGGTTCATCCGAGGAACAAAAAAATAAACAGGTTTTACCAAACGAGTTTAATATTCATTTCTCTTCCAGTGAATAGAAATTAAAAAAAAAATAAATGATTCCGGAAAGATTGTCATGCACACCCATAGACTCGTGAACCTTATTCTAAATTTTAAGAAACAGTTTGCAATAATAAAATTTCAATTTTTTTCAAATAAAAATAAAATTAGTGATGACTTTAATTTTTTTTAATAAATTTCGGGTTGTTACGTATAGAGTTAACTTTTTTAAAATAATTGTTATTGAAGTTATTTTTTTGGCTTTTAACTAGTGTTATTGAAACCGGACCGACCCGGCCGGGTCGATCCAGGAACTGATAAACTGGTCTGATTGAAGCAACGGATCGCCCATGCATCAGAACCGGTGTAACCCGGTGTGACCCGACCTATTTTCATGAAAGTCGGTGATCCAGTCGGTTAACCGGTGACTCAGTCCGGTCACAAAAAAAAACTCAAATTATTTATTTTTTCAAAAAAAAAATCATAATGGACATATTTGAATATTTTTTTGTTTATTGACTTACATAAGTTATGTACCTACAACACTAATATTATCTCAATTATGCACTATCTAGAAAATTTTGATTTGATTTATAATTAGAGATGTTATTTTATGAACCTAAAGTCTCATATCACGATCATTATATTTTTGTTTGATCCTTTATTGGATAGTAATATGTGATTTGTTATTTTTTATATTAAAATATTTGAAGTTTTTATCATATTTTTAGATATTTGAGTATGTTTATAATTTTTTAATATAAATTATAAAATTACATATTATTACTGAGTCATGCGGTTAAACCAGTGACCCACTAATTGAACCAGTACCTCGACGTGGTCAATGATCGAGCCGGTTTTAATAAGATTGATTCTAACTCGATATTCAAATTTTTCTTAACCAATTTCTTAGTTTATTTTAATAAATATTTTTTTATCATGTATTGGACGCATCAAATATTACTCGGGTATAAAAGCTGGGAAGTTGGTATTTAAGAAAATTTCAACATCCGCAGTTTAGTTTCACCATTCCAAAAGTCATATCAAAAACCAACAACTGATTAGTTGCAACAGTGCATTTTACGACATGAAATCTACGATAAGCCCTCTTTTTCGTGCTGTTAATACCATGAACTTGTGTTCTGACTCAACCTTTCTTTACTCCGGCCTTTTATTTCGTTGTGCTGATAACTGAGCCTCAAATGTTCGACGAAATGTCGAACCGAGTTTGCATAAAAAAAGGGTTTCTGACCGTAATGGGTACCCACATAGTGAAGTTTCTATGCAATAATAAACACCCATTTGGTGTTTCCATGTCTGTTAGATCAAAAACAACGTCTTCACAGTATGTAGCATCGAGAGCTCGAGACCCCACGTTTGAGAAGCTCATGGACAAGTACAAGAACCTTCTCAAAGTCATTGCCATTCAAGACCTCATCCTTGCAAACCCCAAGAACCCATCAGTCTCAGTTGATTTCCTCTCCAGGCTCTCCCAGAAGCTCCACCTCAACCGCGGCGCCACTGCCTTTCTCCGCAAGTATCCTCATGTCTTCCACATTTACTATGAGCCATCCAAGTTGCAGCCATTTTGCAGGTTAACTGATGCTGCTCTTGCTGTTTCAAGGCAGGAAGCAGAAGCCATTAATGCTTCTTTGCCTATTGTTGTTGAAAGACTTGTTAGGATATTGTCCATGTCTGCATCCAAAATGGTGCCTCTCCGAGCTATTTTCAAGGTTTGGAGGGAGCTTGGGCTGCCTGATGATTTCGAGGAATCGGTTATATCTGCTAATTCCAGTGTTTTTCAGCTGTGTGATGCGCATGAACCGAATACTCATATGTTGAAGCTGGTTGATGGTCATCCCAGCAACGGTTTTAGAGCGGCTGTTGAGGATTGGAGGGTTGTTGAGTGCTGTAAGGAGGAATGCAGTGTTGATAGGATGGAAATGAGATTCAGTTTCAAACATGGATATCCCCCGGGGATGAGGTTGAGCAAGAATTTCAAGGCCAAGGTGAAGGAATGGCAGAGTTTGCCATATGTGGGGCCTTATGAGTTGGTGGATGGGAAGAAGAAATCTAAGGCTGGAATGATGGCTATAGAGAAGCGAGCTGTGTCGGTTGTTCATGAGTTCATGAGTTTGACAGTGGAGAAGATGGTGGAAGTTGAGAAGATCAGCCATTTTAGAAAATGGTTTGGGATTGATTTAAATGTAAGGGATCTTTTTCTGGATCACCCAGGGATCTTCTATTTGTCAACTAAAGGGAAACGGCATACTGTTTTCCTGAGGGAAGCTTATGAACGAGGGTGTTTGATTGAACCAAATCCTGTCTATGATGCAAGGAGAAGGCTACTTGATCTTGTTCTTTTAGAATGTCGGGGTCTGCCTGCTGTTAATTCCAAGTTGCAGGATAGAAGCAGCAATGAGGTTGGACAAGAGGACAACCAGCAAATACATGACTTGATATCATCTTAACTACAGCTTTGTTAAGGTGACTTGTTTATTTGCTTTTCCATCTCCAGGGTTGCTTATTTTTCTTACGTGTTGCTGTTGGCATATAAGTACCAAGAATGCAAAGGTAGCACCTTTGATTCTTACTTGGTTCAATGCTCTGCATACAACAGTTTGATATATAGGAAGATATCGTAATTAATGAGACTTCTGTACTAGAATGGCTGGATGGATGAAATTTGAGCACAAGTTAACTCCATCATGATACTTTGTTTCAGCGAGTTCTGATAATATTATTTCTAAATTAAGTAAATGATGCACTGAGTCTTGAAAGTTCATCTGGGTAGGCTATGGCAGTCTACACTTCTCGAGGTACTAGCTTGTGAATCACTTCTAGATGCTGGAATTATGGAGAGGGTCAACATGTAATCCGCCCTGGTAAAACTTCATGATACACGAAAATGGCAAAGATCTCTCTGAATTCAAGGGATGTTGGACACCACTGTACCAATATCAATTATAACGATAAACTTGCTCTGTTTGTGCTACCTCTCCCAGAACTTTACTAAAAAAAAGATTTGTATTCTTTAATCTTTACTTTGCCTTGTGGATCAAAAATTATAATTGTTGGTTTTGTAGCACATCATATATTGAAAGGAAAGAAAATAATATTGCTCTCATGGAAAGAAAATAAAATTATTCCCGTTTATTCCTAGAACCAAATTTTATTCTATTATCAGATCACATTACGGAGGTTGAGCTCTTTTAAATTAGTATTTTTACTAATTTGAACCAGTCATGAACGAATGCAGATATGATCTTTAGATTGATCTCATTAGTTTTTTCTTTTTCTTTTTTCTGGCAAACTCTGAACACATTTGAAAAAATATCTTCTGGGGTCAACGCATAAAAAAAAATTCCAAATAAAAATATCATATTCTGCTAAAAAATTTGTGTTTCAGAATTTTATTTTTTATTAGTCAGATAGAAACTCGCCTCTATGTGCTGTAGTCAGCTAATGTTTGTGTGGTCCTGACTCACATTTCATACGAATTTATATGTTGGCTAAGAACTAATGATCAACGGCCACATTTTACACTAAATGGAGAACAGTTTAAAAACAGTGAACATTTGTAATGAGCAACTCTTGGGAATTTGTATTCCACGATAAGAATCTTCCCATTCCTCGTCCATCTGGGATTCTTGATAGGTAACTTGTTTGTAATGCTTTGGTGCATTAATTTGACTCTGTAAGAGGAACTGGACTGTAGCCTGCACCTGCGGTTGAGAATGAGAACATTTTAATATTGAGGAAACAAGCATGCCGTTTTAGTTCTGCCTAGGGATTAGAATTTTTTTTTCCCCACTTAGATATGCACACAGTATGGGGGAATGAATGTGCACTACTCAGGTAAAAATATTGTAAAAAATAATGCAATATGCTTCAACATGCAAATAACGTTAACATAATCCAAATATTATAAAGGTGCAGGGTCAGCATTTGAATACTTTATTGGAGGCTATTGGGCTAACTTTGTGCCTTCATGTTCTTCAGTTCAAGTTTGTCTAGCCAAAAAGAGGGGAAAAAACAAACAGTGCCAGCTTTTCTTTTTGATTAAGGGTACTGCAGACATTGACCTATTGTTCCCCACCCACGATTGCAAGAAAAAATTGACAGCTTTGTTGCTTGCTAAAAAGCAAAAAGACAAAAGCAGCTAGAAGAGAATCTTTGAAGCCATTTTTTCCTAATACCATTGCTTGACAAAATGCCATCAACCACATATTACAAGTACCAAAATGCATCATATTAGGATGCAATAACAGATATATGACATTTACATCCAAATTTTCAGGAGGGAGATAATAAGAATGTCTTCAAAAGTTGTATTTTTTTCAGACAAGTTTGTGCCCTCTCAAGAACCAAATCAACCCTATCTTTCCTCTTGTTCTTCCTGCTTGAGCAATGCTTTGTTACAACAGTCTTTGGAGATTCAAGCTCAGAGCTTTCATCAATCTTCCCCTCTCCCATTACTACTCTCTCTGCTAACGCCAGTTCTAAACCATAGTTACTTCTCTTCCTTTGCTCCAAGGTGGTGGATTCTGCTTCACATGAAACATATCAAATCCACATATGTCATAATAACAAAAACAAAAAGAAGAAAAAGAAGTAAAAGAAACCTTCTGTATCATGAAAAATGAGAGTGCTGCAGTGATTGTTTTCTGGGAGGAGCTGAGAATCTTGGTGCTTGGACTGAAGTTGTAAAATGAAGGACCTGAGCTCATGCTTTAAATACTCATATTGATTTGGATATTGTGCTTCAAGAATCTTCAACTCTTCCTTTGCTTGCTCTTCCATCATATATAACTCAGCCACTCTCTTGAAGCACTGATAAAATATGAAAGAGTGAAAAGCATAAGGTGATGCAAGTGGCAACAAAAGACAGAAAAACTGGCAAAACATCATTGTTATTGGCATTGGCTTTTGGAAGCTGAAAAGTTATGTCGGCTTCTCTAGTGGTTTCCAAGGTTACTATTTTATTTATTGGGCCTATTTGGTGGGGATTTGAATAGTTTCTCAGTGACGAAAAGGACAAGACATTAATTATAGTCTTTAGGGAAGTTGCATTGCATTAATAAATTAGGATTTAATAGTTTGTGTTTTTTCTGCTAAGTTGGTGTAAAAATAAGTGAATCCCATCAATTATTTTTCTTTTTTTTATAATAATGACATTCATTTATTTTTAGAGGAAGGATATATTTACTACCAAATTTTTTTACTTCTAACTTACTACCTATCTAATCACCATTGAATCAAAAATAGAAAATGTAAAAAGTTTTTAAAAAAATGTAAAAAAATGTATCCCATCAATTATTTTTCTTTTTTTTATTATAATGAAATTCATTTATTTTTATACAAGTTTGGCAGAAAAAAAATTTCTCCAAAAGAAAATATATTTTTCCCAATAAATTATTATTTTTAAAGTTTAGTTACAATACACCCAAATATCAAGATTTGGCTATGAATAGGGGTTATATTAAAATTCAAAAAACTTGGCTGTAGGCTCTATTAATCTTTTAACTATATAAATAATTTTTTCATCAATAGTTCAAAATACTCCAATATAATACTCCAATCACATTCTCTCTCTCTCACGTCTATGCAGGTCTGCGTGTGCGAGTCTCTTCCTCTCCTTCTCCCTCTGATTTATCTACAAAGCTTCTTCTTCCGCAGACGTGCATAGACGAGAGAGAATTGGAGTATTTTGAACCGTTGATGAAAAAATTAATTAAACATAATTAAAAGATTTTAAGAGTTCGTAAGTTTTTTGAGTTGTAAATATAACCCCTCCCACAAAACAATAATAATTGTTCGTAAACAAAAGGTCTATTAGATCTCAAAACGATTTCCCAATGCTAACGTATTATTTTTAGTAGTTTCCCACTATATCTAGTCCCTTTAAATGTTTAATAAGTATTGTGTGCATTTTCTAATCAATGAAATCTCAAGCTCGAACATTGAATACTGCAGGGTAGATCATTCCCTTTGCACATAACACATTTATGTGGCCTTGATAGACTTTCATCATCTTCCCATGTATGCATTTGAGGGTTATGTTATGAGGGTTATTTGAATAAAGGTGATTCTTAAGACCACAATTATAAATTTATAATTAGGGAAAAATATATCTAATGTTACTTTAGATAACTTTATGTAATGTTCATCGAAACGTCATCGTTTTGGGTTGAAAAATTAAAAAATTAGAATGATAAAGACTGTTATAACCCTAAAATAAATTAAAATTACAAAAATACCATGATTTCCGCCCCAAAACAACGTCGTTTTGCTGAACATTAGATAAAATTATCTAAAGTAATATTAGAAAAAACAAACCCTTATAATTATTGGATTTCGACCCTCTAACTTTTATTAAACCCATGTAATTAACTAGTTGAATATAGATTTGCCTTATTAGCTTTTCTTACACCTTTTGAAGGTTAAGACTAATATTTTGTTCGCTCACAATCCCAAAATTCAAAATCACATCATAAGAAACATTAATTTTATATTAAAATTTTCTTTTTACAAGTACATTTTCCTATACTCAACCCTTAAAGAGGTACTTAACATATTTTTTATTTTCCATTAATTACACATCTTTCTTTTTTTTTGGTAATCATTAGTTACACATCTTTAATTACAACAGTATTTTCGTTTTATTTAAAATTTCTTTTGAGATGAATATCATGAATTCTTCTTCTTTTTTTCAACAATGAATTATATGTGATTTATCTATTTTTACAGTAAGAAATTTATGGCCATCAAATTTCGATTGAAAGAATTTAATAAAATTAAAATCCAAATTTATTTTCATTAACTTTATAATCAGTAAAATTTATTCCATTAAATTATAAGATTTTATCTAAGAAAAATTAGAGGATAAAATTCACAAAAAACAACGTCAAGGTTTTTCTTTATTAAACCCAATAATAGATTCACACACAAAAGATTACCTTGTAACGCTACACTGCAGCCAAAAAAAGTGAACACGTTAAACCAAATATTTTATTTGTTTTTTCACGACTCCCAGAGTATACACTGTATTTTCTTTCTTATGAAACAAAACTTATATATACCTTTTACATTAAGTGGATGTTTGTCGTTCATTCGCATGGTTATAAATTCTGTGAAACCATTACTACGGATGATGGAAAAAATTTCAATTGAATGCTGAGATCAAACTTCCTGTTCAAAATTTTAATCTAAAATGTATAAATTAAAATTTTAAAATGTATAAATTAAAATAATAAATTAAAAGAAGTTACATTGATTGGAAGAGAAAATAAATTAATATATGAAAATAAATAGGCTGGAATTCAAAAGATTGATCAAAATTTAATGCAAAATAAAAATTTAAAAGCATGAATAGTTGAAATTTTTTACAAAAATTCTAAGTTAAATTTGTATAATATAAGTTGTGAAGATATGAGAAAAATAAATAAATTAACGTAATAGAAAAAAAATGCAAAAATGATAATGATATAAAAAAGTTTAAAAAAATTTACCAAAAAAAAAAAGTTTAAAAAAAATTAAAAGATGCTAAACACTGATAAAGTCTCATGTTTGAAGAATAAAGAAAATATATTTAAGAAAGGGAAATATGTTTGTCCTTTTAAAAGATGGGACATGATCCGTTTACAAATTTTTTGGAATTTTTTTACAAATTACACTATGTTCTTTCTCCGGGGAGAAATGGGAGTTTGTAAAAATTTATATTCTCCCGGAAGAATACAGTGTAGTTTGTAAACAAAAAAATTTATAAATATAACCTACCCCTTAAAAGATATAACTTTATGGTGCTGTTTGGTGGAGGGATCTTTGAATTTTTACCAGGAAAGTTCACTAAGGTTTTGTGAAATGCCACGTTTGGTAGGAGATTTTGTTAATAACTCCCTGATATCCAGTTTGCCATGGGTTTTCAGTTATGTTTAAAATGTGAATAGGAATACTGCTCAAAAATACCACCCAGAGGGTGGTATTTTAGATTCCCAGATGATTGGAAATTTTCTCACATTTGTAAGGACAAAATCACCCCTAACACGTTAAAGTTAAACCTTTTTTCTCCCACACCCACCGATTAGGGATCGAAATTCTATTAACAGAAGAACCAACAAACCAAATTCGATGGAAGAAGAGCACACTGAGTCCTTCAAGGATGGATCTGACTTATACTAGCAACTCATGGATATTATGCCAACTCACAGCCCCCTCCTCTCCACCGCCACCTCCTCTCTGTTTGAGGAGTAGAAGTTGTGTTTTGACATATTACATTCAAACAATTTTTTCCCAGCGGCATAACCATTGAAGTCTTAATGATAGAGTAGTAGAAAATCGTTAGCTTAAATGAAGAAAACCCATTTCTTCTTTCTGGGTACTAAACTCAACGAACAAAAATAGTTTTTTTGAAGAATGGAGAAGATAAGGTTATTTCGGTAAAATTAGCCAGATACCCATTAATATTTGATAATCAACCAAACATACATTTAGAAAACTTATTCAATATTCCCGGTAATATTTTTAACCTACCAAACAACTTTTTGGTCACATTCCTAAGAAATTTGCATTCCCGGAATATTTCTAGTAATCGTGATTCCCGGGCACAAAAAAATTTGTCTTCTACCAAAATGGATAAAGTGTGTGTCATTTTAAAGGATGTAAGGTTGTGTCATTTTAAGAGAGAGAAAGAGATAGATAAAGGAGGAGAAAGAGTTGACAAAAAAATAAAGGTGTGGGTCCCACCTCTTTGTAAGTGAAAGGATATAAATTGTGTTATTTAAAAGGATAAACACTTTTCCCTAACTTTATATCATTTTATATCCTAACCGTTAATTTTCGTCACTCAATAGTTATAATTTATTATGAATTACTAATTAATTAATAAGTTTTAACCTAATAAATTATGACCGTTGAGGTTAAAATAGGAAAGGACAAACTTTTTTTCTTTAAAAAATATCTTGCTACTAAAATGAGAACTTTATTTTATTGTACTGGGTGGATGATTTATAATTTATTTTATAAACCTAAATTATTTTGGTAAAATGATCCTTTATTTTTTTAATACGCTACTCTGTCCGTAAACTGCCTAATAGTAGCAGTCATGTGAAGAAACAACATAATAACTAGGAAGAGTGAGCAAAGTGCCACGTTTTGACAAAAAAATTACCACACTGCCACGCCAACAGTAAATTTTATCAAAATGACATGCGACATAATTCGTTACACAGTGCAGCGAATTATGCATGCAAGTAATTCGCTACACAGTGTGACGAAATATGCCACGTCAGAACCAAAAATGCCACATGTCAAATTTTGACATTTTGGCATAGCGAATTTCTGAAAATTTGGCATGTGGCATTTTTGATTATGACATGGCATATTTCGCTACACTGTGTAGCGAATTACTTGCATGCATAATTCGCTACATTGTGTAGCAAATTATGCTGCGTGGCATTTTGGCAAAGTTTACTGTTGGCGTGGCAGTCTGGTAAAATTTTTGTCCAAACGTGACAAAATAGTCGGTTTCCCTAATAACTATATTCTATAGTCCATATATTAGCTATCAAAGATGCTTCGGGAGCAGGACTCCTCTCACTTTATCTTGCAGGGCATAAATATTATATATAGGATGGATTCTACAAATATCTGTTCTAAATATGAAACAACAATTTACATTCATCTTTCTCCATTCCTAAAATATCAGATAAAATAGGTTCATACCCATTATTAATTGCTGAAGTAAATGTAGATAAATCTCTTAACACAATGAAATTTACTTTGGTACAGAGAATATGCAGAATGAATCAGGTGACCTCAAGATTCCAAGAATGCATCAACCTTTGCATTTGCTGCTCTGGACAAAAATTTCATGCAGATAGGTGGCTTCACTCCTGCCAGGGCCAGAAATGAGCTAGGTAGTGTCCAGATTCCATCCCCACATATCAAACCAGAAGCCACAGCTGATGCAAATGTATCAGCATTAACCTTGTCAAGCTTCTGCCAGATAAATAAGATCAAGCTTCCAAGACACATGTCAATGGCAAAGTAACTTCCAATATAAAAGGGTATAGCCATGGCCATAGGAACAGGAATAAATCTAGACCACTTTTTTCCAACCAGATCTCGAATAAGATTGATAACTATGGCTCCAACAAAAAATACACAGCAAAGGGTGAGGCAGTATCTTGGCAGAGCTGAGAAGCCATCAACCCCCAATATTGCCATATTACGATAAACAAGAGCATAAGGGGCTGGGTATGCTGAGCCAGGAACCCCAAGGTTGCCAAAGGCCTTGTAGAAAAGCCAGAAGACACAAGGAGATATAACGCAACCCATGGCCGTTCCAACAACTTGACTCAAAAACATGGACCTTGGCGAAGCCAATGTCATGTAGCCTGTTTTGAAGTCCTGCATTAGGTCAGATGCTGTGGACACAATGTTCATCATGACCCCACATGCAGCCAAACCAGCAAGAACCCCACCATTAGAAGCCCCTGCCCATGCCCCAATAGTGAAGATGGCCAATTTTCCATACGTTGATCCAAGGGACCAGTCTGTCAGACCACACCCATAGGCATTACAAAATGCTAGTGCTGGTGCAATAATGTAAATCACAACAATGTAATACCACTTTAGCTGGTGGAAAATGTGGGGAATAGTGACAATGGAGATTACTGCAAGACTAACATAGCCAATAACAGCAAACCAGGAGGGAATTTGGTCTTTGAGGAACAGCTCAGTTCTTCGCTTATCATCATATGAAACTGATGGAGGTGGTGAGGTTGAATAGCTGGATGGACGAACTGTGTCCAAGCTTTTTTTACAGCATTGGTTATACAAACCAAAAAGAGTGCGGCCAAGAACCTTGACAAAGTTGTATAGACCGTCACCAAGAATCATTGCTATGGCTATGAAAACCTGCGGTTTAAAGAATAAATTAATAAGAAAAATCAAATGCAAGGTGTTCCTCAGTTAGTTACAATATCATGCATAGAACCATAGGAAGAAATTATCAATAAATCACTCTAAAACTAATTAGTGGGCGTATTGCCTCGTATATTGATACTAAATCTATCAATTCTGTCCAAGTTGTTAATTTTATTTAGGCGAGGTTTCTTTATTATTTGAGGGTGTTTCAAGTTCCTTTCTACCTTCTCAATACATTTATTACGTTCAATCATAGCTTGAATTAAGTTACTAATGATTTCAGATTGCCATTTTAAACTATAAACAACTTTTGATACAAATAACCAAATTACTAAAATAAACAATACAATCCAAATTTTGGCTGCTCTTCACTCAAGGTCTTGACATTTCTATCCTGTCTGTCTTTTTTATCTTAATCTTACTAATGCATTTTTTTATGATTAGTTCTGACTAAAACCCCAATTTATACCATAAGTTAAAATCACATGTACTCTATAATATAAATCCAAAGTAGAATACCAGCACTGCGTTCTTACAATATCTCAAAGCTCCTAAAATTTCTAATCTATATCTGTAAAATCCTTGAGACGCTTCACTAGAAAATGTTACAAATAGTTCACGATTTTCTTGAAAGCATACTCTGCATGAGATTAATGTGAAAAACCTTGGGATACAGCAGTCAATCCGTTGATACCAGTGGCAAATGGTTATTTAAACAAGATACGGGAATGATTTACTTAACACCAAGATAATATATGAAATGGTAGTTTACCCACAGTTAAAACCAACTTGCTCGTTTTAATCAATTTAATTTCAAATGCTAACCTTCAATTCTTCGAAAATGCAATTGTCTTAAGTCATGACATGACTGCATAAGATGAAACCTTTAAATTAATTTGTATAATTATAAATGGTCTCAGCTTGGCCAATGCAATAATGCATGTTATATTATATGTTTAATCAAAGTATAATTTTGATCCTGTAATAATATAGTATAAAACTTTAGTAGAAAAGATATATCACATTAGCTAAATTGATCCTCAAGAATATTAGAATCTGAAGTGATATTGCAACTGCTGTTCCAATTAACTGCAATTCAGCTGTTTGATTATAATAAAGCACATTTTTTGAAATTTTTAAATGCGTAAAGGGAACTTACCTTGTAACCTTGAAGGCCATGTAAGCTGCTTGACTTGAGGTCTGCAGAGTACCAGTTTCCTTTCTTAGCATCGATGAGAGGCCACATGATACCCCAGGAGAGAATTCCACCAACCAGCAGGGATATATTGATTATATATGGGCATATCATTCCAACCCCCACATATGTAGCCGAAAAGTCGAAGAAGAACCTGTTATGAAGATAAATAAATGAAAAAAGATACATACATAGAATTACATAAAAATTAATCAATTTTAATATGGCAGTACTGACTATAAAGTGCCAACTCGTCAAGCTAGCACTTTAGTTAAATTCTTCACCTTAGTCCTTTCGATTGGTTTATTATTAAAATATAAAGGTAAGTGACATAATCCTTTGTTTCTCCTTTTCAGGAGATGGCCTAAAACAAAATTATTGGCTAATCCACTCATCATATATTGGCGAAGATAGAGGTTTAGCCAATCTTTATATTGGATATCCTTTATTCAAATAAGAGACTAAAGTCCTTTTTCTTTCTTTCTTTCTTTAATAAAATATAGGTGAGTCACATACTGTTGTTGATAGGCTTGTAGACCAAATGTAGGGAAGTTTACAAATCCACAACCATCACCAGCAGTGAAAAACCATTGGAAGAAACCCCACAAGAAGCTAAAGGAGAAGAACTTTCCCAGTGCGTGTACTTGCTTCCTAAAAAAAGAATGAGATTAAAAAGAAGAATTAAAAGGAAATTAAGCGCATCTATTTGATGAATCTTTAAAAAATATATATATTTTCAATTAAAAAGGCCTGATCCTCACTTTGCTACTTTGGCACCCTCTGTTGTATGGAAACTGTTGATAAGATGGGCTGTTGCAGTACCACTGGGATATGTCAATCTGAAGTCTACAATCATAATCTGTAACAAGGAAAATTACAACAACAACAAAAAAAGAAAAGAAAAGGAAAAGTCAATTCAACATGCAGTGCCCAATGAGCATAATATCCATTATAGAAAGCTTTATGCCATGCAAACAAATATTACAATGAGATCTTCAAATTATAATCTTATCCTATATTATGGTGGCGCTGGTTATAATAAATGGATGACAAAGCTGACTACTTTGAATTGTTTCTGTAAATACAAGGTCATTACTAGATGCCATCAGTTTAGTGTACCTTCCGAAGTGGAACCACTGAAAAGAGGCCAAGAAAGCTAACAACAAATAGAAATGCTATCATCCACCCTAAACTTGGGTTCTTAATATCCTTCATAGTGCCAGCTTCAGGAGATTGTTTTGCAATATCTGAACTCATTCCAAACATGTAGCTACCAAAACCACCTGCTCAAGGAAATCCAGTTAAAGATGCGTCAACAACAAAGAAGGTTCTTTCCATCAAAATTGTAGTTAATTATTTGAGCATTGACAATAATTTCAGCATGGTGTTCTTCTCAAATCAATGTAAAAAATGTATGGCAATAAATGCAACATAGACAACACAGATTAAACTTGGCAGAAAGATGGAAAGGGTAATATAGAACACTGAAACATCATTAACCAACTTCCCCAAAAGCTTGAGTTATTAGAAGAAGACACACGAATTATTTTATATTACATTTTTAACATGTCCCTTTAGGCAATAATCTTTTGGACTTGAAGCATGGACAACACAAAGGTCCAATTATCAACTCTAGATTACTTGATCATATAGGTTCTAATATGAGATTATGAATCAATTCTCCCAAAAGTTTAAACTATTACAAGTAGATAAATGAATGGTTTTATATTACTTTTTCTAACACAAAAATCCTTATATCTCCAGTACTCAGAAATAGTTAATTTCTAAGGCACTAAAACTCCAGAGATTCAATTCATTATTCAATAAACTGAAGAAAAATGAGTACTTAAAAATGACAAGGATATCCCGTAAACTTCAAAACAGGGTATCTACCACAGGCTCTGCGTCCATATAAAGTTTCAAAAAATTCATAAAAATAAATACATATCGTTCTATTAACACCATTACTCTGGTTGGTTATTCTGCGATAAAACTGTTTTCTTTTTTTTTGGATACAATCTGCGATAAAACTTGAACCACAGGTTTTATCTTATAAAACTTCAAAAAATGTTGGGCATGGAAAACCAAATGATGTTTACATCAAATATTTCTCCAATTCAGAATTCAAGTACAAAGGCTCCAATCATTCCAATGAAGAGGTCACATTGAAGTAAAGTAATTGGCATTTCAAAATCTTGAATGAGCACTGGAGCAGTAGCACGTCAGGTTTTATTACACAACCTTCCTAGCACAAGGGTAAACAAGTAAATTAACATGACCAAAAAAATTTTTTTTTTAAAACCTCGAACTCTTTTTGTACAACCATCTCTATTTCTTATCCCCAGTCTTTTTCAATATTTCTTATTGGATTTTATATTTCTCATGTTAAATGAGAATTAAAATTTCATGTTGTAGAGATATAAAGCATGTAGGATCCATGTGTTAGAAAAAATTAGATGTAGGATCCATCCCTTTCTTATTACCAGGGTTTAAAGTAACCACACAAGTACGGAGATTGTCAAACAGACGACTATGTGGTCAAGCTAGTCAAAGGTGCATGTACTATGTTGTCCTTATAAAATATCTACTATTTTATATAACTTATCTTCTATAAATTAATTCTTAAACAAGCACATGATATGTTGATTACGACAGATAGAGAAAAGGGACATTTGCCGCTAGTGCTACTTCAATCATTGAACACACATTTTATGTATGACTAATTAGAGTGGCGTTTCCTAAAGACAATATTAAACCATTTTTTTACTGTATACACTAGTTTTGCATCTCAATACTTTTTTCCCAACACATATTTTTCTTATTTTATATATGGATTTTATAAGAGTTATGTTATAGAAAAAAGTGATTCTATTATGTTATAGAAATTCGTTTTGCGTGCCAGAAATTTTTTTTTTTTCACATGTGTAAAAAAACTTTTTCTTATTTAAATGATATATAAATCTTTTATATATAGGCCTTACACATATTGTTCTAAGAAATAATAAATAAGTATAAATTTTTAAACAAAAAATACATGTCATGAACATTAGTGTTCTAGACCCATTCCATGGGTCTACAACAACTTCTAGGAGATAAGAGATTAAGATAATCTTTATTCAAATATTCGAGGATTTTATCCGCGTTTTCTGTCTTGTAGATTCTATATGATTATAATCCTTTAGAGGATCGAACAGTTAATAATATTTTGTTCTGTCTACGGCATATTTCACCTTCTCACGTATCCAAAAGGTAAAGAGACGGTTGCTTTTTCTACCTTCGTATTTCCTACCTTACTTTTTTTTTTTTTTTCCTATCTCACAAATTTTAACTTTTTGAATTGACCCAAAAAACTAATTTAAAATTGAAACTTAATCACAATTAAAACTTAGGGTTCACTTTTTTTCTGCGGTTACTACCGCCCAACATGATATCCTTTCCGGCGAAAATCATAATATTTTTTTAATTTTAATTTATTTCAAATTATAATAATTTTTATATTATTTTTTAAAATTTTAATATCAAAACGATTTCAGTTTAAATTAGAAAAACATATTTTGAACGAAGATAACTTATCTGACCAGAGAAACATTAATCCGTAAACCTTATCATTACTCCTCAAAAATATATTTGATAGGAATAAAATTAAAAAAAGCAATAACAATACTATTTAGAAAAAACAAAAAAAACATGAACCCGTGCGGGGATTCAGAGCATAATTTCGGCACCGTCACCATGGGAGATTCACGGTGGGACCCACACCACGAGCAAACGGTGATCCCAAAATCCAGAAAAAACCCATGATTCCATGAACGCGAACATATTTAAATTCGAATATAATAATTTTAATAAAAAAATAATTTTTTATCGTTTAAATTTCAAAGAACTAATAATAATAATAATTGGCAACGGATGAAACTGATTCATGATCCGAGAAAAAAAATATATTCCCCGGAAAAGGAGAGAAAGAGGGAAAAGGAGCGGTTACCGCTGAATGCAATGCCGCTGGCTGCAACGACGCAGGTTTGAATGACAGTATTCTCTTGGCGAGTGAAGGGATGTTTGAGCATTCCCGATTTGCCAAGCAACGTTGTCCATGTTTTCACGAAGAAGAACCCTAGAAGCCCCGCTGAGATGTTAAGCGATGGAATAATACCTGTTGTTAGGTTCAGCTTCATGACGATGAACGTGAACATCACCGCCAGTACCAAACTCACCACCATCGCCCTCAACGTCAGCTGTGCCTGCCACGGCGGCACCACCTTCCCCTCGAAAGCCTTCTCCACCGACGCCGCCTCCGTCATCGCCGCCTCCCCCTCGCCGCCGCGCTCGTAGTCGTTTCCTCTCGAAGCCATTCAGAAAGATTGGAGGAACGTGTTGCTCTGTTTTCTATGAGCGTGTTGCTACTCACAGATATGATTTTTCTTTTTTATTATTATTATTATTGAGGATTAGAGCTTGTGCTTTTAATTGAAATTTTAAATAAAAGATTAATTGTTGTTACAATATTATTATTATTATTATTAGTAACAGTTACAATATCTTTTTCCTAAAAATTATATTGTAAAAAATGATTTTAATTGAAATTTTAAATAAAAGACATTAATTTTAAGGAAATAACATCTGTCATTTTAAAATATATAAATTTATATAATTTTAGATCCTAACCGTTAATTTCTATCAATCAACGGTTATAATTTATTGGATCAAAATTATTAATTAATTAATAATAAATTTGGCCCATTAAGTTTGACCCAATAGATTATAACTATTGATGGACGGAAATCAACGGTTAGGATCTAAAATGATATAAGGTTATATCTTTTAAAATGATAGATGTTTTTCTCTAGATTTAATTATTTTAAAAGGATAAATATTTTTTCTTATTAATAATAGAGGGAGGATATTCTTACTACTAAAATACTCCACTACCAACTTACTACCAACCTAATCACCATTGGATCAAAGAGACATAATGCTAAAAAGTTTTTGAAGAGAGAGAAAATGTTGATCAAATGGTGATTAGATTTGTAGTAAGTTGGTAGTGGAATATGTTAGTAGTAAGAATATCTCTCTTCTTAATAATAATAATATATGGGTTTATAAGAGTTATGTTGTAGGAAAAGTGATTGTGTTATGTTATAGAGATTCATTTTGCGTGCCAGAGTTTTTTTTTACTGCGGACCCCACAAAATGTTGTAAGTGTAGGAAATTTTTTGTGATCATGTTAAATAATAGATGATAAACCCATAATATATGTGTACTTTCACTCCTCCGTATTTTGGTAGGTATTTGGTGACTTTTTTACTTTCACTCCTTCATACTACTCTATAAAAGAAAAAAAGAAGAAGAAATAAATTGCCAATTAGCACAAAACTATATAATAATTTCACTTAAAATAATAAAATGATAAATATTGTTTTACAAAATAATAATAAAAAATGATTATACTTACTTTTATTTTAAGCTGATCAGTTATTATTCTTATTACCTGATTTATTATGTTGGATCAATTGATTTTAAATTCAAATTCGTTAGATGATCAATCAGATTGGCAAGATTAAAATGATACATACCTCATAATAATAATAATAAATGTATTCGATTTTGTTTTAAATAAGTTGATTAATTAGGGGAAGAGGCCAGCTCATCTAGAATTGTTTACCAAATTTTTTTGATTGGTGTCGGTTCATTTGCTCTCATCATGACAACTGTCATCAACAAATTCAGTTTCTACTTGCCTAAATCAAATAGATGTTTTAAAAATTATTTTTTCTTCTAATTTTGATATGTCTGTTATTACTTGAGGTGAAACTTTTATTAATTGGGAGACATATAATAAAACCAATTCAGTGTGATTTATTATTAGCAAATTACATTTTTCAATTATATCTTTTTGTGAAATTACTAAGGTAAAGATTATAGTTTTAAGCAATGAATTTTAAGATAAATATTATAAATTATTTTAGCCGTAAAAGTCAGGATAATCAATCATAATTAAGTTCTCAGCCTTTTTAAAAAACTTGGACTTATATTTGATCAAAATGTGGATGAAATTAATAAGAACAAAATCTTGGTGTATTTAATGAGCGATTTCAAATATAACTCAATTTTTATTCAAAATTATGTTCAAGCAAATTAGTTTTTTCAAAAATAAACAAAAAACTAAATATAATGAAAAATATTGATATTCGTTAATCCGTTATGAACCTACCATATAAGAGGCTCATAGAGTTCAATAACCAGCAATAGAAAGAGGAAACTAATAATACTAAAAGAAAATATCAATCTAAGATATTAATCATAATACGACAACAATGAATATGGAGATGGGCTTTTAGAGTAGATACCAAAGATCCAAAATTCCACTACGTACAAGTAAATCCTATACATAAGAGGTAAAACATACATGTATGGACACTAATTCTCTATATTGTTATGCTATAACTGTACATACACATTACCCCCTTTAACCTTTGGCTAACGTCGTACCCTTGAGTATAGCATATCACCCCTTTCGCCTTTGACTAACATCATTATTGGTAGTGCACAATGATCTGTTATACTCAAGAGTATCTAATTCATAGATATCTGATAGAGCTTATAAATACGAGATTAATTCACGAATCTCTTGACTAGACATCTCTGTCCATAAGACAGAATAATATCGTTAAACATTATTGTATAATCCTCTCAAGTTATATATTTCATTTTTTAAAATTGCAAATAATGATTTCAGGTTATTTGATTGAGTTAATTATTTAGGGTATATGGTGGATAAATTTATTATTTGGTGACATAAATTTTATACTTTGTTTAAACTGTAAATTATATATAACTAAAGCTTCTCTCAAAAAAATGTAACACTAAAACTTCTATAATTACTTTGGAATTTTAAATACATGGTGATTAAAAGTTTTTTTTTTTTTTTTGGAGATAAAAAAGTTTTTTATTAAATGCTTACATTACTAACATTGCTTAACTTACCGAACTAAGGTTTATTTATCATTTTAGCCACTTGAGTTTTGGATTAAGTTAGTACCTAAGCATGTATATTGTTGAAAATTTAAATGTCATCAATGAATTATTATGATAAACATTAATTAGGAAAATGACTCACTAAGAATCATACAAATAAAAAAATTTATAAATTTAATGTCTTCAAGATTTTTGGTTAGGACCTATGTCAATTTGTCAAATTTCTGTGAAATTAGAACTCGAGTGTTTGATTAAGCATGTGTTGACCTTGTTTAGATTCAAACTCCTTAGTCATTACTATTTTATTAAGGCTCAGGGGAACATATGCTAAATATGTTGATAAATATTATGATTGATTACAAGAACAAGTGTTGTTTGATGAATTTCACCACATTGATAGCGTTCGGATATTCAAGTGTGATGAGTCTCACATTGGTTGGTAATGAACAAAATAAAATCCATATAAGTAGGAGGACCCATGAATTTGGGTTATGATGTGGTGTTTGACCCACTTGATATAGTGGTCTAGCTTAGCTTATTAGCGGTGTCTCCGCCACGAGCTTCCCTTTGGACACGCTTGACATTGGTATCAGAGCTGGGTTGGCCTTGGGCTAGCAAGATGTTTGGCTACGAGGTAGGTTGAGTACTTTGAGTCTGGGTAATCACACGAGGCGAGTACATCGATATAAATCGAGGACCCATGAATTTAGATTGAGATGTTATGTCAGACCCACTTGATTTGGTAGTCTAGCTTAGCCCATTTGTGGTGTCATCGGCCACGGGCTTCCCCTAGACCCGCCTGGTAGTGGTATCAGAGTCGGGTTATGCTCGAGCTAGTTAGGTGTTTGACTAGGAGGTGGGTTGAGTACTTTGGCCTTGGGGTGTACTCGGTCGAGTGGGAGCATATCAATTGTGAGTTTCACACTTAAAGGAGGAGATTATTGGTTTATTCTACGGGTGTTCATGAACCGATTCAAACTGTGGTGACCGAACCGAATAAACCGAAAATCGAAAAATCAAAAATCGAAAAAAAAACCCGCAAATTTTAATTGAATTGAATCGATTTTCATGAAAACCGATCCAATATATTAATTTCCCTCTACCTAATTGGGCATTTCCCTAATCATAGCTCAAAAAATTCTAAACCCAAGATCCTTTAACCCATCAACTAAACACAAGAAAAAAATCTAGTCACATCTCATCAATAAAATTTCATCTGTGTAGAGCTTCATATCTCATTACCCAAAAAAAAACTATATTATCGTTTAATGATGTTTTGGTATTTAAAAAAAATAAGTTTACAAAGCCAATATATACAAAAGATGTTGTTTGCACAATAATCAGGAAACAAATTTTACGATTTTCAAAAAATCAAAAATCGATCCAATCCAAATCGGAAAAAATTGGATTGGATCGGATTCGAAAAAAATCCAAACCAAATGGATGATTACATTATCAATCCAGACCGCGAACACTCCTAATTTATTCAACCCAACATATAGCATGACTTATGAGACAAAAATGTGCACAAATAACACAAAATGTGAAAATCACCGAAAGCACGAAACTCAACACCATTGGGAACACTAACCTATTTGTCACTTAAAAAAAATTGTCCAATTGTCACCTGAACAATAAAATTTATTTTTCAAAGTGTTACACATACAAGTTCATTATAGCAGATAGCAAACTTAATTTGCTGACATAACACATTTTTTTGCCACCTATTTCATTATTAATAATAGCAAACTAGGTGATCAAAATGTCAGTTTATTTTGAGTAAAAGCAGGATATATGGCGAACTCTCTCAAATTCACTACAGGCTATATCGAACTATGAGAGAGAAACATTGACTTCTTGAATCAATGATGTTGCTTGTTCGTTTTGCTCAAATTAATGGCTTGCACTTTGCCAGTAAATTCCAACTGGAATGATTTTACACAATTCTTTTTTGCTGAAAGATATTTCATATCATTTGTGATTTTAAAATATAATTAGTGTTATAAATATAATTCACTTCAACAAAATTTGTATTCAATTAGTTAATTATTTTACTTCAATACATTACAATTAAAGTTATTTAAATTGATATAATTGAATTGATTATATTAAAAATAATTAATTATTAATTAAGGTTTCTATTTTGTTATTTATATTAATTAAAACAAAAGTGTGAATTTATAATAAAGTACATTAAACTAAAGTTGATTTACTTTTGTCTATTTCTCAAACAAAAACCTCTGATAGTCTTCTTTTCAACAATGATGAAAAGTCAAAGAGCAAAGCAGGTTTCATACCTTCGCAGGTTTCAATGTTAGAACACATATCACCTCATTTTCTCTCATAGTTCACTATGACTTTAGGAGAGATCGCCACGTGTTCTACGTTTGTTCAAAGCAAAATGACATTTTGATAATGTAATTCGTTATTAAGAATTAGGTTGCCACCAGAAAAGTGCCACGTCAGCAGACAAAGTTCGTTAGCTGCTATACACACATTGCACTTTGATAGATTTTATTGGGTAATTTTTTTTTGTAAAAAGTGGCATTATGATCACTGTTCCCATCATTGCACTCCACATCATATACTCTTCGCATCGTGGCACCACCTTTCCCTCAAATGCCTTCTCCACGCACATTGTCTTCGCCTCCGCCACCGTGTCGCCGCTGTAGTCTTAGTCGTTGGTTTTGGAAGCCATTCCTATATGTGTTGATTTTTTCAAGGATTTATCATTTTTTCATTAATATGAGATGAAATAATCTCTCAACCCCAGAACTATATCATTTTGAGGATATAAAAAATTAATGAAGAGTATTTTGATAAACTTCATATAACAAGAAACAATTAAAATTTCTAAAACATCTTTCATTAATTCTCTTAACCCAAAATGATGTAGCTTATTAATGGAGAAAAGATAAATCCTTTTTTTTGGTCAACAGATAAATCCATTTTTAATAATAATAATTATAATAGAAAATTATTTTCCTATAATCCTAAAACGACGTTATTTAGAATTTGGGAAAAAATACAAGGTATTTTGTGAATTTCACTTCTCTAATATATTTTTAATTTTTTTAAAATACCCTTCATTCTTTTCTCCAAATCCTAAAATAGTGTTGTTTTAAGTTTGTAAAAGATAATCTTATCTTGTGTGATGATAGAAAAAACGTTTAACCTTTATAATAAATAATTATGATATAAATTGGCACAATATCTTTCTGTCGAAACTTTCCACCAAAATCATTCAGTCGAAAATTTTTCTATGGAAATTAATTTCATTGAAAGTTTTCTATGAAATTTAATTCCATAAAAAAATTTCGACGGAATATCTAACTCCATCGAAAAAATTATTACCAATGAAAAGATATTTGACGGCTTCAATTTCATCCATAATTTTGTCGAAAACTTTATTTTTGACGAAATTTTTTCATCAAAAAATTAGCATTTTTTAGTAATGCATGTCTATTATGTTACTTTAAATATATTTTATAAATTGATATGAATAAGAAGTTGGAAGAATCATGTCTGTTTATTTCCGAACAGTCATGTTTATTCATTTTGGAACAGTCGTGCCTCTTTGCTTGAGAATAGTATTGTCTCTTCGTTTATGAATAGTCATGCCTCTTTGGGTGTCTCTAGTGACCGTTTATCTCTTATAAATACTAGTGTTTGAGACCTAACCTTCTCATCCATATGCACGAGAGTACTATTACGGCAAAGCACAATTTATGATAAGAGGAATGGCATCATCTTTGAATTCCGGTTACAAACCACCATGACTAATGAAGCTGTAACGTTAAGCTAATGACTTTAAACAAGCGCTGGTTGGGAGGCAACCCAACGGATTTATGCTTTTATTTTTATTTTGGTGCAACAAGTTTTTGTTTTCGTTTATTTTATTTTATTTTTAACTTTTGATCTCAATGGTGAGTATGATTGATGATGTTCTTATGTTACTGCATGTTCTTATTATTATTATTACGTGCTCCTTGTTTATGATGTGTAGTCCATTGCTGAGGACGATAAAATTCTAAATCTAGGAATGGGGAGCACCGCCATATACAATACCAGTTAGACTTTCCTGTGAAGATGCGAAGAGCTGGAAAATTTTTCAGAAAAATAGGGAAAATTCTTTTCCTTATTCCTCATTTTTTTATTTTATTTCTTCTCTTTGTCTGAATTATTGAATCATGTTAAAGTAAGAATTAATCAGTAAAAATTAATTTATGATGTGATGACTTAGAATATGTTTTATTTTAGGAATAAACATTGATTGAGTTAGTTCAAGAGTCAGTAAGAATAATAAAATTACAGTATGAGTGATTGAGAAAGAGCATAAATTACTGAATTGCACACATATAACCCTGAGATTTACACTTTACCATGATCTTTCTCTGTTCCAATGTTTTAGCTAATTTTCTCTCTTTTTCCCTTCCTTTAGCCAAGCCCCATTACAACCTAATAAAGACATCTTGATCTTTTGTGCATGTAAATTAACTGTGGAAAGTGAGAATATTATCAAGCTTATGAAAATATTGATACAATGAAAGTTTGAGTGAAACACTATGTTTTTATTATTGATAAGTGTCCAAGACATTAAGTTTTTATTATTAAAAATAGTTCAAATAATAATTAAAATAATTAAAAATAAAGTGTTAAAAGATAGTAAATTGCCAACAAATAGATAAGATCTTATTCCTTTTTATTGTTTCATACTAGGAATAACAAATTACTAACAGGATAAGGATGAGAAGGCAGTTGGCATCGGCTGAATATCAAGGAAAAATATGAAATTAAAGTCGAGTCCTAGCTACGTCTTTTTATTAAAAACTTAAAACCAATTTCTAGCTTTATTAATTCTGAATTTATTTTCTAAATTATTGAAAACTAAAAATAAATTTAAAAATTGTTTTTAATTTAATTACAATATTCTCAAGAAACTGCTTTCACGATCGATCCAACTTTAGTTAAATAGATAAATTATTGCTTGGTCATCAGTCTTCGTGGGATCGACAACTTATCTTATCACTTTATTACTTGTACGACCGGTGCACTTGCCGAGTTCGCAACATATATATTCTTGAGAGTTGAGACTACTTAAAAAGACTTCGTATTTAATCAAATAATATGTATGAAAATAACATTTCAATGGATCATGTGTTACTTAAAAGTGAGTTAATTCTAGAGTAGATAAACTATGTATAATCAAATGATGGTAGCTCAGTAGGAAACTGAGAAGGTGGAGTGAGAGTATATGGTCGATCCTCCGCAGCACCATTTTTGGAAGATATTTAAATCCTTAACCCAAGACCCGCTCCAAATAACTAGTTATAAAGCGATATATCGATTGAAATATCTCAAAAAAAGTATGTATATATCATTCCTTATACAATTTAAATATGTATTATAATTTTAATTTACTAAAATTTATAAATATATACACACTTACATACTTATTTTTAAGAAAAAGGTAAAGTGGATAAATAATTAATATTTATATGAGTAAGAAATAAAATTATAAAATTTACATGTATAATTAATATTTTAATTATTTTTAAAACTTGAATGGGTTAGTAAATTAACATACTATAAATGAAAGAGATAAAGAAAAATTCTATCACTTAAGTTGAATCAAATAATTTATTTGAATGATAAATTGGACTTCATGAAAATTACGAATTTGATATACTATTACTCAAGAAGAAGAAAAATATTGTATCACTTAGTCAAATCATTTATGCGTGAGATTTACAATGAAATTAAACTTTAAAATTAAAAAACTTAAAAAATGGCACTACATTAAATGCGAGAAAATACGAAAATAAAATTTTATATATATTTTGAAGAGAATTTTTTTTTAATTTATTATCGTTATTCTTGTCAAAAAAATTCAGTTTTAAATATCTCTAACTTTTTAATTTTTTAATTTTTAATTTAAATTAAAATAAATGATTGGATAGATTCGAGTAGATATTTTCACTTTTATTTTTATTTCTTCCAACATAAATAGTTATCCAAAGCAATTTAAGATTTCAATGTATCGGTTGAAAATAATTTGAGAAATTTTCTAAACTTTCACGCAACAAAATCCAAAAATTCAAATTCAAAATTTTCTTGAAATACTCTTGTAATTTTGAAAGTTTGTTAAAATTCATACGATTTTTTAAAATCTTATAATTCTATATTATTCTTTCAAATCTTACAAATTCTTTTAAAATCCTTTAAAATCAAATCTTATAAAATCTTGATTGTACAAAAAGTCTTTTAAAAAAGCCTTTAGAGTCTCTCCAATTCTAATAGTCTTTTAGAATCTATAAGATTTTTTAGGGGTGTTCATCATGCGATCCAAACCGATTCAAACCGCGGTGGCCGAACCGAAAAACCGATAACCGAAAACCGAAAAAAAACTGCAAATTTTGATTGGATTGGATCAGATTTCAGATTGATAGATGAAAACCAATCCAATCCAAACCGATCCAATATATTAATTTTCTACCTACTTAGGTCTTTCCCCAATTATAGCCCGAAAATTTCTAAACCTAAGATCCATTAACCTATCAACTAAACCCAAGAAAAAATCTAGTCACATTTCATCAACAAAATTTCATCTATGTAGAGCTTCGTATCTCATTGTCCAAAAAAAACTATTATCGTTTAACACTCCCAATTCTAATAGTTTAACACTCCCTAAATAATACTTATAATAATTAGTCTATTTTATTATTTTTAATAACACTTATAATTTTAATATTTTAGTTTTGTCCTCCATCACAAAAAATTACAATATTAATAATCATAGTTATCTTTTTTAAGTAAAATATAGAATACATTAAGAATAATATTTTATTTTTTTCACTTTTGATAACTTGTATTAATTTTAAGTTTTTTTATTATTTGAAATTCAAATTTAAATTAACATACTATAACTGGAAGAGATAAAGAAAAATTATATCGCTTAAATTGAATCTTTAAATTTTTAAAACTAAATTTTTAAATCTTTAAAGCAATCTGTGAATATTCTCAACACAACCCTATTATTTAGGTGACAAAATAGGAAGGAATCCAATAGATTTCATTATGATCATTATAGTAAATATAATGTCATCAAATCAGCTTCCATGAGTTTCAACTTCCAAACCCGCCTCTCTTTGTAGTATACGGAGTTAAAAAGCAATCCTTGTTTCGTTAATTCAAGAAAGAAAATATTTGTGAATTCAACTGTTTTTCTTGTTTCGTTAAATCACAATCTGCGATGGGTAAGTGGTTGAGGACCAGAGTGTTGGGGAGTGGTTCCTATGGCACTGTTTTTCTTGCTATTTCTGTATCTCCTGGTTTTTGGAAGCCAATAGCCATGAAGAGTTCAAGGCTTGAGCTATCACGTTCATTGCAGAGGGAAGAACATATTTTGGTGTCTTTCTCTTTGTGTCCAGAAATCATTCAATGCAATGGGAGCCAAATCACCAATGAGCAAGGTGTTTTGGTATACAATCTCCTATTAGAGTATGTCCCTCACGTTACTCTCTTTGATTTGATAAATAAAGAGCCATTCTTGGAGACCAAAGGAACCAAAGTGTACATCTGTGTGCTTCTCAGAGGCCTTTCTTGCATCCACCGGAAAGGCTTTGTCCATTGTGATCTTAAACCTCAAAATATTCTTGTGTTTCCTCCTAGCCTATATCAAGTCTCTAAGTTTTATCAGTTAAAGATTGCAGATTTTTGGCTTTCAAGAACATCTGATGAGAATTTCAATGAAGCTAATTGGAGGTACAAGTTAAGAGGATCTATTTACATGTCAACATAATCGCTGAGTTTAGGCAAGATAGAAGCAGCCTTAGACATATGGTCTCTCGGTTGTGTAGTTCTTGAAATGATAACTGGGTTTCCTGTGTGGATGGAGCTTCAAACAGAACTGGATATAATGGTTCATGTTGGGATATTGAAAAGGACACCAAAGATTCCCTGTGGAGCGAGCTGGGAATGCAGAGACTTCTTGAAGAAATGTTTCATAAATAACCCATCTGAAAGATAGACAGTTGACATGCTTCTCAATCATCCTTATGTTTTTTATTAAGAATAATATATTTTTAGAGTGATTTTGGATCGATCAGAACTCTTTATGTTTGTGTGGTTGGACATTAATTGTTTGTACTCTGTATGTTAGTGATGTTATTGACCAACCACACAAACATAAAGAGTTCTGATCGATCCAAAATCACTCTAAAAGCAGATTATTCTTAATAAAAAAGCGTAAGGATGATTGAGAAGCATGTCAGCTGTCCATCTTTTAGCTGGGTTATTTATGAAACATTTCTTCAAGAAGTCTCTGCATTCCTAGCTCGCTCCACAGGGAATCTTTGGTGTTCTTTTCAATATCCCAACATAAACCATCATATCCAGTTCTGTTTGAAGTTCCATCCACACACGAAACCCAGTTATCATTTCAAGAACTACACAACCGAGAGACCATATCTCTAAGGGTGCTTCTATCTTGCCTAAACTTAGCAATTATGTTGACATGTAAATAGGAGACCCTCTTAACTTGTACCTTCAATTAGCTTCATTGAAATTCTCATCAGATGCTCTTGAAAGCCCAAAATCTGCAATCTTTATCTGACAAAACTTAGAGTCTTGATATAGGCTAGGAGGAAACACAAGAATATTTTGAGGTTTAAGATCACAATGGACAAAGCATTTCCGGTGGATGCAAGAAAGGCCTCTGAGAAGCGCACGAATGTACACTTTGGTTGCTTTGGTCTCCAAGAATGGCTCTTTATTGATCAAATCATAGAGATTACCGTGAGGGGCATACTCTAATAGGAGATTTTATACCAAAACACCTTGCTCATTGGTGATTTGGCTCCCATTGCTTTGAATGATTTCTGGACACAAAGGGAAAGACATCAAAATATGTTCTTCCCTCTGCAATGAACGTGATAGCTCAAGCCTTGAACTCTTCATGGCTATTGGCTTCCAACAACCAGGAGATGCAGAAATAACAAGAAACAAGAAAAATAGCTGAATTCACAAATATTCTCTTTCTTGAATTATCGAAACAAGGATTGCTTTTTAACTCCGTATACTACAAAGAGAGACAAACAGTTGGCGGGTTTGGAAGTTGAAACTCATGGAAGTTGATTTGATGACATTATATTTACTATAATGATCACAACAAAATCTGTTGGATTCCTTCCTATTTTGTCACCTAAATAACAGGGTTTTGTTTTGTCAACCTAAATAACAGGGTTGTGTTGAGAATCTTCACAGATTGCTGTAAAGATTTAAAAATATAGTTTTAAGAAATTTAAAGATTCAATTTAAGCGATAGAATATTTCTTTATCTCTTTCAGTTATAGTATGTTAATTTAAATTTGAACTTCAAATAAAAAAAACTTAAATTAATACAAGTTATTAAAAGTGAAAAAAATAAAATATTATTCTTAATGGATTCTATATTTTACTTAAAAAAAGATAACCATTATTATTAATATTGTAATTTTTTGTGATGGAGGACAAAAATAAAATATTAAAATTATAAGTGTTATTAAAAATAATAAAATAGACTAATTATTATAAGTATTGTTTAGGGAGTGTTAAACTATTAGCTCTAATAGTTTATTATTATATGAATATAATTTATAGATATAATAATAAAATAATCAAAGTTTAGAGAGGAAGGACCAACGATACTCGTCCTTCCCTCTCCTAATTTGAGGTAATGTATGTAAGAAGTGCTTCACCAAAATAATAATACTCATGATTATCCTCTCTTTTTCTTGATTTATATATTTGTATATCATTTATCTAACTAGATATGATTAAGGGGGTGTATTGTGTAACACCCCGTTGTAGAACCGGTTTGTTAACATCGCATTATGATATTAAGACCAGTTACAATCACATTGGTTCAATTAGAAATCCGGTTAAATTTTGCTTTTAAAACCAAGCCGAATATAAATTACCCAATTGCGTGACCATAACCATATTACGTTGCGGAATAAAATAAATTAAGCTTAATATCATACTCTTATTTCATTAGACCAAGGGTGGTTAAATGTCTTCACCTCTACGTTAGCTACGCGTGGTTTCGAACCGCGCCTCATTTGGAGCTCTGTAGCTCAAGTTATGACCATTGAGAACCACACATGTTTATGTGGACACAGACCGCGCGCACTTAAGCGCGCTATCGGGCGCTAAAACGCCCACTGGCAGAGAGAAACTCATTTTTTGGCAGCTAAGGGCGCTAAAGCGCGCTACCCGGGCGCTTAAGCCCGCGGAGGCAGAGAGCATTGGCTCTCACAGGGGCAGCAGGGCGCTAAAGCACGCTCCAGGGCGCTTTAGCGCGCTGCCAGGAATTCTAATCACTCTCAGTTTTCATATTTCAATCCTAGGGAAAGTGGATCCAATTAACAATCCTAACATATTCATGTATCCAAGCTTAATCCACGTATTTCCCTAACCTCTCATCATGGAGTAGACTAAAATTTGGGCAGCATCCCCTTTGTTATCTCAAGGTTTCCCAATTTAGCACTAGATACCTAATTAAGTCTCCAGCTCAACAAGTCCAATGCATAGAGTATATACATGCATTTAACGTAAAATAAACATCAATTACAAAATATCTTAATTACAAATCATAGGACTTAGCTTACAAAACACCATGATCAATTCTTTGGCTCCCAACAACAATAGAGATCCCAAAGGAATTGAGCATAGGCTAAGTCCATCCATTGCAATATACATAAATATAGCAATTGACTTTCAAATGTAAATCCTATACATGTGAACTACAAAACAACATGTTTCCTCCCAAAAGGCATAATCCTCATGCATCCCTACTAAACAACATATGGCCACTTGCCACTGGTGCCTCCTGCAGCATCTTTACCTGAAAGGGGCCCCCCAACAACTCGGGGTGAGATATACGAATATATCCAGTAAACCAGGGGTCTTTGGAGCATCTCTCCACCCCATAGTTCAATAACAGTTTAATAGCAATAACAATAATGCAATAAATACATATCCATGCAATGTGTAAACAACATCTCCAGGAGAAATCCCTCGAGCTCTCGAGCTATCCTAAGATACTCAGATGCAAATAGTCCTACTGGCCAGCTAAACTACCAAGTATGATTTACGCATTGTCATGCGACATACCAACATAGGGAAACACCATCCTATGCCACTCCAAAGCATGCACATACGTATAACAAAGCATTAAACTATTTAATTGCATTTATATACATCAACACAACCATTACCCGTTCAGGGCTTGGTGGAACAGTAAAGGGAATTACACTCAAGGTCCGAAGGCTTACCTAAAGCTTCCAATTAAACCTTTGTTCTTCACCAATCTTCACAATACTCTACTCCAACAAGAACACCAACGGTTGGTCACTCAAGGTTGGTCCAAATGCCTCAATCCTAGGCATCACATGGACATAATCAACAATCAACCAAACCAAATCATTGATTACAAAAACAAGCCAATCCATAATCAAGTGCATAATTTTGTGATTTTCAAAACAAAATCATATGACTATCTAAACTCATTTTCACCGATTAAATGTCATTCCTAGCATTTTTCACAACATGCATTAAGCCTCATTCCTTCTTGAACATAGGCCATCTACTCACCTTATCATAAAACCCTAAACACTATTCATCATCTCCCCCAATCATACATTTTCCATGAAAATAGAGTTTAAGGAGTAGAATCTTACCATCAATGGTTGCACAACCAAGGAGTGTGGATCCCCTAAGCCCTCCTTGAAGGGAATTTCATCAAACACCTCCAAGAACCATGTGGGTCGGATTTTGGGGAAGAGAAATCCCACAACACAAAGCTCTCCACCACCAGCCAAGCTAAGATTATGAAAGAGGGAAAGATTTGGAGTGGGTTAGGCTTTGGAATCTCTCAAAATGGTCAAGGATTGTACACTCTAGGGTTTTCCCCCTTTCCTTCTCTCTTCTCCGTCTCTTCTTTTTTCTTCTTCTCTTCCTTTCTCCTTTTCTTTCTCTGCAGCGCACGACGGGTTGGGGGAAATTTTGGGTTCTTTTAGTTGCTTTGGTCACTTACATAGGTTAAGTAACTTAAGCCGTGTATTAGCTCATCTATCTATTCAACTCCATTAACTACCAAACTTTACCCAAAAGTCTGGAATATTTTTCCAGGAATATTTTCACTTTCATTTTTATATTTTGGGTACTTTTGTCTATACCCATTTATACCCCTTAATTTTCACTGAGTACACTTTTTACTTCAAAATTGACCCCAATTCACTTAATTAGGCCTTATACTTAATTTTACTCACTAATACATGTTTAATTATCTAATCACATGTAATTTGCTAATTAATTATGTTGGGCTATTATATATTGGATTAGGATTTTAAAAGACTTTTTTGAGATAAAAAATCTTATAGATTTTAAAAGACTATTAGTATTAGAATTGGAGAGACTTTAAAGGGTTTTTTAAAAGAATTTTTTTACAATCTAGATTTCATAAGATTGGATTTAAAAGGATTTTAAAAGAATTTGTAAGATTTGAAAGAACAATATAGATTTATAAGATTTTAAAAAATCATATGAATTTTTAACAAACATTCAAAATTACAAGAGTATTTCAAGAAAATTTTGAATTTGAATTTTTGGATTTTGCTACGTGAAAGTTTAGAAAATTTCTCAAATTATTTTCAATCAATACATTGAAATCTTAAATTGTTTTGGATAACTACTTATGTTGGAAGAAAAAAAAATAAAAGTGAAAATAGCTACTCTAATCTATCCAATCATTTATTTAAATTCAAAATTAAAAGATTAAAAAATTAAAAAGTTGGAGATATTTAAAACTGAATTTTTTTCACAAGAATAACGATAATAAATTTAAAAAAATATATATATTTCTCTTCAAATTATATATAAAATTTTATTTTCGTATTTTCTCGCATTTAATGTAGTGCCATTTTTTAAGTTTTTTAATTTTAAAGTTTAATTTCATTGTAAATCTCACGCATAAATGATTTGACTAAGTGATACAATATTTTTCTTCTTCTTGAGTAATAGTATATCAAATTCGTAATTTCATGAAGTTTAATTTATCGGCTTTTTGACCTTTTACCATTAATTAATTAATTAATATTTATTTTGCCCCTTATTCAAAACTATCTACCAATCTATCACTCTTTAATCGATTAACTTGAAGATTTAATTGATTAAATAGTTTTTTTTGGAGATAATTGATTAAATAGTTAAAACTGGCGAAAATGGTTGTCTTTAATATTTAATCGATTAAATCTTCAAGTTAATCGATTAAATCTCCCGATAAATTAATTTAATCGATTAAAACTTAAATTTAATCGATTAAATATCTCAAATGAGCTGATTGCGTTTTGTATTTAATAGGACGTAATCAGCTCCTATTAAATACAAATCACAATCAACTCCTATTACATTAAATTCAAAATCCAAAATTCAAAAAACCTTCAATATCGTGTTTGTCTCGTAAAAACCTCCAATACCGTGTTTGTCTCATCAATGCTTTTACACAATAATTTGAGAATTTTTTTAAACTTTCATGTAATAAAACTCAGAAATTCATATTCCTAATTTCCTTAGAATACTCAATAAAGATATGCATATGATATATGATTAGAGAACTCTCATCACATAGAATAAAAACCCCAAGGTTTCCAGGATCAATTGCAAAAAATTTCAGACGAAATTTTATCATGAACTTTAAGTTCTATATGCAAATTTAGAATTATTTTAATAAATAAAGAAAATTGGGTCTTATAATCACATATGCATAGCTTTGATATCAAATGAAGAAGACAATTTTCAACTCATTAGTTAAACTAAGAGCAGGAACGAGAAAGTGCTAATGTTTGGAGGACTAGTATAGCTTTAGATATGTAGAGAGTTGTTTAGTAATTTTGAATGTTTATTAAAAATTATATTATATTTTACTAATTGAAAGAATTATATTAGGTTTTGTATTTTTTTTATTATTATCATTGGATTTATTTGTTATTTTTTATTGACTCTTGTAATTTTTAATGTTTTTAAAAATTCATATGATTTTTTAAAATCTTATAAATCTATACTGTTCTTTCAAATCTTACAAATTCTTTTAAAATCCTTTAAAATCTAATCATATGAAATCTTGATTGTAAAAAAAGTCTTTTAAAAAATCTTTAAAGTCCCTCCAATTCTAAATAGTATTTTAAAATTTATAAGATTTTTTATCTCAAAAAATCTTTTAAAATCCTAATCCAATACACCCATTAGTCATATCTAGTTAGATAAATGATACACAAAGATATAATCAAGAAAAAAATAGGATAATCATGGGTATTATTATTTTGGTGAAACACTTCTTACATACATGACCTCAATTAGGAGAGGGAGGGACGAGTATCGTTGGTCGTTCCACTCGAAACTTTAATTATTTTATTATTATATGTATAAATTATATTCATATAATAATAACAAACTATTAGCGCTAATAGTTTAACACTCCCTAAATAATACTTATAATAATTAGTCTATTTTATTATTTTTAATAACACTTATAATTTTAATATTTTAGTTTTGTCCTCCATCACAAAAAATTACAATATTAATAATCATAGTTATCTTTTTTTAAGTAAAATATAGAATCCATTAAGAATAATATTTTATTTTATTTTCACTTTTAATAACTTGCATTAATTTTAAGTTTTTTTTTATTTGAAGTTCAAATTTAAATTAACATACTATAACTGAAAGAGATAAATAAATATTCTATCGCTAAAATTGAATCTTTAAATTTTTAAAACTAAATTTTTAAATCTTTAAAGCAATCTGTAAAGATTCTCAACACAACCCTGTTATTTAGGTGACAAAACATGAAAGAATCCAACAGATTTCGTTGTGATATAATGACATCAAATCAACTTCCATGATTTTCAACTTCCAAACCCGCCAATTGTTTGTCTCTCTTTGTAGTATATGGAGTTAAAAAGCAATCCTTGTTTCGTTAATTCAAGAAAGAAAATATTTGTGAATTCAGCTGTTTTTTTTTTGTTTCATTAAAACACAATCTGTGGTGGGTAAGTGGTTGAGGACTAGAGTGTTGGGGAGTGGTTCCTATGGCACTGTTTTTCTTGCTATTTCTGCATCTCCTGGTTGTTGGAAGCCAATAGCTACGTATTTAAACGAATAATATGTAACATAATAACATTTTAAAGGATTATGTGTTACTTAAAAGTGAGTTAATTCTAAAGTAAATAAAGTTTGTATATATCATTCGTTATTCAATTTTAATATGTATTATAATTTTAATTTACTAAAATTTAAAAATATCTATACCCTTATATATTTATTTTTAAAACAAAGGTAAAGTGGAAAAATAATTAATATTTACGTGAAGTAAGAAAGAAAATTATATAATTTACAAGTACATTTAATATTTTAATTAATTTAAAACTTGATTGGGGTAGTAAATTAACATACTATAACTGAAAGAGATAAAGAAAAATTCTATCACTTAAGTTGAATCAAATAATTTATTTGAGTGATAAATTTAACTTCCCGAAAAAACTAAATCTTCCCTTTTTGCAAAAAAAAAAAAAAAACTAAATCTTTAAAGCAATATGTGAAGATTCTCAAAAAACTAAATCTTTAAAGCAATATGTGAAGATTCTCAAAAAACTAAATCTTTAAATCCTTAGTATATATAATGTTATCAATCCTTGTTTCGTTAATTCAGTTTCGTTCATTCAAGAAAGAAAAGAAAATATTTGCGAATTCTGTTTTTCTTGTTTCGTTAAAACACAATTTGTGATGGGTAAGCGGTTGAGGACTAGAGTGTTGGGGAGTGGTTCCTATGGCACTATTTTTCTTTCTATTTCTGCAGATCTTGGTTGTTGGAAGCCAATAGCCATGAAGAGTTCAAGGCTTGAGCTATCAAGTTCATTACAGAAGGAAGAACATATTTTGATGTCTTTCCCTTTGTGTCCAGAAATCATTCAATGCAATGGAAACCAAATCACCAATGAGCAAGGTGTTTTGGTATACAATCTCCTATTAGAGTATGCCCCTCACGGTACTCTCTTTGATTTGATCAATAAAGGGCCATTCTTGGAGACCAAGGCAACCAAAGTGTACATCCGTGCGCTTCTCAGAGGCCTTTTTTGCATCCACCGGAAAGGCTTTTTCCATTGTGATCTAAACCTCAAAATATTCTTATGTTTCCTCCCAACCCATATCAAGACTCTGAGTTTTATCAGCTAAAGATTGCAGATTTTGGACTTTCAAGAACACCCTATGAGAATTTCAATGAAGCTAATTGGAGGTACAAGTTTAGAGGGACTCCTATTTACATGTCACCAGAATCGTTGAGTTTAGGCAAGATAGAAGCACCCTTAGACATATGGTCTCTCGGTTGTGTAGTTCTTGAAATGATAACTGGATTTCCTGTGTGGATGGAGCTTCAAACAACAATGAACAACAATGAATGAATTCATAGCCTAAGTCTGAACTTACAGCTATTGCTTGCAATTCTAATATCATTACTAGCACCAAGATTATCCACCACAAGCCTGCACCTAACCCTGAAATTGACTTTGAAGAGCTTCAACTTACCAAGCTTAATCCTCACAGGCTGTTTGACCTTAAGATTGAGGGGAATATTGTTTGTCTGTTGCAACTGCTGCAGCACCTTATTTTCTAGACCAGTTGCATCTTGTGTTTGACCTGTTAGAGGAAGATTAAGCACTGTAGTGTTATGATGACCTTGGTAGAATTTTGGTAAAGACCCTTCACATAATTGTGTGTCCGTAAACCAAGCACTTATATGGCTTCCACCCACATAGTATATTCCAATCTTCTTGTTTGGATTCCTAGCAGTAATTGTCACATTGAATGTAACAGAAAGACTGTTGCTATTATTAGAAGGAGTGAATTGGGTTATACTCAATTTGTCCACTGAGTATTTGGGAAGCTTTGGCCTAAATGCAAGGTATAGTACCCCAATTGTGATTGCTATAGCAATTATCAGAATTAGCAATATGCTGAAAGTCCAACACAGGAATTTGCAGCAACAGCTTCTTTTCTTTGGTGGCTTGGAATGCATCACTGGAATAGTATGTTTTTAGAGTGATTTTGGATCCATCAGAACTCTTTATGTTTGTGTGCTTGGTCATTGTTTGTACTCTGTATGTTAATGTTGTTTTGTTTAGTCGGTGTTATTGTTTACATCTATTCTGATTAGAATAAATTCTGCATGTTCTGTTATCGTTAATTTCATATACATTTATTGTAGATTAGCTATGTAGATTAGAATTATAGTAATATGTATACGGTAAATGTTTTGTTGGTAGAGGCTATACTCGCTTCAATGATCTCTCAGCCTCGAGGGGATTAGTATTCGGTTGTTGGCTGGGGATATCCTTCAAGCAATCCAAAAAAATAACGCTTGTTTATATGCAAGGGTCACTTTGTGTAATTAGTTATTAGTTTGATCAGAATAAATTCTGTTTGGTATGTTATGCATGAACTGGTGCTCTGGCTTCAGTTGGGTAACCTTTTTTTGATAATATCATTAATTTCATATACATATGTAGTACATTAGCTATACAGGTTCAGAATTACAATAATGTTTGTTTTTTGTTACAAAAAAATAAAATTAAAAATTGTTTATATGCATGGCTCACTTTGTGTAATTAGTTATTATTTATTAATTATAGTCACTATGCAAGTCTTGGGCATAACTGATTTTGCCCAGAGTTGTTATTTGGTCTATGATGGGCCTTCAATAAAGTAATCAAGCCCATTAATTAGGAATTAGTATATGATGGGCCTTCAATAAAGTAATCAAGCTCATTAATTAGGAATTAGTATATGATGGGCCTTAATAAAATAATCAAGTCCATTAATTAGGAATTAGTATATATAAAGATGTTTAGGGTGAGGTTTGATTATGCAAATGTATTCAGAATATTTGGAGTGGGATTTTGGGAAAGAATCTCTTTGGCCTAGGTTTTTGGCTTGGAATGAGTGAGGTCTTTTGGTGTTAATTTTCTGTATTTTCTTTATATTTTCTGCAATTTCAGATTTATAAAAAAGGGGTTTCATCAATTCTCCCCTTTCAAAATTCACCTTGTCCTCAAGGTGAAGAGAAACCCTTTTTTATAAATCTGAAATTGCAGAAAATATAAAGAAAATACAGAAAATTAACACCAAAAAACCTCACTCACTCCCAAACCAAAAACATAGGCCAAAGAGACCCCAAGAGATCCTTTCCCAAAACCTCACTCCAAATATTCTGAATACATTTGCATAATCAAGCATCACCCTAAACATCTCTATATATACTAATTCCTAATTAATGGGCTTATCTCTATATATACTAATTCCTAATTAATGGGCTTGATTACTTTATTGAAGGTCCATCATATACTAATTCCTAATTAATGGGCTTGATTACTTTATTGAAGGCCCATCATATATTAATTCCTAATTAATGGGTTTGATTACTTTATTGAAGACCCATCGGTCTATAACCATAATTAACACGCTTATAAGTTTCCCATGTTTACTGGGGCCTGGTGGGGAATAAAGCTACCAAAGAAGGAAAATGAGATGTGTTCAGCGACAATAGTAGTTTACTTATTAATGGGATCTAATTGTCTAATTTTGTGATTGTGAATGCAAAGATAATTCTTAAGTATTAGAGAAACAATTTCAACACACAAATTGTAACCGAGCATTGCTTGCCCATTTGTTCTATTCCTGTTTCTTAACTAGAAAGCTTTTCATGCACTTTGCTAATTGAGAATAGTCTTCAAGTAGTTTCTGTTCTGAAAGAGTGTCAACCTCATTCTGTGGGGTCCATAACACCTCACCAGCCTGTAAGAAATTCAAGCTGTTAAAGAAATGACACTAATTTAAATTAAAAAATGAAATAGATTAACTGAATGTCCCTATGATCTCTTACTAATAATTTGCTTGAGAAAAGGGATCCAAGCTTGTGTAAGGCTTTCTTCAAATCTTCAGCTCCATTGATATTAGGAAGCTTATGTGCTCCTTTAGCAGCTACCAAGATTGTTATCTGATATTAAGTACATCTCTCAAGTGTAAGAAGAACAGAAAGAAACCTTTTTGTTAACTAGTGAAATCTCCCATTTCTGATACCCCATTGTCAGATCATACAGAATTTAGCAAGCAAGGATGAGATATTGTTGTATTGAAGGATACAAAATTCTACAATAAGAGTGATACACTTGAAAATTTTAGAATGCTTATAATAGGAATGAAATGAAACAGTCTCTCTGCAAAAAGCAGGGGAAAGACTGCCTAGAGTATTCCCTTCCCCAAACACTCGCGAAGTGGGTATTTGAACTGGGTCGGCCCTTTATAATAGGAATGAAATGAAAGTTTGAACTGGTACACAAATTCAATCATGTTTTAGAAAGATACAGATAAACAGCATCATAACTTACCACTACATACTCGTTTCCAAACCCATTGAGAAGTTTCTCTTCTTCAAAGTTATTCCCTTCTTGTGTACTCTCCTTTACACTTAACTGCAAGACTATTAGTTGGTTATAGCTCTATAGCTGATATTAGATACAAAATTAGGAATTAACTTTGCCCAAATGTTGAAATCAAAGGGGTAAAAACTTTATTCAAGGTGCATCAAAATACCATGCTGGATTCCAAGAAATTGAAGCACACTTTAGAAAAGCTTTTTAATAACCGGAACATACCTTTTTGTACTCATTGCTGAACACATTAACACTCTGGCCTCTTGTGTTTCTCTTTTCTAAGTTGTTCAAATTAACTAGTGTCTCTTCATCAAATTTAGCCCTTTCTTCATTTGATAGTTGATTATAGCATTTCTCTCCATCCTCCTTACTCCGCTTTAGATCCACCTGCCAAAGATTATTCATTAATTATATCCTCTTAACAACTAATATTGCAAATTGGCCTTAGGAGGAGGAATGGACCTACAGATAAATATCCTGCAATACAATAACCATGATGTCGATCCAAAGTTTGTATTGTTTCTGTCACAGAAAGTCAGGTAGCAAGAAGTGCATCAACTACTGAGCCTCATACCAATAATGGAAGGTTTATGTTAGCTAAATCATAGAACAAAATATGAATGTCTTAGACTAAGATCTTCAACACTAATTTGCAATAATAATCAAAGTTTTTAGTATTGACAATAAATTAAATTTCCTACACCATGACATCACAAAAGACATATCTCACACAATGTGTGAGGTGATGTGCAAGAAGCATTTTCCCAAAACAATAGTACTCATGAAGCTGATCAATTGCAACTAGCAAAATTGGCTAAAGAGTAAGAGATATCCAGAAAATGTAACCTCCCTCTATCTAATCCACAGAAATTGATCAAAAAACATAATAATACTCATGTTCACACAGGTTCAACAAAACCACAGAAGAAATATCTCACATGATGATTTGAAAAAATAAATAAATTACAAACATTTTGTGAAACTACCTGTTAATAGATAGCTCACACCTTCAGGAGAGGATGTATCTGCAGCCTCTGCAATCCTAGTTAGATCCCTTTGTATTGAGCTTCCCATCCCACCCAATGTTGCTACCTTATATAAAGACACAACAAAATATGATTAACTAGAACTCAAAAGAACAAAACCTATTAGAGCCATGACTTTTCCTAGTGCACATAAAAATGTTACTATAAAAAACCAATTCAACCCAAAAGCTTAAGTTGTTGGGTGAAGCTACATTAATAGTCTTATATATCTCAACACGCCCCCCACACAAGAGCCCGCTGGGCTTGAAGGGTGGACAATGCACAGGACCACCTACCTGTGCGAACAAAGAAATTCCACTTGAAAGAAAGTGAGGGGGGGCGAGGATCGAACCCGGGACACGGCTCTGATACCATGTAAAGAACCAATTCAACCCAAAAGCTTAAGCTGTTGAGTGAGGCTACATTAATGGTTTAATATATCTGAACAGTTACCAACCTGAAGCTTGAGCACAGTAATTGTATTTCCGTTTGGTTCTTTACAAAATCCAATCAAAAACAAACCAAACATGAAGATCATAAACAACATTGGTCCTCCACCATGACTACCCCTTGCAACCTCAACATCAGGAGAAAGGGCATCATTTATTGGCTCTGAATCAGTGGTGAATGATTCTGATGAGGAGGAAGAATCTGAATCAAAGAAGCTCCCTCCCATCACGCCCCCAGAGGAAGCAGAAACCAAGTTGATTTTGTAAGTGCATAACACCCCAAGCAGCAACAAAGCGAAAGCTATAGCACTAGCACTAGCACTAGCAGGTCTTCTCAACATTGCCATTTGAACATTCAATAACTTGTAGAATGATTTTTTTTTCTTCTTTTTATTTAACTAAATGTTTATGTTGTATGCATTGGAAGAACTTTCTGATCCTGCTTTAATATTGCATTGAATTCATCCCTTTTAAAATGGTGCAGTGAGGGAATAAGAATTTGAATGATGAGGAAAATTGGTGTCCTATGATCCTGCACTTAATTTTGTGAAGGAATGTCTCAAATTTGGTTGAGTCAGAATGTCTCGGAGATTGAGGATCTCAACATCCATTCCAACCACTAATTTATATAACATTGATTATCATCCCTATCTCAATACACGCACATATGTACCAAAATTAACTTTTCGGCCTACAATATATATTCTTTTATCAGAAACTTGTATATGTTACATGATTCTTATATAGTAACTGCAGATTTCATTTCAATTTTTTTTAGAAATTTTATATGTGACATGAGGGTGGGGACATGATTATGATTTGAATATTATTTATGCTAAGTAATTGAATCTTGATCTCTAGTAATATTATTGTGAATAAGTTCAGGAGTTGATGACCTGCATATGACTATACCAAGAAAGTATATTAGTGAATATGTACTCAAGGTGAAGGTAGAACGAATATCACCTAATTGTAAAAACACAACAAAAGTTTCACGGAAATAGAGTACAGCTCTTTATTTTATTTTTTGACTCTCTCCTCCTTTAAAATGCATAATTTTACCTGACATATACTTTACCCATTGTAAAAACACAATAAAAGTTGTTATAAAAAAATTTCAAAAAAATAGAGTACAGGTGTTAAAATTGGCCTGAGTCAGCCCAAAAAGGCAAAAACTGTATATTTGATCCTAACTTCTTAATTAAGTGGTTTAAGTGAGTGAATGGGTAGTCTTCTACTTTGAGAGTGATATTGTTCTTTTCTTAGAATTAGAGAGGTTATAATTTTCTTTCACTTAATGAAAATCTTTTCTACTCTTGCATGTAGTTTTTACTCCTCACTTGAATGTTTTTCACGTTAAAATTTGATTAATAAAATTTATTGATTAATAAAAATTGTTGACTTATTAATAAAAGTTGTATACTTATAAAAGTTATAAACTTTTATCATTCACTTTTGTAAAAATAAGATTTTATATATTTAAATATTTTTATCATGATATATTAAAAGTATTTAAAATTAGTAATGAAGAATTTTTTATTTTGATATTTTTTAACAATACAAAGTCAATATAAATCAAATATTAAAAAAAAAAGATGAAATATGATTTTTAATCAAGTTCAAATTTTTCTGACCTTTGGACAAGCCTCAAGGTAGGGTATAATTTACTCAATAATATAAGATCCTATTTTCTTACCACAAAAGATAAAGTTATATCCTTCGACACAAAATTTTATCTTTTTAAAAGTTGAGAGAATTAATAAATGATATTTTAAAAAAATTATTTCTTTATTTATTATATGAATCAAAATACATTTCATTAATTTTCTAACCCTCAAAATGACCCATTTGGGGTTCTAGAGATAACCCATTAATTTAACTTGTTTTTAGTTACATTAACAAATTTAGAGGGTTTATGCAAATTCTTCGAAAAAATTTGGACAAAGGTGAAAATAAATATAAAGTATTAAATTTGGGAAATCATGATCATACAAAGATGAAAATAAATATAACCGTTAGATTAAGATAATCGATCTAACGGTAAGATTGATTGGTAGTCACTTGGTAATAACATAATTTGGTTGTCACAATATCCTTCCCCATTTTTTATATGAATCAAAATACATTTCATTAATTTTCTAACCCTCAAAATGACCCATTTGGGGTTCCGAGAGATAACCCTTCAATTTAACTTGTTTTTAGTTACATTAACAAATTTAAAGGGTTTATGCAGCGCAAAACGCAAATGTCGTTTTGCTGTTTTGGGCCAAAGGAACATTCGAGATTGCTTCCGGATGGGTCGGGTCGGCCCGTTAACGGATCCGGATCTGTTTCAAAAGGGCCATTGCCAATTGCCATTTTTGTGTGTGGTTGCTTTGTCAAAGAAGAGAGAGAAAGAGATTGTTGGATTTTGGAGGAGAGAGAGAGAGAGAACAGCGATGGCGAGGCGAGTCGAGACTCGGAACGAGTCGGGATTGACTCGGGCGGTCGGGGCGGTCTTTACGTTTGTGAGATACGCTGAGTTTGAGATCTTCTTCTTTCTTTTCTTCTTGATAGCTTATCTTCTCTTCAAAGACATCGTAAGTTCTGATTATAAACCCATTCGTGACTTTTGTTCAAATTTTCATTCTTTTCTATATGGGTCTCGTTGTATCTGTCTTTTCATGTTTCTTGTCTTGTAAGAAAAATTAAGCTTAACTTTTGACATCATGCGTGGGGATCTTAATTCTCAATCAATATATTGGGAACTGAATTCCCTGGTCTGATTATTGATGTTGTTGTTTTATGAAAAACATGGATCCTGTTATTTTTGTTCTTTGGAAGTACAGTATATTTTTTTTTGTGAATTAATTAACTTAAAATTTTATTGATCCTGTAACCAATGTTATATATAGATATAGATATATAATATTCGTTATAGAATAGGGTTTGCATGAAATTTCAATAAGTATGATGTTGTATCAGGTTTTCGGTGTCCTATGTTTCAATTCATAGTTGGTTGGTCTTAATATGTCGCAATAGCGCTGTGAGCCGCGCCGCACGCCGCAACGTATGAGCGTTGCGGTGACTCGCCGCAAGAAACTGCGCCCCGTCACACCGGAACGCAATAGCTGCCATTGCGATCACATTTGCGGTCATATTGTTGTCTAAGGAAAAATGTCAATTTTATCCTAAATTTAAATGTATAACAGAAAAAATTTTAAGGGTTTTTTAGTCTATCCGCGTCTCTCTATGTCACTTCTACTATATCTGCATTTAAAAAATGTTTATTTTTGTCATTATTTCTGTTATATATCTATTCCGCTATTTCCGCAACCGCAACTCGCTATAACGCTATAGCATTTTTTGGGGTTGGCCATGACATGCCGCAATCTGCATTTGATAACTATGGTTGAAATGCTTTATCAACCTGCCGTTTGTCTTGTAATTGTGCTTTTGGCAGTGAGCTCTGAACTTATAATAACTGTTTGCTTCAACTGCAGACATCAAGGCCTGAATACAATCAAATCTTTGTAAAGAAGCCTGGTGGACCAGAATTTTGGCCATTATAGAAGTATTGATGATTGGTCAGGTTGGATGTGTTCATCCATAGAGGTCTCCTTAGCACACCTTGTGATGATTTTGCAGATTTGTTTTTTTTCATGTTTGTATCTTGATGTAACTTTGTAGGCAAAACAGGTGAAACTACCACATAATTTGTATAATTTTCCATTCCAGTTTGTTATATAGCAAATTCAAGTAAAAAGGTTTGCAACATTTTTTTTGTAGCTGTCTCTCTATTTTCTTTATTGTATATTTTGTATAATTGTCGTAATGTGGAGTTGCTGTCTCTCTTGGTTGTCAGCAGGACTCAGGTGTAGAGTCTAGAGGGGCTAGGGAGGCGACTGCCCCCTCAATCTTATACAAACTTTTATGGGAAATACATATCTCATGTTGTAGGAAAATGCTTAAGTCATGTTATAGAGACAATTAATATGGACTCCACCATTTTTAAAATAAAAAGAAAAGAAAAGAAAATGGTGGTTCTATAACATGACCTAAGCATTTTTCTACTATATGACGTATGTATTTCCCAACTTTTATATTAGGCTTCATCTAGACTTAAAAAAATATTTCATAAGTTTGCCTCCTTTCAAGCTCATCTTCCAAATTTCGATCTTATTATTCCTTGTATATAAACAAAACTTTGAGGGTTATTTGAATCTGATAATGTATTGATCCTCCACCTCCTCTCCGGAAAAATTTTCTAGCTCCATTAGGGTTGCCATTAGCAGAAGAACTAACACTTCGATCTGTTTGTGAGATGGAAGATTGTTGTTTTCCATATTGACATATTATAATGCAAACAAGTAGATATTTTTCACAGCTAAACTCTGACTTTGGACAAAGACGAGATCAATAGCAGGGAACTAAATAATATTCTGGCAAGAGTATATAAATAAGTTAACTTCAGCTGAACAAGCACATACAAATGTCTAAATTGTTTGTGAAGAACATCATAAATATATTTAAACTTAACAAATGAAAACTGCAGATATTACAGGGAACTTTATCTGTAAATATTTAACAAATGCATTTTTAGAACACTAATCAAACTTGACATACTACACGACACAGTATTGTGCAACCCTGTTAGTCTTCCTTGGCAATCTCAGCTATCTTCTCAACTGGAACTTTAGTAACATCACTGCGTACTCCAACATCAGAAACCAATCTGCTAACACAGTACATGCCACAACCAACCAATGAGAGACCACTTAAACTAGTGGTCATAAATCGAAGTGGTGAAGAAACTATAGCACTAGCAGCAGCAAGGCAAGATGCTGCTTGGCCACTCCGGCCTACATTGATGCTTGTGAGTAAAAGCAGACCTGTTTTGCAGTAAATTGCAAAGTCTTCACAGTTATTCTTGAAGACATTGTAGCTACCAAATCCATTCTCAAGAAGAAACAAAGCACGGTGAAGAACATGTTCAGTTGGGTCAGAAGAGGCAAGGGTGCATGTACCTCCTCGAGCTTTGGCTAGAAAAAATGCAGGTGAGACACCATACTCAAAGAGGTATAAATCACCCCCAGAAAGAAAACAATCCAAGCAGGAAGAGATTACACCATCATTCCTTGTTTGGTTACCACATCTTGGGCAAGGAGTGTCCATAGCATGAGAAGGAGGTGAACTTATAAGGAGATGGTCCAACACAGTTCCTGTTCCAATTTCTTGGCCTGCTCTTCTGGTGAAATGAATCACCATTCCCTCACCAACATATATTCCTGGTATCTTACACCAAAGCAGTTGGCAGAACAAAGATGACAATTTCAGTATCTTTCATATATAAACTGAAAACACAGGTTCTCATTCCAGACTTCAAAATTGATGTCTGGAAAACTTATAGGTTATGGAGAAAATGCTTATTGATTCTAGAATTGTTCTGCATGATATCTTTCTTGTTCTGAAGTTCTCTTAATACACAAAGACAATGTGTATTTGAGATTTTTTAATATAATACACCGTATAAGCCACCAAGAAAATTGCAAAATTGAACAATGATGCAAAAATCCTATAATTTACCTCCACTAATTGTATTAAAAAAATGGGTTTTATATTTCTTATTTAACATGAGAATTCAAACTTTCCTACGCACCTTTCGATTTCCGTGCTGACATGGGTTCTACATCTAATTTTTTCTAACACGTGGGTCCCACATGCTTTTTATCTCTACAACATGAGATTTCAATTCTCATTTAACATGAAAAATATAAAACCCTAAAAAAAATTATTGGGTATCAAATATGAAACATAAAAATATGTTACATAACTGGATATGATTGATTTTTTTTTCCTGATAAAAACAGAAAGGAAAAAAAAAATCCCAGAAATGTGTGATGTTAGAGCAAATACTAGAGCAATAGAAGAGATTAAGAAATGACCGTGATGTGCATAGATGTAAACATGTCTCCAAGAGTAAATGTGATCGCCAGGATTCAGTTGTTCCCTATCAATCTTATTGGAAAGCAATCCCATTTCCCTTCTATTACTGATTACCAATTATGACAACAATAACCACATTATTGTAGCAAAATTTGAAGAAAAACTTGTATGTTGACTAATAATCATTGTCTTATAATCACAAAGAGCGTACCTTTTCTGTGTGTGACTCCTTTAGTGGGTAATTGAGTCTACCTGGTGAAACTATTCTCAAGAAAATGGAAGAGTATGTGGGTACTAGAATTTCTAAATGTGTGTTTAGGATATCTAAATGCAACAATTATCAAATTCACATATCAAAATGTGTATTTGCTTTCTAGAGGTGCAGAATGGAAAAATGGATTGAAGAAGAAAGGAACAAAAAATGAATATGAATGAGAACCAAGTTCTTGGATTCCAACCCAAGGAAACGCAATCCCTTCCTTCACTTCTACGCCTTCCAGTTTATTGAATTCTTCATGGAAACAAAATGACATTTACTGAACTCTATATGATGCATTCATTCTAGTTTAGTATCTGATGGGACACATGCTTTTATTAATAAAAATCATTTTTTAATAGTCCTGATTAAATAAATATATAATGATTATTCATTAGCCATTAAAGGTGTATCAAATAGCAAGATGGAAGGCTAAGTAGTCAAGCATGTTCAAGAAGGCTCTGTACTGCCACCTAGTGTTGTGCTATTGTTTTAGGGAAATAATACTCTCATGCTATTAGCTTATCCTATTGTCTCATTTTATCCTATCTAATACATTTTTCTTTTCGTATTAAATTAAAATAGGATTCAACAAGATAGGATACTCTCTCTATATTTTTCTTTCCTACCCTAATATATTTCAAAGTTAAACCCAATATATTTGTATTTATTGCATTATATTTTATTTTTTCTTTCTCTTTTCTCCTTTAACATAATCTTATCAAATTGATAATCAGGTGCTCATCAAACACAAGACATGATATAAGCTTATCAGCCCTATATCATATCCTACTCTTATCAGCCTCATATCATATCCTACTTTTATCGTATCCCATCCACCAAACCAGCGAGATGGTCCATCAAATAGCAAGATTGAAGGCGAAGTAGTCTCATGTTCAAAAAGGCTTTTTAGTACTCTCTCTCTAGTGTTGTGCTATTGTTTTATCATATATTTTCTTCAATAAATGCTACTCCTACTTTGTTTCAAATATATTCATTCTTGCTCATATGTTTTCTTGCTGGCACTTAATCTTATCCTCTGCCTCCATTGACTTGTACTTAAAAATAGGTGTAGGCTTAATGGTCCTGGAATTGTGGTAAAAGAATGGTGTGGCGTGTGAATTACGAAATCAATAACCATGTTGGGAAGATTTCTCAGCTTCTGTCGTGGGGATCTACTTGGATATTAGGGGAATGAGAATCAACCTAAAAGTTGAAGAAAATGGAAGGTAATGTAATGATTTTCGTTTTACACTAAATTTATAAGAATAAAAGAAGACGACTTTACATAAAACTTCCTTTACATAAAAAGTTATATAAAATTTAAGATCTAAAATTTAGATAATCTTTAAATTTATAAAAATTAAAGAAGGTAACTCAGGGGTGACATACTTGGTATTGAAGTGTGTCTCAGAGATCGGATCTCGGTTTTGCCAATACACTTTGGGGTTAGAGACAAAATTCTTTTCGATGTCCAATGCAACCTCTAGATTTATACCGTATGGTATATGTTTAGAGATATCTTAGATATAGATATCTTGATTGACTTATAGTCAATATTTCAATCATTGTGTACAAGGCTTATAAAAATATACAATGCAATCTCTATTCTACATTCTTTTATGTAATGCATAATATGATCATATGGTAGTATTTGCATTTGTATCAATTATGAACATTTCCTAAAGAAAGTTTGGTAAGTATTAATTCCTTCATTTTATCTTCAAATTGGATCTCCAATTCTAACCTAATCTAAAACTTAATTCCACCTCCGTTTCAAATTTAATTTCTACAAGAACAGTTCTAGAAACACATTATATATATATATATATAAAAAAACACACACGATATAAGGTTAAGATCAAACTCAAATTATCTAATTATTAAAAGTTGGATTATAAAAGTTGGGTAATTTTGACTTGTCCTTTTGACCAAATCATTTGGGAATATACAAATATATATATTTAATTATTAATTTCTAATCTTTTTTCTTTGCCTTTTACTTTCCCTTCTTATTCTCTCTCTTTCTCTTCTTTTTGACATTAATATCTCACAATCAATTTCAATTTCAATTTCTCGTTCTCTCTCCGCCATGGCATCTCTCCTCCTCCGTTTTCCGATCGCCGCCGTGATGGTCCTCGTGGTCCTCTCCGCCACTGTCACAGCGCGTCCCTGCAGAACCTTCATCATCTCCTCCTACTCCATCCGCAACCCTTCCTCCAACACCTTCGCCACCATCACCGAGATCCGATCCCTCACCCCTCTCTACATCGACCGAAACCCCCAAGAGATCTTCTTCGATAGCGATATCGGCCCGTTCCACCAACCAAAACTCGCAGAAATCGAGCATCGCGGCGCGTCGCACCCACGCGACCCCTTAGGGTTCTCCACCGCTTACGATTTCTCCTCCCTCCGTGACCGCACAAAGGACATCCTCAGCGTTGCTCTCGCCTTGCTCTTCGGCGTCGGATGCGGCGCCCTCACCGCTGCCACCATGTACTTGGTCTGGTCCGTCTTCTCCGCCCGCCACGGTTACCGCTCCGCCGCTTACGATGATTCCGACGAGGAGATCGAGAGCCCCAAGAAGATGGGGTACGTGAAGATTCCGGCAGCGGAGGCAGCGCCACCAGCGGCAAAGGATTCTGTATGAGAAATTGAGAATAGCTTTTCATAGTATAACCGTGTGGTTCATGTGGATTGTTAATAATCTTAGTGGAATTGAACAGAAAAATGGCCAAAAGATGCAATCTTTTGCCCTGTATCAGTGCTTGTATTTTCCATTACATGTTTTACTTTTGAATTTGATGTATTTGCACTATTTTTAATTTCAAGTGGAAAACCCTAGTGTTGATGATGTTGGTTTCCTGCGTTGATCGTTTCAATGCTGAAGCCTTGGACTAGTGATATGTGGAAACTTGATGGAACTAATCGTATTATATGTTATTATATTTGTACTCATAATCTTTTTGAGCTAAATTGTCAAACTAGTTCATGAAAGATATAACTTCGTTTATGTTTCTCATTGAATGATTGAAATTTGGCCTGAATGTATATTCCGTTAGTTAATTTAATCATTGAAGTTCTTGATGCGGGGTTTAATTTGACCTACTAGATACACTCATGCAGGGATAATATGACTTGACTCTATATCTTTCAGGAACTAATTTGACTATTTACTCATTTTTCTGTCATGTGGCTTTATTTGGAAGTTTTTCTTTTCCATCATAATTTATATGCAGATTCTTGTGATGTGATTAATTTACCTCTTATCAATGCTAATAATGGTGGACCTAAAGCAAAATTCTAGCGAGCCTAGTTTCATTTCCTTTGAGAGTTAATGTTACTTATCAGCGGGGAAATGGTTTAGTTCTGTTACTCGTTTCTAGTTCTCTGTTATAGTATAAAGAAAACAGGTGGATAAACTGGTTCGTTTCCTTTTCTACGCTGAGTTTCTTCCGCGTAACTACATCCTATGTACTGTCAGTGGTTGTGTGTTTTTATAATCAGGTAACTTTTACATTGTAAGTTGTTATTGAGGCTTGCCAGTTGAAGTTTTATACTGATTGAACTTTCTAAATCAATTCACTCTGAATTTGCATATTGGATTTGGGGATTAAGTTAACCCGTTGTGTGGTTGTTGTCATTTTGCACCGTTCAACATTGTGAAAGTATTGGCAACCAGTCAGGTTACAATATGATAATGTTTGGTATGATGCTTTGGTAGAAGGAAACGGGGTTTGTGGTCTTAATTTTTCCTTGCATGTATCTTTTTCCCTATGAGTAGTTTCTTTGTCAACAATCAGCATATAGGAAACAATGCAAGCTATTTGCATTTCCGTTCAGTTGATAGGATACAATTTACTCTAGTTATGAGGAAAATTGCAGCCTTAGAGTACTGTTATTCTTCTTATATTGCCCTCTTCAATGCTGTTGGAAATAATTGAAGCCTTAGGTTCGAGAGACGCATTTGTAGTTGCTATCTGTGTTTCTGCCAGAAATTTGAACTAAAAGCTGGAATTATGAAATTTTATTAGAGAAGTGTTTGAGAAACTGTTAGTTATTACGAAAACATTTGTGTTGTGAATTCTAATTAAAGCATGTATAATAGGTCACTGGCTAAAACAACTCAGTACGTGAGGTAATTTTTGGATTTAAATGGTGTATTCGGGTTAATAAGGGGTTGATATTGAAGAATCTGAATTCTGCCCTTCTCTGTTAGTGTGGCAGACACTGGAATTGAATTGCATCTCTAAAGTCCTGCTTTTTGCACACTACTGTTGTGCAGCCTTCGTAGTCATTTAATAAGATATAAGGAAGAAATAGGAGCTATAAATTAATATATGGATTTGCTAGAACATCGGTATGGTTAGTAATAACAGGAATGGATCATAAAGTTGTATTTTAGGAGTGTGATTCTTAGTAAATTTCTTTTCTGAAATAATGGGAAATCTTCCCGTATGCTGTTTTTATGCGTCCTGCTGTGATATGGACAGTGGAACTCAGATCACACCGACCTCTTGAAATTTCACTTATATTGTGATTAAAAGATGAAGGGTCCGCTTCGCTCAGCGGTAAGCTTGCTTGCCGTGGTGTGTCAGGTTGTGGGTTCGAATCAGTCTCTATGCAAAAAGCAGGGGAAAGACTGCCTCGAGTATTCCCTTCCCCAGACATTCACGAAATGAGTATTTGAACTGAGTCGGCCTTTATTGTGATTAAAAGATATAAATTCAAAGGGTATTCATCGGTTAAAATCTGAAGCGTATGAAAATTGATGTTCATTGAGTTTATCAAGCCTTATGAAAGATGTGCTTAACTTGCCCTTCAGATTAAGTTCTGTGATTATTTTCAATGTGATGATAACATTTTCGGACTTCATAATATTTTTTAGCTTTTACTTTAATTAACAGCCACCTTTTGGTTTTTTGGGGGTTTTTTTTATATAAAAATAATTATTTCTTTCATGTGTTTTTTGACAATTGAATTTGTGTTATAAATAAATTGGATGACAAATTTATAGCAGATATTTATTTAACAAAAAATGAATGACAAGTGTCTGCATTTTTTTAATACATTGAGGGAACTAATTTTTCAAATTATGAGATGAGCTTGACTCGACCAACGTTCGCAAGACAAATTCGCTTTTTGGCACTTTCGACTTGAGCAAGGTACATAAAATTCATGTCACTTGCATTTCATAAACATCATTTGCATTAATAATATTAGTATTTTAAAATCTGGCTCGGACCGGCCGAGTTGACCCAAGTCTTGTGAACGGCCATTTGGATCAGTCATGTAATCATCCCAGTTTGGACTGGTTCACTCGGCCAGGTTTCGGTGACCGGATGAGTTATACTAAACCCGGTTTAGATCAGTCAAAATCAACCTTTTTTTGTTATATTTTTAATTCATAGGTTATAAATCTTGCGTGACTCTGTTTTAGTTCGTGTAAAATTATTGCTTATTTTTTCTTTAATGTTGATGATAAGGAGTTTGACAATTTTTTTGTTGGTTGAAAACGACTATGGTGATTTCCGGTAGTTATAAGGATGTTATGGGACATTTTGTGGTGCACCTCATCATTTGTTTGAAAGCCTACGGCATACAATAGTGATTAGATAAACCTCTACATAAACTTTGGCCTTAAGCAGTGAACACTAGAATCCTTTTTGGCTAAGTTTGAAAAATTATTTCTTGTGATATATGTACCCTTTGCTTGCTGCATAATGGATTGTCATTTTATTCATCATTGTAATATGCAGAAGTTTCTATTATTGATAGTTTTCTTTTATGAAATTTTAATATAAGTAATATATTTATTTATTTTTTAATATGTAAATATAATATCCGGTTAAACCCAATTGAACCAATGACCAATATCTGGACCGAGTCGTGTTAGAAAACAATACTATAGTAACCTCACTAAGAGCTTATTACACTTCAGCTTTTCAGAAAATATTTTCTAAGGGGAATGAAGTTCACAGAAAATAATAATAATAAGAGTAAAAACCCAAATTGGTTTCTGACAAAAAATGCGGCGGCCAATTTAGTCCATAAGAAAAATAAACTCAAAAAAAAGTCTCCAACAATGTCAAACAGGACCCACGTTAGTCCTTCTGTCAAAACAAAATTGACGGTGTGAGTGACGATGCTGATGTGTCACGTTAAGTGACATACGGTTGCCCACGTGGAGTTCTTGGACGACGTCATTTTGTTCCAAACTCGGCCACTTGGACAACCCTTTTTTGCAAAACCCAATTTTGCCCCTCACCTAATCGTTGGACACTTTACCTTTTCCCCCTCTTTTAACATCGACACTTCATCATTGCGAAGGAATGAAGAAGACCGTGGAGTAAACCCTGGTGCCTGCGTTTGGAATATTGCGAACTTCTTCCAGAATCGAAGGGAACCGGTGGAAGACAAAGACAACTTGGGCGACTTTGTGAGGCTGAGCATTACGTTCAAAAAAGTATGAGTATTTATATATTGAAACATTTTTATATTGTTGTTTGTCATCCTTTGTTTAATGTTTGTGGTCCCCATCTTGTTCCCCTTTGTTTAATGCTTGTTTTTTTTCTGCACGAAGTGGAACATTGTGGTCCATGTTTCCATTTAGGGTTTTGCTTTAAAAGAAAGTAACAACCGGGTGGTGTGGTCCCTGCCATGGTTGACCCTCTTTTGGTTCTGGTTAATTATTTATTCACATAGAATTGTCATACTTAATTGTATTTTGGCTATTAATGAATATTTGGATATAGTTCTGTTGTTGATGAAGCTGTCCTTAGTAATTCTGTTTGGTGATGTTAATGAAAATTTTGGATTGCCAAGTTTGTTCTGGTTGCTGTCATTGATGATCATGTAGTATTTTGTTTGTTGTCCTTCGTATGTGTGTTCTGGTATGTGTGTTTTGTGTTGTTGCCATTGCCTTGCTGTTAATGAATATTTGCAAGCAAGCTGTTGTTGTTGGCATTGCTGTCATTGATGTTTAATAACCTTGTGGTATGTGTGTTCTGTTTGCCTTGTAGTATCTGGTTTATGAAATCTTGTGGTTTGTGTGTTCTGTTTGAAGGTTATCTAATGATGTTTAGTAACCTTAACAAGTCCCCCACAAATATTATCGAGGACCATTTTAGTCCTTGTTCTTTAATAGAAGGGACCATTTTGGTCCCTCACAATTTTATCGGGTGTACAAATTGGTCCCTGCAACTGTTCTTTTAACATGGTCACTTAAAAATCTTGCACTGTAATTTCCCTTTATACATGTTGATATTATTCATGCTGATTTGAGCTTGAATTTTAATATTTTTTTTCATTCACATACAGGGACTTGTCCCAGCCTTGAAGGAAATTATGTCAGGTTCACACCACAGGTTCTGTGTACAACATGTATGGAAGAACTTCATCAAGCAGTGGAAGGATAAAGAGACAAGACAAGACAGATTGTATGGGAATGTGCTAGATGCACCATTGTTCCCCAATTTGAGAAGGTCATGCAAAGGCTGAAGACTCTAAACGAACCAGCTTGGAAGTATCTTGACAATATACACCCTTCATGTTGGTTAAGGCCTATTACAGTCACTGGCCTAAATGTGACAACATCACGAATAATATGGCTGAGGTGTGGAATGCAAAGATTGTCAATTATAGGGACAAACCTATAATGACATTGTGTGAGGAATTGAGGTGCTACATAATGCGAAGGATGGCAGCAAACAAGATGATTCTACAAACCTTTAGGGGTAAGATAACACCTGCACAGCAGAAGAGGCTGGACCAGTTGAATGTTGCAAGCAATTCTTGGACACCAACATGGACCGGAAACTTGGTCCAAGATCTGTATGAAGTTTCTGGAAAGGGTCAACGTGTTGGGGTGAATTTAACTCAACAAACTTGCAGTTGTAATGTGTGGCAGCTGACTGGATTGCCTTATGAACATGCCATTGCTGCCACCAATGGCTGACAGTGGATGCTTTACATGCTACTTATGAACACACTCTCAACCCATTCAATACCAAACAATATTAGCCAGCTTGTGATGCCCCAAAACCACTTCCTCCACGCTTGAAAAGGCCTATTGGACGTCCAAAAAAGCATCGCAAGAAGGATCCCACTTAAGAGCTTACGAAGACCAATAAGAAGCTTAAGAAGACTTACACAGTTCAATGCTCCAAGTGTGGTCAGACTGGTCATTACGCCAAGACTTGTAAGGGACCTGCTGGTGGATCAAAGAAAAAAATAAATCGGTTAATGTTGAAGTTGGTCAGTCAAGGACAGTTGAAGAGATCCTAATCGGCATGAGTCAGGGCTGCCCTCCACCAGAGATAAGCAGCCAGCATGCACCAAATGCAGCTGAACCAAGAGGCAGCAGCCCACCACCATGCAATCCTGTTGAGGCAGTGACCAGTGAGACAGCAGCTGCAGCTAGCAGTGGCACCAGAGCAAGATTCATGAGCTTCATGACTACACCAGGATTCAGGCCACCTAGGCCAGCCCCACATAACTGATTTGGAATTGTAATCACTGACATTAGGCCAGTTCGAATGTCTTAGTTGGCACTTTTTTGTTATTAGGCCAGTAGCTTGGAATTGTAATTAAGCCAGTTTTTTGGTTTACTTTGGTTTTGGCCCTGCTTAGATTATTCACCTATGGCTTTTTTTGTATGCCTCTAGTTATGGCCATATTAAGTATGAACACTTTGTTTTTTGGGAAGACAGAGTGTTCCTACTTAATGGTTTATTATGTTAGTGCCAATTGTAAGTACACAATCATGATATCAATGGAATATATTTTTTGGATTACTAAATCTCTTCTGTCATTACTAGTTTTCATTGCTGTCATTGATGTGAAATGAATGGAAGATTATGTAATTCTTGGTTACTATCTGTATTCACTGTCATGACTGTTTTCTATACTGTCAAGCAATACTATTTTTTGTTTCTGTCATTACCATCTCTTTGGCAAATTGGGCTGTCGTGTTTATATTTTGTATGCTGTGTCATTTTGGGGTCATGTGTAAACATACCTGAATTTTGGGGTCATTACCAAATTGCTTGGCAAATTGGTGCCATTTATACCTTATAAGTCCCCCACAATTGTTATCGAGAACCACTAGTCCCTGTAATTATTTACACTTGGTCAAATAGGTCCCTAACAAATTCATCGGGGCCCAAATTAGTCCCTGCATAACATGACAGTAAGACCAAAGGGGCACCAAAAGCTGTTACCACAAAAGCTCATTCCCCCCTTCTGTATAATTCCCTCAATGTTTGACATTGTTACTGCTATTCCCTTAATCCACAGAAGCTCATACAGTCTTTTGACATTTTAATTGGCATTTCAAGATAACTTAATACTTAACAGGTTGTGCTTTATGAACAATCAAGTTCAAGGACATTAACCATTTTAAGAACAATCAACATCTGATTACATCCCAACAGTGTTCTTTCCATTACAGAGAAGCATACATATTACAGATTAAAAATTAACATTTCACTCCACCCTACGAAAAATGAACAGTGCTATGTCTTCAATTAGGGTTTCTAGGTGTCTTGGAGCAGCTGTCGTTCTTCCACTTCTGGACCCAAACGAACTACCTCAGCTCCCCCGTCCAGAAGACATAATCAATGGCATAAACACAAATATCAACCCTAAATCGAACAGTATACACCCACCTTCCCTAAACAGTCAATCAATTTTCCCCAAATTCATGCTTTCAACCTTCGATTTGATGTCATGCTTTCTGGTTTTAGTTGAACCCTAACAAACAAACGACGACGTTTCTTGGATGAAAGAGAACTGTGTGTCCAATGTGGCTGAGCTTCAACAAACGACGTCATCCAAGAACTCCATGTGGGCAACCGCATGTCACTTAACGTGACACATCAACACCGTCACTCACACCGTCAATTTTGTTTTGACAGAAGGACTAACGTGGGTCCAATTTGACATTGTTGAAGACTTTTTTTTGAGTTTATTTTTCTTAGGGATTAAATTAGCCACCGCATTTTTTGTCAGGGACCAATTTGGGTCTTTATTCTAATAATAATGGAAAACGCTGTAAAATTGTATAAAATAAGTATAGTTTTTTCAAATAAAAAGTTCCACATAAAATAATAATACATAAAATAAAAACTATAATCTATGTTGTACCGGCACTTCAAAAAATTTGAAGTGTCGTGTCCGACACTCTGACACCTCCGACATTTAAAATATTTAAAATTTCATTACATATCATGAAGAAATTGATCCATAGTTTACTAAATTGATATAATAAAAATTAAAAATAGATATTGAATAAATCTCACTAGAGAGTATAAGATATTTTCGATTTGAAAATATAATAGGAAATATATTTTTTAATAAAATGTAAATAGTAACAAAATTTATCATATGTTTCTTTGCAAAATTGATTGATATTATAAGTTTCTTTATTAAATTATTGAATAGTAAATATAATATACACTACATAAATTAAAAATATTATTTGATATCAAAACATATTTTAACGTGTTGAAATCTAACATTTTTTAGATTAATGTGTCAAAATTTCATATTATGTTCAGTCTTCCGTGTCAGTGCAACAAAGATTGTAATCATGCATATATGATTTTTCAAACAAACAACTATACTAAACTCTTACTAATAAAAGGTTATATATATAAAGGGAAAACATTTTCTTCTTTTAAAGGAGAAATTTTTTCTCCTACTAAAGACTCAATGTATAAGTGGGGCCTACAAAATAGTGGAGAGAGAAAAAAGTTTAAGATGGGACCCACTTATACAATGAGTCTTTAGTAGGAGAAAATGTTTTTCCATATATAAATGCTAAATGATATAAATATTTTTTTTTTTTGAATAAATTCAAAGGTATTTATAAAATCTCCATCGACTTAAATCATTTTTTTCATTCCCAAGACTCGAGAACTCGAGACCTCTGTTTAAGGAGCCTAAACTCCTTAACACCTGTGGCAAAAGAGTTTGGTATATATAAATATATTTTCATAAAATGACTTGCAAATAAAAATAAACAATTTTGTGTTAAATTACTTACCTATTTACTTTTTAACATTTTTTCTCACTCTATAACCATGATTTATTATTAAGCACTAATTAAAAAGTTCATAAAAAACTTTTCTTCTAAGATATTACAATCAGATTCATCGTTTCACAACTAACCTAATTCGGGATTGATTCCCATGATTAAAGCTATAAACCCAAGTACCGTACAAAATTTTTGGTACCAAATCATATTGCTATATCCGATAATATTAACATATATACTAATATAAAGTTACTAGTTATATAACTCTTTAGTAACTAGGGTAGAGACAACTGCGACAATAAAAGGAAACAAAATGTTTTCAATTGTTAAAAAGTGTTTTTTTTTTTTTAAATATTTGTAAATTGTTAAAATAGGCAGCTAACTACAACATAATATTTGATATAGAGCTATGAATATTACTCAAACAGTGCAGTAGCATTAAGAGATCTCTCAGTCTGAATACATAGTTGTGGTTTCAATGAGGAGAGTAAAATACTATTCGACATGCAAGAGGTTAATCAAATGCTAAAACAGCAATAATACTAATTCTAGCTGGTGGTTCGCTAAGTTCATATTGGCACAAAAGCTTGTCCTAAGTTTCATATCATAATGTATATTTTCTTCAAATCATACACAAAAACGGAAAGTAATAAACAAGTAGAAACTGTCTTGAACGTGGGAACTGAAGGAATACATTCTTAAACTATCTCAGTATTCAAATGAGCCAATTGATGTTGGTACAGAAACAATGTCGTGAGATTCCGCACCACTGCCATTTAGCCTTTGTCCTGAGCTGAGAGCAAGGGCTTCTTGCTCTCCCATCTTCTGAATATCTTCAAGTGAAAGTATTTTGATATACCATACATTATTGACAAATGATCTACAAGAGATTATGCAGAAAATGCACATCAATATATAGAAAATTTTAACAGGCATTAAAAAAAAAGGGCCGACCTAGTTCAAATACCCACTTCGTGAGTGTCTGGGGAAGGGAATACTCTAGGCAGTAACCAAGTGAAATAAACAATTATAGCATGTATTTATAGCATGTCAAAATTTCACATGATTTTGTTGTGTGAAAATCATGTCTATCTCTCTCATTAGAGGCATTGAATAGGTTGAGCTGTATCAAGATTTGTGAATATCTATGAAGGGAGAGAAATAGACACAATTTTCACATGATCTGGTCATTTGAAATTTTAACTAAATGGATCCATTCTCGAATGTTTTGATCACAAACTAGCGTAATTGAAACTTGTACTTACTCCCACGGATCGTCTCCAAGGAGAAGAATGTCATTCTCCCTGTCGACAAATACAAGCTGCCAGCCTGATCTAGGGTCTTCTAACTTCCCCTCGATTCCGAACATCTGAGCCAACTCCTCTCGCAGTTCATGATAGCTGCTGAACCGCGAGATGTCAAGTGAGCGCCCAACCGAGCCTGGTTTGTAAACCTGCGGAATGACAAAATGAAACTACTGAATTAAATAAAAGAAGGGTCCCAAGGATGCAGAATACTTCAGAATTATACCTTGACAAATGTTCGGGTCTGGTTTTGTGGGTCAACTTGCCCTACACTTTGCAAAAACTCTGACGAATCTTGCATGCATGCATAGAGAGAACCCTGGAATCCGGACTCTCCTATTGCCATTGTTGATGCATCAGTATCAGCAGAGGAAGTGGTATAACCAGGGACAGTTGTGGGGAGTAGAAGACCAGATGAATCAATATTGACACCAAAGAGAGTAGGATTTTGGGCATCTGAATTACAATGTGGTGGCACCATTGCAGAATCTTTTCCAGAATATTGTGCATGTGGTGACATTGTGCTGCCAAAGGCATTGACCTGCATAGGTGCATACTTTGGTGTCCATGGTGATTGGGATAACTGTTCAGTCAGTAAGGACTGACCATTTCTCGATAAATTCAAGAGACTGCCTCTTCCTTCGGGACAAAGTGAACTAAGCATGTTTTGTCCAGGGGAAACTGAAGCAGGGAACTTTACGCTTGAATCCAAGAAATCTGGTTTTGAATATGATGGTGAAGGCACACTGGAGTGTTGTCTCTGATGGAGCTGATCGCTTTGCATTAAAAGCGTATCTTGATAAGTATGTTGCTGCTGTTGTGCTTGGACATCTTGATTGTTATGTGGTTTCTGAAGGAGGTGCTGAGACAGGTTCTCTGTGAGTGCTTGGGCTTGTGGCTGCAGCATATTAGAAGACGCTGATTGTTGAATTGCTTGCTGCTGCTGAAGTTGCAATGGAGAATTATTGTTTCCAGATTGTTGAAGATATTGGAAAGGCTGTTGAAAATTCATCATTTGTTGCCTCATGAGATATCCACTACCTAGGTTCTGCAAACCGGCTGCTAACATGGCTTGGTACTGTTGATTCTGATCATTTCCTAGTAAAGTTGGATCCAGTTTTTGCTGCATCCAGGGCAACATACCAGTGCCTTGAAAATTTAAAGAATTGAGACCTTGGTCTACAGGCCCACCTCTCAGCCACATGAGCCCATTATTTGCTTCATCGCTGCCATCTGTAACAAGATCCTTGGTAAAGAAAGGAGAGAAAAGAAGACCTCAAAATAACCAGGGCCATTTGTTTGAAAAGAGGGGGTGAGAGACACTAAGATAACCTAAATGTGGATTAACAAAAAAGAAAGAAAAAAAAATCTAATCCCTTTGTTTCAGACATGAAGAATGAAAGAAATATGAAAGTTAGAAAACCAATTTGGATAACTTGAAAGTTAGAAAAATCTAGACTTCTAGTTACATAATGAAAAATACCATCACATGGCCGTATCCAAATCCAAAAACAAAAACATCCCATGGTTGTCTTTGGAGGATATCTTATCCTTGCACCTTGTAATCCTTCTAATTTAGATAAAATATCCTTTTATTAAAAAAATTTAAAAAAACATGTAGTATCTTACTAATTTCAACTATCAAATGCTTTCAATTACATGAAATGCCATAGCTTAAAAACACAAGCATCAGAAAAACAAAGCTAACAGGTGGACATTTGTGAAACCAGTTTCCCAATTAGAATGCCAAGGTTTGAACTTTGGTCCTCCCACTGAGAGAGTGTAGCTTGCTTACCACCACACCCAACCCTTGTTGGTAATTAGAATGAAATCTATATAAATAAAAAGGTCAGCATTGAGAAAAAATGTACCATGCAAAGATGAGGTGCCAGGATGCCATGGGCGTTTCAACCTAAGCGGAAATAGTGATGGATACATTGGGAATGTTGTTAAAGGCTCGATTTCCCATAACGATACTCGTGGTTGTCTCTCTCCTGCTGTTGATTCATCCCAACCAACCTATCCACAATGGATAAAAGGACCAAGTAAAAGCAATTTTTTAAAACATCTAATGAAATTAAACCCTGAAACTATAAACATGCTGTAGCTGTCCCGGACAATCACAAAGGACCATTGTGTGTTATGCCTATCATTTTTTATTTATGTTATGTAAATATAATGACAATAATAATCATAATAACAACAATTACAAGTGGAACCAGAATCAAAAAGCTATAGAGCAAGGGTATATGCAAGTATTATTAGTACAAAATTATATAGAAATATAGTACTGTTCATCAATTTCCCTAGGTTGGCTTACATTTACAAATAATATAGAAAACACACTGCTTCAAATAACACAGTTAATAAATATCAGATTGATCCTTACAGCTATCCTTTCCTGAATATTTTGCCGACAGTAATCAAGGATTCTAAAATTTGGAAAACTAAATAAGGACTTGCGGAAGGTAAAAATGCTGAAATCCTGAAAATTAGATTGATTGACGGCATGTATAGGATATCATAATGGGATAGGTTTATGGTTTAGGTTAGTCGAATGCTCTCCAGGACAATAAGCAGCACCCATGAAGGGTAGATTCACTTAATGAAGGATTTAACGCAACTGGTTGGGTATTAAAACGAAGAAATGTTGAAGACCTTTGATATGTAAGCATGTAAACAATTCTAGTAACAATTATAAATTATAATAGATTCACAAAAGCATAATAGAAATTACACATGATAAGAGGAAATGAGAAAAAATCTATATTTGCACTATGGTTCCCGATGCATCAGACAACCAATGAACTAATAATAAACTAAAATTGTATTTCAAAAATACATAAATAAAGTTGTTAACATCCTTAAAGTGATTTTTTCTTAATTGAACCCTTTTTATTAGGGCAAGGCCTTGATTTATAGCTTAAAGTGTTTTTCTCATGGTTTGATGAGGAATGATGAGGGAAAAGAAGCACCAAATAAATTAAATGAAACAGGATTAGATTAGGGGAGAAGTTATACTTGCAACCTATTTTCCTTTACAACCTCTTACAACCAATATCTTAACTGTTGATTTCCGCCAATTAACGGTTAAGATTTATTACGAATTAATAATTAATTAATTAATTTTATTGACGAAAATCTTAACCGTTGATTGACGGAAATCAACGGTTAAGATATTGGTTGTAAGAGGTTGTAAAGGAAAATAGGTTATAAATATAACCTTTCCCTTAGATTAGTATTGAAAAGTGCATTCATAAAATATGGTTAGATATCTAAGAAGACAACCTTCATCCTTGGTATACAATTACAAAGTGGGATTAATTTTTATAAATAACAAAAGGAACCGTTTATACCAATGTTAATAAAACCGGACCAGACCAGCCGGGTTGACCCGGGAACCAGTAAACTGGTCATATAACCGATACGGGTGAAGTAACGGACCGGCCATGCATCAGAACCGGTGTGACCTGGCCGATTTTCTTGAAAACCGGTGATCCGGCCCGGTCCTAAAAAAAATTCCAAAAAATAAATTTTCGGAAAAAAGTCATAATGGACACATTTGAGTATTTTTTGCTTATTTACTTACATAGATTATGTACCTACAACACTAATATTATCTCAATTATGCACTATGCAGCAAATTTTGATTTGATTTATAGTTAGAAATGTCATTTACCAAACTTAAAGCCCCATATCACGATTATTATATTTTTGTTTGATCCTTTATTGGATAATAATGTGTGATTTATTATTTTTTATATTAAAATATTTGAAATTTTTATCATTTTTTTTGGATATTTGAGTATATTTATAATTTTTTTAATATAAATTATAGAATTGCATCTAATTACCGGGTTATACGGCTCAACTAGTGACCTACTGTTTGAACCAGTGATGTACCTCGATCGAGTCAATGACCGGGCCGGTTTTAATAACATTGGTTTATAGTGCTATCTGACTCACCTTGACAGAGCGCCAATGAGAATTCGGCCACCGAACAGGATCCAGATCACTTATGCCAGTTATGGTACCCATGTACCTGCAAAACAAAGGGGAGACATGGATAAGTAAAGGCAAAATAGTATGGTGCAGCACTACCAGAGGATAATTTTTTTTCCACCAGGCTCCGGGCTTCCACTGCCATCAGATTGCAACCCCTAGGCATTTTGTCTCACGTCCCAAAATAAAAAAATGCAAAACCATATGTAGAAGTAGAACAGTACACTTAGAGGCTTACAGCCTCCCAAAGCATTTAGTAGTTGGTGTCCACTTTCTTCAAATCGCATCTGCTTAACTTTTTTCTTACATACCAAAATTTAGAGCTCACAACCAACTATTCAATTAACCTATTTCGTATTACTACGGTGTTTGCTACATGGCTTCTATCTATAACTGTGCCGAGATATGCATTACTCACTAGCTTATCCAGAAACTTGCATCCTTAGATAGTATATATGCAGATGAAATATCAACCTCATTGTAGGCAAAGGCAAGCTATTACTATCTTTACTTATTTAAAAGGTACAGCTTATGTATTATACATATGTCTACCTCTTAAAAAAAAAACAATTAACTGGAAGAGTTGTAGGAAAATAGGAAATATATCTGAAGTTTCAAGAACCAGAAAAATAAAATAAAATAATTAACAATTCCTTAAGGAAAAATAATAACTGACATCTACAAGTACCTGCGCACACTTGACTCTTCAGTCTCAAAAAGCATCCTGAAACGCATGCCAACAGAAATACGTGTATGGTACACAGCTTTGATATATTTTGAAAGTGGTATGACAAACTCAGATGGACTTGCCCTGCCCACGATGTAGCTGTCAAAAAAAGTATTATAATTTCTTATAAAGAAGTATCACAACTGGAAACTAAGACATTCACAACCTTGGATTATAGAAAACAGTAAAACAGCTATTAGTAGCTGCAGCATGGGCAGCCGCTGCAAGAAGTCCAATGTGCATACTATCACTGGATAATACTGATGATGGCATTACAGTTTGTGGTCGAATGGCACGACGTATTCCCAAAAGAAGCTGATTCTTCTCATTCCTGGAAGAGAAAATACATAGGAAAAACATAAAAGAATCAATTTTAAGCATTCAAGGGGAAGAAAAGGTTGCCAAAAGAGTTAAAGGAAACAAATAATACCATATGAAAAGCACAGAATCGCCAGCCACAAGTCTCTTGGCACTAACAAATATACTCCAGCCCGTTGTAAGAAGGTGTCGTTTTGGCTGTCCTGAAATTATATGCAAGCAAGAGGCAAATAAGCAAGTGCAGGAAATACTTTAGACCTAAAAGTTTATGATCATGTATACGTAGTATGAATAATAATGACTCTAGTACACATCTCTAATTTAACAATAGTGCACTAAAAGTTTGATGCTTCTGTTGTAGTAGAATAATTGACTCTGAAGCCAAAAACTAAATAGACAAATTCAAGACATTCATTTAAAACAACAGGAACTGAAAAGAACCTATTGAAAACATGTAATTATTACATTTTTTGGTCCATTTTTCTCTTAAGCATTACAACTACCAAATATTACAAGAGGATTGATAAAATATGTTTCCCTAACACAGGGTAGTAAAGAAAACCAGCACAAGACTGAAGATCAAAATTTTGGAACTTCCTTTTCAGAAGCTAATGCTCCTTGTAAAATTGTCTAGTTTAAAAGAGTTAAATATGTACACAATTGAACCAATCTACAGCTCCATCTTCAAACTGGCCGTATTTCCCATGGTAAACAGTTGTGCTTGCCAAATTAATCATTTTGTGTGGCACAGTAGCTTGCAGGGCATTTTGTAAGAGATAAGACAGCTTTCACAGTATAAAGTTTCTTCTGTTGGAAAATGGTTGAGACTGTTTGCAATGTAGTTTTAGGAGGGTTCCAAAAAGTAAAAAGCCAGAATCTCAATTACATATGGAAAATTTATCAGGAACAGATTTTCTGACTCCAGAACAAACGAAGGATTAGAGTAATCCCCATATTTATAACGGAAGATAGAATTTCCTTACAATATCATTTCACTTACTGTTGGATAACATTCAGATTCAAATGATTCCAAAGTTATTTAGATCTTCTTCAATAAAAATGTGTAAAAGTATATATCCCGAAAAAGACTGTAATTTCTAACATTGATTTGAACCACAACTGCAAAATCTCCTATTCAACCTACCATCATGGTCACGATCCACAGTCAGATCACTCAAGTCTGGGTATTATTCAAGTTCCTCATACACAAGAATGGGCACTAATGAGATCTGATCACTTCATTGCATCATTTGCTCATAACAGTTCAAATTATATTTGTTACAAGTGGATTTAGGATTTAATCTTGAAGATGATGGATTTTCCGTACAAGTTCATGAAACACATTGAAAAAGTTTTAGCAAATAGTATGCAATATATATCTGATTCATGTGCAAACAGGATGCTTCCCAGATCTTGGTCATTTAAGATAAGTTACATTAATGTGAACTTCCCTACACTTTTAAAATTTTAAATAAGTCCCCAATAGTTTAAAAATTATAAATGAGTCCCTGTAGTTTCAAAAACATTTTTAATTGAGTCTCAGTAGGGACCTAACAATAATCTAGATTCAGAGACCCCATTGAAAAAGTTTTAAAAAGTACACGAATCTATTTATAGTTTTTAACCTATAAGAACTTATTTGAAAATTTCCAAAAACTACAGGACTTGCAGATCAATTTAATCTTTAAGATGTACCAGATAGTGCATACTGCTGAAGTGCCCAAGTTGCTTCGAGATCTTAGCAAAAGACCCCCTCTAAAATGGAGAATCTTAATATATATGATGTAAAGATGCAGAAAGAAACCAGTAATCCAAGAACTTCATTGGTGCCAAAGGCATATGTTTCTAATGAAAAATGTTTTACCAAAATATTCTTCAATACAATTGTTGAAATATTTAAAACCATTAACGTAGCCTCACCCAACAGCTTAAACTTTGGGTTGAATTGGTTCTTTACATGGTATCAGAGCCTCGGTGTACTCGATCCTCACCGCCCCCACTTTCTTTCTAGTGGAATTTCTTTCTTCACACGGGTAGGTGGGCCTATGCATTGTCCACCCTTCAAACCCAATGACCAAAATATTTTCAATACTTTACAACAATAAAACTTACACTATAAAATAACAAGATCATAAGACTGGATTCAATAAAGAACTAGAGTCCTACCCCGAAAAATATGTCGAAACTTCCATTCAACATCATGGAGATCCCTAGCAATAAGTTCTTGTGCTGGTGGTTGCTGTGAAAAATCCTGCATAGCCCAAATATAAGAGAAATAAACCCACGTCCAACCAGAGTCAAACACAAAGGCAAAATACAAACACTACCAGTGGAGGGAAAACTTTCTCAGCAGCGCGACGAGGAACAGAGAACCCTCCATGAGTGCTAGTGTCACTGGCCGTTAATGTCTTGCAAAAGTAATTTGAGGGCTGCTTACTTGGAATGCCCAATTCCATGGGAAGAAATGTATCCTTCTGCTCTTGCTACATCCACAATTAAAAATGCAAATTAAAATTCCAAAAACACAAAGATAGGTTCATAACACACAAAGAACAACATTATACCGGAGTCAATGGCTGTAGGGTCATTTGAGCATATACTTCATCTGTTTCAACATCCGCCTGAAAATTAAAACGTGCTCGAGTACACTGAGTTTACTCTAAAGGTAAGAAACCATAACTCAACCATCATAACTAAACAAAAAAATAAGAATATAATACTCACATGCATTGTGACATTGTGTAGTTGGCAAATCAACTGGGGTGGCAAGCTCGGGTAATTGGGTATGTGCCCATCAATTTCTCTGTTAGTTGTGGCAGCAACCTGGAATCAATATTCAATATCTTCAGCTCAAATTTCCATTTATAGAATCCATTGAATTAGCTACAAACACAAGTTTTGTATCTTATGTATTATGCAAATTGAAACTATCTAGAGTGAAGAAATAGGGAATAAAAAAAAATAAAAAATAAAACCTGCTCACTATGACCCTGAGGAAAGTAAACAACACGAGCCCCTGCAGTTGGTAGGGACACAAGGGGCCCTGCGCATGCATGCCATAGCTCAGAATTCAGACACTTCTTCTCCCCTCCTACCATCATTATTCACATCAAATTATCAAAAAAGAGAAAAGCAAAAACTTACAAGCATGTTCTAGCAACAGAAAAAGGGTATGAAAGAGAGACCTAATATTTATATATACAAGTCCTGACAAGAAGCAAAACTAAGAGCTCTGAATGTTTGCTCAAATTATTAAAAAAATTAAAAATTAGATACAAAAAGAGAGAATTAGAATGGATACTACCTTCATGTCCCTGCTGACTCAATCCTGCTGTTGAAAGCTTCATATCATCAAGCTTTATCTTTCTTTTTTTTTTTTTTTTTTACTCTTTTATTTAAAGACACAATATAATTGACAATTACATAAATATATGAAACCCTAGCTCAAAGCCACACTATCTTCAATTTTCTTCAAGCCATTGCATTCATTCCCCATTATCTTCTCCTACACCTAACCAATGCACTCCATACCCAGAAACAACATCACCTTAAAAAATCAAACAAAACCCAAATCCACAACATCCTAACAAATTCAGAACAACCAACCACTATCACTTTAGTAAGAACCCCAGAACTAACTCTTCAACACTAACAACAATAAAAAGAAAAAAGCTTTTTTTTTTTTTTCCTTTTCTTTGCAAATTTCAAGCAAAGCCATGACCCAGAAGCAAAACCCAATTGGAGTTAACCTGCAACGGTTGCACGTCCTTCGAGATCGCCATGAAAAGCTAAGAATGAAGTGTAGTGTTGAAAACCAAAGACCCTCTTTTGTGGCATATCACTATCGAATGACACCAAGTGAAGATTTTTGGCTTTGAACAAATGCACAGAGTGATGAGAGAGGAGAGAGAATGATAGAGAGAGAAAAATTAAAAAAAGGGTCTTTGCCAAATATAAGGGGTCCCGACCAAGCTGGACATGGTGCAGTAGAGAGAGAAAGTGTAGGAGAGAGAAAGTTCGTGTTGAGAGTTATGGGGTGAAAAAATAATCTGAGCCGTTGGATCATCCGTACTTGATAATCAACATCGTTGATTTTGATTGATGTGACAGCAGGCATGTGCCACCATCCTTCACCGGTCACTGTCACAAGTACGGAGTATTGAGGTAAAAAATATTACCATAAAATAATATTATTATTAATAAATAGTTTATTTTAATAAAATAAAATATCTGTAAGAGAGAGAAAGAGGGGGGAAGCGCGTGCTGTGCAAATGGATGTGAAGTGTAATAAGTAGCAAGAAAAAGTTAAAAGCAAAGATATTATTGGAATAAAAATGTGGTTTTGCATTGAAATTTTTTTAAAGTTATTAAAATTGTATTACTGTTTGTATTAAAATACTCTAAAAATTAAAAAAATTATGTAATTCAATTAATTAAACTTTTATTTGATAAAAAATAATAATTCATTAATCAATATCCAAATAAGCTAAGATTTAATTAATTCAAGCTAAACTGAAATAATTTAATCATCCAACCCAACTTCAAATTTCACAAGTTAGTTTGGATCAAAGTTATCTGTGTTGATAAGGTATGCTCAGCTCAATAAACAATCTAAATTAGAGGTTTAGTCCAACGACAAAAATTCGTTTATTGTATTAACTCATTTTACGCCTGTAATTCTAATGAAATAAAAGCAACAATCGTTTAATAGTTATTTTAATTGTGAGCAATTCTTTCAAAATGAAAGTGAATACGCTTTCATTATAAAAGATAGAACTTCATTAATGAAAAGAAGAAAGAGTTAAAAAAAAATAAAGGGATTTGATTTCTATTTTCGAAAATGGTTTTTTAATTTTCAAAAAGAAAAAAAAAACTAAAAAATTCGTTTAGTAAGACCTGTTTTATAAAATTTTTTTAGAAAACTATAACTGTATTTTTTTTAAAAATTAAATTTAGAGAACATGTTTGAGTTGTTTTTATTTTCAGAAATAATGACGTGTCCGTGCATCATACCACACTCATATAAAGATAAGGGATTTGGATACTATCGTGCTTAGAAGTGGTCATGTTGTTTGATAACAATCACTTATTTAAAAAATCATACTATCTTTTTTCACCCAAAAAAATCATACTCTTTTATCTTTCTTATCTCATCATCAATGAGAAGTTGTGATCAAACACTATAACCATATGACTACTTATAAACATAAGAGGATTCAAAACTAAAAATAAGTGAGTCTCATTAATATTTTTCTCTTTTCTCTTTATAACAAGACCCACATACTTTTATTACTTTTATGTAAGTGATAAAAAATTATTTCTACAAAAAGGAGAAATATTTTTCTCAAAAATAAAACTAAATAATCAATAGAATTATGAAGGAAAAGGGACAAAGCCCAATATTACAGCACAAAACTAGAATGCAGAAGTAATTTAACATTTTTTGTTTGTGACTGGATATTTTTTTCACATTCTTCTGAAAAAAAATTAATAATATGTGTAAGCTTAGTCTATGAACTATATATTGAGGTCAAACTTATTTATTATTTGAACTATTTATTGTAGGTCGGTTATTTAATGATACTTTAAATCTTAATTTATTCTTTCTGGTAATTAATTATTGTTTAAAAATCAATTATATCCATGATTCGAATAATAGAATCATTACTTTATAGAGATTAAATTTAATCACCATCCTGATCGGAATTGCCTAAATAATTAATTTACCTACAAAATAATAATAAGTATTTTTTACTTAAAATAAATTATAACATTTTTAACAACATGATCTTAATAACATCATTTACACGTTGCTATGATAATCTTTTCATTTTAGGGCAAGATAAACTGAACGTGTCTCCCTTTTCCTTTTCACTTTTGGGTAAGCTCTTTGCAAATTGAGTTATGCCTTGAAAATTTGTGTTTTGTTATATTAATGGTATTATATCATTGTGATACTAAGAGCTTCTGTAACAAATATTGTTTTATTTAACTCATACAAACTCATATATGGCTAATATATCAATAATTTGCCTCTACGTGTGTACTTAACACGAATCAATCATATACTAGATAATACATTATTTTAATTTGACCAACTTTTGGGTCATATATGACCGATATATATACTAAGTAGCCACTATTGTAACACTCTATTCTAGATCCGGTTCATTAATATTATGTATAGCATTAAATGCCGTTACAATCGTAGATATTGTATTATATTGCAGATAAATTTTTCCATTTCATTTATAAACATTTCTTTTTAAAATCAATTCTGTAATTAAAACAATTCCAATAACTGCAATCATAACTTAAACTAGATGTGGAACACTTAATGTACTTCTATTTAGACCATACTTTGCTACTATAGTGTGTCAAGTAGTCCCCTTAAACCAACAAGCCTTGAAAACTCATTTTTATTGTTATTCAACCGTAAACACCTCCACTTTTAGTTACTTAAGAAATCTTATACTATTTATATGTTCCTCAAATTCTGATATATTATATATCTCTTCGTTAGCTGCGTGTGGGTTTAAATCGCGCTCAATTCGAAGTACCGTAGCCTAAGTTATGAATTTTCTAAAAAATGGTGTTGAACTCACTTGGCCCGGCGCAAATAGCTCCACGAAACAGCGGATTTCCAAATTTCTGGCGCGAACAACGCCAACCTGGCGCGAATAGCACAGGGAATGCATTTTTCCACTGTATGTTGGCATGGCTAGCGCCACCACGGTGTTAATAGCGCCACAGTTCTGGAGATTGATCCCAAAATAGGATCATTCGATCTACTTTGATATTTTACTCATAACTTGAGTTATACTAATCTGATTGACGCAATTGTGGTCTCGTTGTAAAGATAAGAAAAAGATCTATAACTTCCATTAAGACACAAGGGTCAAAATTTATAATATAGCATATGAAAAATGGATAACAAGCCATAATATCCTTATATTTACATTAATTTTCAACCCTAAAGGTTTTCACATAACTTCATGAGGAAATTCCTCTCTCTTTCACCATCCTCTTAACACCTAATAGACTAGGAATGTCCAACAATATCCAACACATGTTTTGGCTCTTACATTTCATCCTTTTTTCTTGAATCCCTTAAATACTTCTTGCACCAATCTATAATTACAACAACATAATATCATATTACATCAATATTCTTCACAATAACATACATGCCAAATAACTTAGTTGTCAAAGAGAGATGATCAAAGCCATTGCTCACAAACAACATGTAGTTATCACCACTATAATCATGCACTAAGTCCTCCAAATATACATCATATGGTCTCAAAATGCACAAACATGTGATGATGTAAATGACACATACATCTAACAATCCTACATGATATAGCATCCCAAAATGACAAGCTATCATGTGCTATCTACTCAGGCCTCTTGCCTTATCCCGCATCATCCATGCTAGTACCTGAAATAGCATTCCCCAAACGGGGTGACATAAAACTCAATAAACCCAGGGTTCTTGGAGAGCTCCTCCAACCCCAGAGTTCACTTCCTGAATGAAAGGTTAGTATCCACATGGCATGAACTACATCATATATATAGAGGCAACAACAATAATGATTTAATTAAAGCATACTCATGCATTCAAATGGCTAAAGAATTAAACAATCAAATCATCACACACGTTTTAGTTGCATCTTAGTCCTTTCCTCTAAGCCTACAACCTAGCCTCTAGTGCTTGTCCATTGGCCCTTTCTCCAATGACACAACAATACTATATGAATGGAAACATACCATAATACTAACATTACCACTCAATCATTCATTCATTAATCATTACTTCCATAAAAACAATGGTGGAAGAACAAGATGGATTAACCTCTAAGATCCAAATGTTTATCTCTTGATGTTTCCTCTCCTTTGCAAGCTTTCTTCTAGCTCACTTATCCACACCAACCTTTCTTGGTATGCACTTGGTAATTCCTTCCAATCACCAATATTACCTAAACTAAATCTGGAATGCAATCAACTCATTTGGAATTGTTATTAAAACAAGCTTGATTTCCTACTCAACACCTCCATTAAGGTGCATATTCTATCAACTTCTCAATAGTCGCATGGTAACTAAAGGAATCCTTCCATTCACATTAGTCACACAAGGCACCACAATGCTTGACCACAAGGTAAGGCTACTTATCAATCCTTTAAATAATTCAAGTACACAAACCAAGCTCCATTGGTTCCCTTATGGCTTGATCACTCACAATTGGTCCACTTGCTTCAATCCTAACAATCATATGAACACAATCAATCAAGGCTCAACAATGCAATAAATTCATACTTTCAAGCATAATTTTCCAAGATATTGAACAATAACCAAACGACTATCTAAGTTCATTTCCACCGTTTAATTATCATTTCTAACAACTTTTACAAATAGATTTAGTCTCAATCTCTCTCCAACATACCCCACTATTCATACATTTTCATAGACTAAAATCATAAACACGCACCTCATTCTAATTAACCAAAATGGATGGAAAACTTACCACAACCCAACCACAATGGTCCAAGGTGAGGGTTCCAAACCACAAGAATGAAAGACTCCATCTCAAGCTCCTCCAATGTCAAATTTTTGCCCCCTCCCACAAGCAAAATCTCACTCCACAATGGTTCCCACTCAAAACTAAGTTAGGGTTAAGAAAGAGGGGAAAAATTGACGTGGTTTAGGCTTTGAAATGAGTGGAAAAGATGAAGAAATGAAGGAGTTATAGTTTTGTGGCTCAACAATGGTGCTTCCCTCTCTCCCTCTCTATTTGTCGTCGCCAGAAGAAGAAGAAATGAAGATTACTTGTGTTTTTGCCACTTAACTTAGGAAGGTCATTTTAACTGAGTAAAAATTTATCTATCTAGTTAACTTCATTCACTTCCAAATTTTACCCAAATGTTTGAGATATTTTTTTAGGGATATTTTTATTTTTATTTTTATATTTCGAGTACTTTTGCATACACTCATTTTTACCCCTTAATTTTCACTGGCTGCATTTTTTACTTCAAAAGTGACCATAATTATTTTAATTAGATCTTTTACTTATTTCAACTCACTAATACATGTTAATTTACTTAATTACATGTAATTTAATATTTAATTAGGTTAGTGATATATTATAACTGTTGTTAGTTGCTATTATATTGTTTCATTATGAAATAATTTACAGGTGAATGATTAATATGTTGGCGATATTTATTTCGTAAAAGGTTAAGACAACGTAAAAACTTAAAATGGAACCCTTAAATATTTCAATTCTTGTAAAAGAAAAAATACTTGTCATTTTAAAAAAAATTCAACAATTAATATAGATAAGTTATATATATTGAGCCCAAAATAACGTCGTTTTGTAATAAAAATTAAAGTACTTTTGTAATTATAATTTATTTCAGGTTATAATAATCTTTCTCTTTATAATTTTTTAATTTTTCAAACCAAAACGATTTTGTTTTGAGACTAAATATAGATAATTTTATCTACAATCATTGTAAAAACATTAAAATCTTAAAACAAATATAATTTTATATTATTTTAACTGAAAGGACTGTATTTTATTATATATTTGGTGGTTGTTTATATAGAAAATGTGTTTACCGTTTTAAAGGATAGGAATACGTGTCATTTTAAGTAAAACTATTGTGTTTTAGTAATTTTTATTCTCTTTCCTTCACAATACTCTCACTTTCTCTCTCCTCTTAATTTTATGAAAAAGAGAATAAAAAGACCATTAAATATGTATAAAAATATTTTACTTTTTGTAATCATATCAAAATATTTTAATTTTACTTTAGAACGACACAAACTTATATACTTTAAAATAATAAATTTTTTTTCTTCATATTTTCTCTCCTCCACAAAATTAAAAGAAGAGAGAAAGAGAAAATATTGTAGTTGTAGAGAAGAGAGAAAATAAAAAAATCACCAAAAAATATTTAAAATGACAAATAATTTTTTTCTTCTTGCGATTGACAAACATCACACATATTCCAACCCAAAAAAGAGTTTTGTTGTTGTTAAAAATAAATAAATAAATAAAAATATAATTTATTTATAATATTCTGTCAATGTAACATTTTTTTTACGCATACATTAATAATTATATTTTATATAATTATTAATATCGTTAAACTTATTAAATAAGATCTCAATACAAACTTGAATAATAATATGACATTAGCATAGGATACCAACAAAAATAAAAAAAATATGACATTAGCATAGCATTATAATTAAACTCGAAATCATGCAACTGAATCACCCCATGTTGAAGTCAAATATTATGAAATGACGAATGTATATGGGAAACGAGAATAAAAGCATACTCTATTTGCATCATATTGTTTTGCAACCTTAAAGTGAGCATACTCAATTAATATAAGCAATTTAATAGTAATATTAATAATGATGCGAATTTCATCATTCCACTAAAAAATAACTTGGATAATTTATTTCTAAAAGACTTTTTACAGTATAATATTATTGATTGCAAAATCTTAAACTCATATTTAGAAAATAGATCAACCACTATCTTATGAATATACACCACAAAGTCCACAAGCTTGACAAAACTCAAAAAACTTTCAAAGAAAAAGTAAAATGTCTAATTTGTTTTTGTTTTTGTTTTTTTTAAGCACAAGCATATTCAATCTTATTGCAAAACATCAATATTAACTACATAACCTCTGCCTCACAATTACGTTTAAGGGTGAATATAACTAGCGCGCGCAATCTAAATATGCAAATGTAATTGTAACTTTAAATTGTTCTCCGTGCTAGTTGTCATTCAGAATAAGGAAGTATAAATTTCCTTTAACCACATGTGCTCTAAGAAGGTGTGTTAACCTTTTTTTTTTTTTTTTATATTTCTTTATCAGATTATTGATTACTCTAATTCGGTAGGATTACAAGAGATAAAGTTTTCTCTTTTTAACCACAAAAAAAAAAATCTCTATTAAGTTTTTATTATAGGGAAAAATGTTTCTGTAGTTAATGCAGATAAGTTATCTGCATTTATTTCCAAAACGACGTCGTTTTAGTATTTAAATCTGAAAAAGTTATAAATATAAAGACATTTATAACCCTGAAATAAATTAAAATTTCAAAAATTTTCCGTCTCAAAACGACGTCGTAAATACCATGATTATAAATATATACTCAAGACTCAAATTCAAAAATCAAAATCAATAATTAAGGTTGAACAACCCATTCCAATTTATCCGTTTGTTTAGTAATAATTTCATTTTTAGACACATGCAATAAATCCAACAGTCCATTTATAAGTAGCATTCTTAATTGGAGTTTTCTCACTAATGATTAGTGCAAACAAAGAAACTATGTATTGAAAAGAAGTCAAAAATGCAGGATTTGGGTTCACATGCATGTTTGTCTAGTGGGACACTCTCTAAATACTTCCAACTGTGTCAATTAAGCCAAGGATATATTAGTATAATTTTGTGACAAATTGTTAAAAACAAAATATAAACAATAAAAGTTGTTGAAAATCTCTACAAGTGTGCACATAAACAGTCAATTTTGATGTTGATTTAAATTTCAAGTTGCTCTTAAAATGTTAAAAAATTGTAAGACCAAGCATGGCGAGGAAGAAAGTTGTCGTGGCTGTGTGAGACAAGATTAAGTTGATTTTGTTGGCTTAAAAATTAGTTTAATCTTTGTATTTACTATTTGTTTTGATGTTGTTCCTATGACATTAACAAGAATAATTGAGTTCCTGTACTTTTATAATCTTCTCATGTTTCCGTCAATCTTTTCGAAGTAAAGGTATTGTTTGGTAGGAGACAGTGGCTAATCTTTTTCTTACTAAGGAAACATGCAAGTTAATTCTCATCTTTATTGATTCCATATAAGTGGAGGTGCTGTAGGGTTTTGAATGAATCATAGTTAATGACTTAAAGCGTGTTTAATGAAACTTCTATTTTACTTTTTACTACTTAGTATTTTGAGGAGAAAAGTGAAAAGAATAGAAGAAATCTTTCAAAAGGAAAGGCAATTACGTAACGTCAAATGATGGTCCTTCTAATTTTCTATAAGAAGTAAGGAAATAAATGAAGAGAAAAAGAAAGGAAAGTGTGTTGAACATTGCTGAAAGCATAAATTGTTGAGATACATGTATAAGATAAGGGGGAAAAGTTTGTAATTTTAAAAGATATAATTTTGTGTCATTTTATATTTAATGATTGATTTCCGTCAATAACAATTATAAATTATTAATTATTAATTCACAATAAATTATAATCATTGATTGATGAAAATCAACGTTTATGATCTAAAATGATACAAAATTATATCCTTTAAAAGGATACATATTTTTTCCATCATACAAAGGGTTTAATGTCTCCTATATTCTAGGAGAAAAAATTATCTTCTATATATGTATATATATATATATATATATATATATATATATATATATATATATATATATATATATGTACATATGTATATGGGAAAAATATTTATTATTTTAAATGACATAAAGTTATATCATTTTAAGAGAGAAATATAAACAATATAAAAAAATTTACTTAAAATTTAAATTAAAGAAAAAGCACCCACTTTCTCCCCCATGATTTTCATTCTTTGTGTCTATCTCTTTCCTAAAATGACATAACTTATGTCATTAAAAATGATCAACATCAAACCCTATATATATACAGGGGTAAACATTTCTGCAGCCACTTTAGATAAGGTTATCTACAGCTGTCCCTTTTGATTAAGTGTGACCGGTCACACTTTAAAATTGCATTTTCTCTTTCCGCTACATCAGCGAACAATGTCTAAGGAAAGAGAAAAAAAGAACAGCTTTGTTTATCAAAAAAAAAAAATATAGCTTTATTGTTATAACTAAGTATGACCGATCATACTTAGTGAAAAAGCGGTATCTGTAGATAACCTTATCTAAAGTGGCCGTAGAAATACTTTTCCTATATATATATATATATATATATATATATGGGTAGGATATTCTTACACCGGTGTAAGAGTTAGAAGTCTTACACTCAATCTTGATCATTGATCTACTTGTATCCAATGACTCACATTACTAAAAAATTTGAGCAATTAGATAAAAGTGGAATCAGTGGGGCAAAAAAATTAAAATATTACTATTTTAATAAATAATTACGAATACATAGCAGTTTTAAAATAATCTACAAATCTATAGCAGTGAGGGGCAAAAAAAAGTTAACTTATGAACAGTAAAACTTTGAAAAGGCATAACTTCTGACTCGGGTATCCGAATGAGGTAATTCTTTTTTTGATTCCACATAACTTTTCGAGATCTACGCAATGACATCTCATTTGATATATTTTCTCTCTCACAAACACAATTCAAATTTGCAATAATTGTATTATATAGTGTATTACATCAAAATTTAAAAAATTATTATTAATAAGAAAAATAAAATAAAGATTAAATTTGTGATTTAAACTCAAAAGTTAATTTGAAAAATCTGTATTAATAAAAAAATAATTAAATAAATATTCTAAACACTTGGTAGAATATTATATAAATTTGTATATGTTTTAATAATTAATAAATAAACTTGTACACTATTTTTTTTCAAACACTTGGCAGAAATATATATTTTAATATGACATTAAGTATCCTTATTTATAGATGGGTTAATCTACTTTGGTGCCATCTTTATATTATCATTGTTGCAAATTTGAATTATGTTTGTGAGAGATAAAATATATCAAATGACATGTCATTGCGTAGATCTCGAAAAGTTATGTGGAATCAAAAAAAGAATTACCTCATTCGGATACCTGAGTCAAAAGTTAGGGCCTTATAAAGTTTCACTGTGAAATTATTAATTTTTTGTGCCACATGTTAACACCAGATGATTTACACCTAATTTAGGCGTGAATGCCTTGGGAGTCACGTCTAATTTGGGCATGAATAGTCACGCTCAATTTGGGTGTGAATAACTGTAATAGATTCGTAGATAGTTTCGAAACTGTTATATTTTCGTAATTATTTATTAAAATAGTAATATTTTAATTTTTTTACCGAATCAGTGGACAAGATTAAGAGTGTAACTTACACTGATGTAAAATGATCCTGACCCATATATATATATATATATATATATATATATATATAAATGAGTTCGTTTATTTTACATTTAATGCAGATAAGTTATCTGCATTGAGCTCAAAACAACATCATTTTGGGACAGAAATCAAGGTGTTTTTGTAATTTTAATTTATTTCAGGATTATAATAATCTTTATAATTATAATTTTTAATATTTCAATACCAAAACGATATCGTTTTAGAAGTAAATGCAGATAACTGAGATGCAGTAAAGAAATATTTTTCTGTAAACAAATATGGAACCCATTTTTTTTTTCTTTTCTTCACATAATTTTATCTCTTAGAAACATCAAACCCCAATATAAATTACTAAAAAAGCATTACAGTAAATTAAAAGTTCTATTCAATTATTTATAAGAAAGTGGGTAAGGAGTTTAGCGGGTGTTTGACATGAGGGTTTTTTTAATATATATCTAGGAAAGTGATGGTGAGTTTTTAAAAAGATTATATTTGGTATTACATTTCAGAAAATTTATTCGGAAAAATAATTTATATAAGAATTTATTTTTTGTGTAAATTGTGAATAAAAGTTTTATCCAAAAATATCACGGATTGTGGGAAAAATAGAAAAAAATAAGTGAAAAAGCTGACAAGAATCAAGAAACTTATGTAATATCCCGATATTATTTTTTTCTTACCAAATAGCTTTTCAGTAACGTCTCCATAAAACTCATTTTTTTCATTATATTCCCAAGAATCATAACTTTCATAAGGATTAAAAATTTCTCATATACCAAACATCCATAAAACTGTAAATTTTGTAAAAACATCATTATTCATGAATTTCTAAAACTAATTTTGTTATGTTTTACTTTCTGATAGTAGCTTATTTTTATTTTTCTATTTTAAAGGGATTGCTAAAGGAAAAGCTGTACAACACACTTTTAATGTTTTTTTTTAATTACAATACACGCATCTAAATATTTTTTTAATTTAAATATACTATTAGTTGTATAAATATATTGAAAACATGTGTGTCATTTTAAAGGAAATAAAATTTTGTATATTTTAAGTTTTTAAGAGGAGAAGAGAGTGAAAAAAAATATTTTTTTATATTTAATATAAATTATGTTATTTGAAAGGACAAACACTTTTTCCAAAAATATTTTAGAATTTAATTTTTAGTTAGTGTCCTTTAAAAAATATATATTATTAATCCTTACTATTTTCATAAATTCGTTAAATATTAATTTATCAAATATATTTTCACTTCAGCATTTATAATAAAAATTAACATAAAAATTGTTTAATTGACCACTCTCATTGACATTTTAGTTCTACCCTTCCTCTAATTTCTTCTTGTGGATTTGAAGATAATAAATTAGGGTACACAATTTTGGCGTTCATTCAATTGGCATCATCTTTGATCCAGATAGGGTAAGGTTCTTTACCAGCTTCAACTTTCTATTATCTCACACTTCATTTTCGTTTTTTCTTCTTCTGTTCTAATTTCATGTACTAGATCCCAAACTTCTCTTCCAAAAAGGAACGAACTTTGCATTCAATTTGTTTTGGGTCGATTCAATTTTTTTTTTTTTCTTTTTTCTTTATGCGGTGTTGTTACTCACTATATTGTCTTCCTCATCAAGCATCATGTTTAATCATATAAAGCTGTGTTCTTTTTTTTAATATATATATATATAATTTAGGAATAACAATTCATGTGAAGTAATTAATACATTTGATATTGTTAGGGGTTAGTTCATAGAACAATGGAGTTGAGACCATTCATCTTGCAACCCAACTTGACACACTTGTTTCCAACATTCACATGCTGTGTCAAACCTTCTTTCCAGCATTCAAAGCAAAAGGGATTTTCATTGAAAATCAGTAGAAGAAGGGTGGGGTTTTTGGCAGCAATGGCCTCCTTGATTTTGGGTGAAGATGGCATTTTTAGGACACAAAGTGCAAATGCATTTGACTTTGGATTTGTGGCTCCTGGTCAAACAGTTGAGGAGGCCCAGAGTGGAGTTAGGGTTCATGCACAAGATTTGTTACAAGTTAGGGATTTGCTAGAGTCAGAGTCTTGGAAAGCTGCACAAAAGGCATTGAGAATGAGAGCAGCACTCCTCAAGAAGGATATGTATACCATAATCCAAAGCAAACCTGGAATTGAGAGGCCCCAACTAAGGAAGCTCTATTTTACTATCTTCAACAATGTTTCTAGAGTAAGAATCCGTTTGTTTGAGCTTTTAGAAAAAGTAATTTTTATCTTTTCCTTATTTCAGAAGTGTTTTTTTTACAAAAATTAAAGTTAAAAGCAGGGGAAGTATTCCCTTCCGCATACATATTACAAAAATTAAAGTTGAAGTAGGTATTTGGACTGGGTCAGCCCTTTTATATTTTTATAAAAATACTTAGTATTTGAAAATAATATTTGGCTTTTTACTTCTATTTTTTTTTAGAAGTTAAATTTTTTAATTTCTATAAAAAGTAGATTTTTGGTTTTTTGGTGATTTCTAGTTTTTTTTAAAAGCACATGTCCAAAGGAACTTAAAGTGAGAAATACTTGTTTTTCTTGAAAAAAGGAGCTTTTGAGAAGAAAAAAAGCCAATTCAAACATAGTCTAATACTTAGCATGTCCATCTTCATGCATCAGGAAATTGGAAGGTGCATTTTTAATCTCATAGTCTTAAATGACACATATTCTGTCACTATCTAGTCTCCAATTTTTCTAAATTCTAGAGTGGTTTGACTTTGACCCCATTCATATAGCTCCATCAATTATTAAATGCACGGTGGCTTTTAGATATCTATCAACTTCAATATTATATAGATGGATAGAAGTTAATTTTATTATGACTAGAAAGTACAAGGTTACAGAGGATATACAATCACAGGGATTACCCGTGTGATGCTCTTCATTTTGGTACGTCAAATTGATAATTATACTTGCAGAGAAATGATCTACTATCAACTACTTGTTGCTTATTGATTGGGGAAACTGATTTTGGCATGGACAGCATCGATTTTATGAGTAGAACAATGGCAAATTCTTACTTAGAAACTATTTGATAAACTGAGACTTGATCTTCAAGTTGGATTTCTGGTTTTGCCTTGAAATCCTGACAGACAACTTTGCCATTAAGAGTTTATTTTTGTTGTAGTAATTGGTTATCAATTGACACTTATTCGTGTATGGTGAAAAATGATGCAGTTAGATTATGCAGCAAGGGATAAAGATGAACCACAAGTCTGGCAGTGTTACGAGAACATTGTTGTGGCTGTCAATGACATTCTATCCAGAATATAATGTGATCCATAGCCTTTTGATAATGGGAGGCAGAGCAGTTCTTGATCTGTTTATGTCAATAGCTACCCAATTCTGCTTGTTGCACGAAGTGAAGTAGTCAATGATATGGACTCAAAACTAGTTGAACAAAAAAAGGATCCTGTTATATAGATCATGAGTTTGATCATGGTGAGTAAGCTAAAGAATGTTGAAAGTATGACTATATGTGATAACAAAATGATGCTAAGCCTCATGTCTTCAAGAGCTAAAGAAAAATACATATGGAGGCATGTCAATTTTGGTAGAGAAATCTAAGCCAACTTTTGAACTCTTCAATCTCCAATTACGAGAATAAGTTCTGAGGAGGTGATGGCTTTAGTAATTAAGAGAAAGGTTTGTGGTCTGTTTAACTCTCCCTATAAGGTCTTAATTCACATATGTATTGTTTGCTAAGTATTTATGTTTGTAGACTTCTCAATTGTACCTATTTGACTTCAAATAGATTATGAAAATATTGATTTCTAAACATCAAAGAATTGAAAGTTGAGCTGGAAAAAGTAGAGATTGAAAAAAGAGAGAAGGAAATCAAGGATTTTCAACTTTAAATGATACTAGGAAGACTGAGATGTTCGGAAAAAAGTAAAGTTGGAATATGATACCTAGGAGAATGTATATGTTAACTTTTTCCTCTTTTTGCTCAGGTGGAATTTCTTCCTTTTATAAAAATCTTCTCTTCTTGGGGGCAGAACTTGAACCCGAATGCTTGGGCCTCTCTTTACAGAACAGTTGTAGAGAATAAAAAATGTGAGGAGTATTAAAAGAAGGGTTTATCATCTATCATGTAATATGACCTTATAAAATTTCTTACACACACAACATTTTGTGGGGCCCGCAGCAAAAAAAAAATCCTGGCATGCAAAACGAATCTCTATAACATAACACAATCACTTTTCCTACAATATAATTCTTATAAAACCCTTAAAAGAACTAATGATAGTAAAAACCAAATATAATGGAATTTGATCTTAGCCTGCCTACTTTTAAAATTAGGGGATAAGTTATTCTGTTTACTTTTATTTTGCCTGCCTTCGCCTATCTCTCTAAACACCGTTAGATTACAATCTCATCCAATGGTAGAGATTTATTGGATAAAATCAACCATTTTAATTTTTACCCCTTCCTCTCTTTCATTGCCCCTCACCTTTTCTCTTTTCTTCCCTTTCTTTTTTCCTTGGCTGCGGCAATTAGCAATCATCAAATTACTGAAACGATTTTGCGATTTCTGTACACCAAAGCGGTTCAGAAATCTGTTTCGCATTTGAACAGGTTTTTGATCACCCTTTGCTCTGGGAAGGCCATCAAACTTCGCTCTTTCAATCCTTTTACCTTCGCTCTCCATGCCCTCTTGATGCTCTCAAACAGTGCAATTTAATTGGAAAGAAAAAAGAGAAATTTAATTTAATGATTTCACTTCTTTCAATCTTTTTACCATTCAGAAATTTAATGGCTTCACTGTTAAATCGCTCTTTCAATCCTTTTTAATATTCAGAAATTTAATTGGTAAGAAAAAAGAGCAATTTAATTTAATGGCTTCACTTCTTTCAATCCTTTTACCATTTAGAAATTTAATTGGTAAGAAAAAAGAGCAATTTAGCAGCCAATTCAAGCGGTTTGATATTTGGTTTGCTTAAGAAACGCCAGTATTTGATGATTGCCACAAACAAGGAAAAGAGAAAGGGGAAAAAAGAGAAAGGGTGAGGGCAGTAGAAGAGAGGAAGGGGTCAAATGGTTGGAGGAGATTATAATCTAACTATGTTTAGAGAGGTAAGCAAAGGTAGAAAAATTAAGAGTAGGCAGAATCTATGTAGCACAGACACCGACACGGGACACGTGACACGATACGACATGACACTCCGACACGTTAATTCTAAAAAGTGTTGGATTTCGACAAGTTAGGATACGTTTTGATATTAAATAATATTTTTAATTTATGTAGTGTATATTATATTTAATATTCATTAATTTAACAAAAAAATGAATCTAAACTTATAATATTCATAAATTTTGCAAAGAAACATAAGATATTCCAAATATTTATATTAAATTCAATAAAATGGTAATCACAATCCAATGAATCTAATAATTTGAACTAAAAACTCAACGCAACGTAATCTTTGAATTTTTTTTTGATTTTTTATAACGCATGTTGGAGTGTCGGGGAGTGTCGGAGTGTCCGAGAGTGTCGGGAAGTGTCAGACACGACACGTCAGGATTTTTGAAGTGTCGGTGCTTCATAGGGCAGAATAACCTATCCTTTAATAAAAATGAAATTTATAAGTCACGATTGGTTTATTGTTGAGAGGTTTAGATAGTTTACATGAGGTAATATGTTCAAACCTTAGTACTATCATTGTATAATATATATATGGGATAGGATCAACTTACACCGGTGTAAGAAAAAAAAATCTTACACCAAATCTTAACCGTTGATTTCCGTGCATCTAGTGCTTGAGATTTATTGGGAATTAAAAAATAATTAATGAGTGAGATCTAATAAATTTCAACCGTTAGATGCAGAGAATTAATGGTTAAGATTTGGTGTAAGATTTATAATTCTTACACCGGTGTAAAACATTTCCCCTATATATATATATATAGGAGAAGGATCCATTTATAAAAATTTTTGATTTTTTTTTATAAATTACACTATGTTTGATCGGTAATACTTCACTGAAAATTGTATTACCGGTCAGATATAATAGAGTTTGTAAACAAAAAATTTTGTAAATATAACATGCCCTATATATATATATATATATATATATATATATATATATATATATATAAGGTTATATTTATCTTATTCAACATGAGATAAACCAAATTATTTGTGGGTCTCACCTCTATTTTTTTTCTCTCCAATTATTTGTGGGTCCCTCTTATAATTTTGTTTCACTAACATAAGATAACTATCTCCAACAACTTAAGAATTTTTTTTTCCATATATATATATATATATGGAAAAAAAATATCTAATGTTACTTTAGACAATTTTATCTAATGTTCACCGAAATGACGTAGTTTTGAGGTTGAAAAATTAAAAAGATAAAGACTATTATAACCCTGAAATAAATTAAAATTACAAATACACCACGATTTTCACCCCAAAAAGACGTCGTTTTGGCGAACATTAGATAAAGTTGTCTAAAGTAACTTTAGAAAAAATGAACATATATATATATATATAAAAGTAAATTCATGTAATTTTTTAGCTTACCAAAAACAAAATTCAAAAAAACAAAATTCATGTAAATTACACTGTCATTTAATGAAATTAATAACACACGAGTTTTCAAATTCATTAAATAATGCCTTTTGTTTGATAATTTGTAAAACTCATATTGAATATTTTAAAAAAACGTTTTCACATTGACAACAATTAAATTAAAAAAAAATCATTTTATAATCTTCCTATATAGTTTAGTTATCACCAATTATGAAAATTGCTATATGATAATTTCACTTTTATAATATTGTTTGATAGTATTACCAAATTAATTGTCGCTAGTTCACATTAACAGTAAATGTGATTAATGATGATTGTCAATTCTTAATTTCCAATGCAAATGCTATGTAAATATCATTCAACCTAAGTCATCTAAACCCAAGATTTTCCCATACATGGTGGGCCTCATTTTTTCAAAGCTTATTCAGTAAAATCTATTCATTGTTGCTTTTGGAATTGGGACCATTGAATTATTAACATAAGAAACCAAACCAGTATCATCCCAATAAGTACCACTTCACGCACCCAGAGTCCATACTGTAATTCATAGGTTCTCTAATGGTATTTTTCTCTAAAGACACAGAACACACAGATTCTTTCTGAATATACCTCTTTCTATTACTGTATATGCCAAGCCACTTTACAATGGCTTACATGGTGCTATTTATAAACATTAGCAAATGACTAATAACCAACTTAGAACTAAACATAATAAAAACTACTTCATAGAAACTCTAAACTCATTAATGTCCACTAACAAATTCCTAAGGACACATCCCTTCACCATAAGACTCTTTATTTTCTATTTTCTTTAATTAAATAAAGTTTAAACCAACAAAACTCCCCCTTAAACTTTAATATCTCTGCCGTCCTTCATTCCCATCTTCTTCTTGCAATTCTCAAACAACAACGTCGGCAGGGGCTTTGTGAAAATATCTCCAACTTGATCTCGGCTTGCAACATGAGTGAGCTCCACCTTTCCTTCTTTGACTTGATCTCGGATGAAATGGAACCTGACATCAATATGCTTACTTCTTTCATGGTTGACCGGGTTCTTTGCTAACTCGATCGCGGATTTGTTGTCAACTCGGATTTCAGTTGAACCAACTTGCTCTTGCTCCAACTCGCTTAATAAATTTCTCAGCCAAATTGCATGACAGACACACCAGGAAGCAGCAACGTACTCGGCTTCGCATGTAGATAAAGTCACAATAGGTTCTGTGAACACCCAATTTTGTCCTAAATATTAAAAAATAAAAATCTAAATTGTGAACCTTTATTTTCTTGTAATAAAAAAAAAAGATTTTAAAAAAGGAAAATTAAATGAGAAAATATTACTTTTTATAAGTTATAAATAGCTGTTATTAAAAAAAACAAAAAAGAAAAGAAAAAAGAAAACTAAGGTAACTAGATGCCAAATTCTGCAGATAACAACATACAAGTCCAATACATATTGAGGTAAGTAGACAAAAGGGTAAAACAAAAAGCAAAAAAAGAAGAAGAGAGAGCAGCAAGCAACATCACATAAAGCAGGAAGGACAACGACAAGTAATCTGTACAAAGCAAAGCAGGCAGGCATTGAGACAAAAGATTTTAATGGGTGAGCTACAAATGGAGCAAGCAAAAACTTGAGAACAGAAAAGAGCTTCTGAAGATTATCATCAGAAGGAGGAGTCAAAATGGCATCTTTGTTCAAAGGAGGAGACACTGCATTGTGCACAGGCTGCACACCTTCATGCTCTCAAAACAGGTATTGGGTTATAAGAAGAGGCTAAAATCATCAGAAAATAAAAAAAGGGGGAAGGGGGAAAAGCCACAATCAATACCACCATCCTCTGCTTCCATGAAACCCACAATCTCCTTCCCTGTACAATGTTACTAGAAAGCACCAGCCACTACATCAAGATAGTTGCTCCTCTTGCACTGCCACCTCCTTGTCAAAAACAAATACCACAACCTCTATCATACCCCTGCCATTAACTTTTGCAGATCTCGCCATTACCATCACCAAGGAAAAACATTGCAAGTATCCAAGTATCCATCGTAGGAAGACCCTGTTGTTCGCCGCTTCTGCACTTTGCGCACCACTTAGTCCACTGTTAATGTAAGGCTTTTCTTTTAACAAATATCGATAAAGTGTGTTGTCTGATTCGACGAGATTAGGAGGTTGGCATCTTATAATATATATATATATATTTTTGTTTAATATTTTATTATTCTATTCTAATTGCTTTCCTTTTTCCCAAGTATCTACAGTACTTAGTCCACTGTTAACGTAAGTTTTTTTTTTGTTTAACAAGTATCGATAAAGTGTGAAGAGATTAAAATAATATAAAAGTTGCAAAGATTCTTTCTAAAGTAAAATTGAAAGGAAAGTTTTCACCAAAAAATGAAAGGAAGTAGGATTCAAAGTTTGAATATTTAGATTTTTCTCTATTAAAAATAAAAAAGGGAAATAATAAGATTCCGTTGTCCGACTTTCTCGTATCAGTTGTTAATACTTACTTACTTAGCATGACTTGTTATAAATACAGTAAAGCCTACTCGAAATCAATTTGTATGCTATCGGAAAATGTTGAGTGTATGATTAAAATGATAAAGTTAGGAAATATCATATGCATGGTGCACTTTGGATGAAGCGTATTTCGTTTATATGTAGTCATGTTATTTATTATGAAATCTGTAGATCCATTATTCAAATATTGCGATACTTCAATGTATAATATTTTAATATTTCCATATTGCAAATGTTAGCCAACTTAAGTATGTGGTCTCAGTATTCACGATGCAACATTGTCATGCTTCAATATCTTAATATTTCAAGATTACAGTGCTAGTATCCTCTTTTGTTTCTTATGGATAGGAATAATTTAATATAGTATATTGGCAAGCATTATGTCAATTGGTTCTTGTCTCTGTGTACTCACGTGGGAACATAGCTATTTCCTCAATTCATTTCTTTTTTACGTTATAATAATAATAACAATTTACTCATCGGGGATTAATTTAAGCGTGATGCTTTGTTAATCTTATAACTTTTTGAGTCATTTTAGCCGTGACGGCTTGGTGATTCAAAATTTATAATAAAAAAATAACAACGTCAAATCTATTTTTAGAAGGATTAGCTGAGTTGAGACAGCTTGTTAATCCCATAATCTTTTGAATCATTTTAGCCGTGACGGCTTGGTAATTCAAAATTTCCTGCAAAATATACTAATAAAAATAAAAATTATTGAAATCAATACAAATCATCAAAGCCTAAATTTTCCAATGATTTTCTTAAAAAAAAAATTAATTAAATTCAATCAATACACAAATATTTTCTTAAGAACGACGTAGCTTTGAATTCCTCACAGCACCGGAGGATACGTCGGAGCGGGACTCTTTCCGTCGAGCTAAAATAAAATTCTTATTTTTCATAATAAAGGATTAGCTGAGTTGAGACAGCTTGTTAATCCTGTAATTATCATTTCAGATTATTTTAGTTGTGACAACTTGGCAATCTGAAACTTCTAAATTTAAATCGAAATAATCAGTACGCAAACAAAAAGAACGACGTAGCTTTGAATTCCTCACTGCACCTGAGGATACGTCGGAGCGGAACTCTTTCCGTCAAGCTAAAATAAAATTTTAATAATTTACTCTTCCTACTTCCTAATCAATCATTTTTAAGGGATAAAATAAATATTTTTAAAAGCTATTAATAATTCTCACAATTAATTTAAGGTAACCGTTTTTAAACGGATGTGTCAGGGGTGCAGTGGGATTAAGTTTTCACCCTTCCTTGCGCATAATTAGACTCCCGAACCTTGGTCTAAACTTTAAAAAGACCAGTTTGCAATAAAAGGTTTTCCAATTTTTCCAAAGTAAATAAAATTGGTGGCGACTTCATCGTTTTAATTAATTTAAATTTCGGGTCGTTACAGGTTCCTTCTTTGACACCCACGTAAATGCCGTATTTCCCATGAAAAATACATAGCCAGCCGTGCTCTTCCTGTCATCAACATCTCCGCACCAATCACTATCCGAATATCCTGTCAGTTTGTACTTATCCGACTTCGAGTAATGAAGTCCTTGCGAGATTGTTCCATGAACATATCTTAAAATTCTCTTTGCCGCCTTCCAATGAGTATAGCTCGGCTCTTCCATAAATCGGCTTATTATTCCAACACTCAGACACAGATCCGGTCTCGTACACGTCAAGTACCTCAGACTTCCAACTAGACTCCGATAAACACTCGGATCTACCTTTTCACCTCCATCAAATCTTGAAAGTTTAACACCGGGTTCCATAGGGGTTGAAACCGGGTTGCAATTACTCATTTTAAATTTCTCTAAAATTCCTTTTGCATAGGCTTCCTGAGAAACGAAAATCCCGGATTTGTCTTGTCTGACCTCCAAACCAAGAAAGTATTTCATCAGACCGAGATCCGTCATCTCGAACTCCTTCGTCATTTTATTCTTGAAATCTTGAATCATCCCTTCATCATTACCCAAGAAAATCAGATCATCAACATATAGAGCAACAAGTAGAATTTTACTTCCCTTTTTCTTCACATAGAGTGCATGTTCATACGGACATTGTTCAAGTCCATCTTTCTTGAAGTAATTGTCAATTCTTGTGTTCCAGGCTCTTGGGGCCTGCTTCAACCCATACAAAGCTTTCTTCAGTCTCAACACTTTTCTTTATTGTCCTGCTTTCATGAATCCTGGAGGTTGTTCCAGATACACCTCCTCTTCGAGTACTCCATTTAAGAATGCCGACTTCACATCTATCTGATAGATCGGCCATCCGAACTGGGCTGCTTGAGAAATTAACAGCCTGATAGTCTCCATTCTTGCTACGGGTGCGAACACCTCGTCATAGTCAATGCCGGCCTTCTGCCTATACCCTTTCGCCACTAGCCGGGCTTTATATCTTTCGATCTCCCCCTTAGCATTCATTTTCTTTTTATACACCCATTTCACACCAATGGGCCGACTTCCTTTGGGTAGCTCGGCCAACTCCCACGTCTTGTTCTTTTCTAATGCTTTAATTTCCTCCTCCATGGCTGATTGCCATCTCACATTTCGAATTGCTTCTTTAAAACTCACTTCCTCAGAGTCTGCTAACAAACATACCAGGTGTGCTTCACTGGTGGAATCATACAGATCTTGTAGACTCCTCATCCTTGGTTGTCTCAATTCTTCTTCACCATCAGAAACTTCAGGATTTGCAGGGATATAGGTCGAAGGTTGTTTGACCTCAATTGATCTATTTCCGGGTTCCATTTTGTCCCCTGATAGACTGTTCCAGTCCCAAGCATCTTCTTCATTCACTTTCACATCTCGGCTAACCAGCACCTTTTTACTAACGGGATCCAACAACTTGTATCCCTTCGTCTTCTCATCATAACCAATAAACATAAACTTCTTACTCTTATCATCTAGTTTTGTCCTCAACTGATCCGGTATGTGTGCATAAGCAACACTCCCAAAGACTCTAAAGTGACCCACTGAGGGCTTCAATCCGCTCCATGCTTCTTGCGGAGTCTTGTCATTCAAATTTGAATGTGCACATCTATTCTGCACATACACCGCACATTGTACAGCTTCTCCCCAGAACTCTTTTGGTATGTTTTTCGTCTTTAACATAGATCGAACCATATCCAGGATAGTCCGGTTCTTTCTTTCAGCTACTCCATTCTGCTGGGGCGAGTACGGTGCGGTCAGGAACCGCCTTATCCCATGTTCTTCACAGTACTTCTTGAAAGCTGTTGACACGTACTCCCCACCTCGGTCTGAACGGACCGACTTGATGTACCTCCCAGTACCATTTTCTATCATCACTTTAAAGCTCCTAAATGCCACTAGCACCTCAGATTTTTCTTTCAAAAAATACACCCAAGTCTTTCGACTAAAATCATCAATAAACGTTACAAAATACTTCTTACCACTGAATGACCCGGGAGTAATGGGTCCACACAGGTCGGTATGAATTAATTCCAGAGGCTGCCTAGCTTGGTATCTCGCCATCCTTTGGAATGGGCTCCTCGCATGTTTTCCCAATACGCAGTCCTCACAAAAATTTCTTTCAGAGTTAATCTTTGGCAGTCCCACCACCATGTTCTTCTTCATCATCTTGGTCAGACCACCATAATGAAGGTGTCCAAACCGTCGATGCCACAGCGACATTTTATCCTCCACCTCGGCTTGCAGACAACCGACCTCCATACTCCTCAGACTCAGCTTGTACATTCTATTTTTCTCCATCTGAACTCGGGCTATCAGACGCCCTTGTTTGTCTTTCAACAACAGAACTCGGTCTGTCATTAGAACCGAGTAGCCTTTCTCCATCAATTGTCCAATGCTCAGAATATTGCTTTTGAGCTCAGGCACGTAATACACGTCCCGAATTGTACCAATTCGTCCATCTCTTTGCAAGAAACAGATCGTGCCTCGGCCTTTCACATCAATTTTGGACGCATCTCCAAAAGAGTCATGTCCAGCTTCCACCGTTCTCAACTCTTTGAACAAATGTTTGTAACCACACATGTGATTACTGGCACCAGTATCCAGGTACCATTCCGACTCAACCTTCGAGCTAGTTTCACCATGTGCTAACATCAGAACTCCATCTTTTATTTCTCCTTCTGCAGTGAGGTTTGAAGCCTCGTCAACTCTTCTTTCATCTCGGCAATCCTTAGCGAAATGCCCAACTCGGCCACAGTTATAACACTTGTCCGAGTTGCAATCTCTTGAATAATGTCCATACTTCCCACATTTGTAACATTCAACGTTTGATTGGTTTGTCCATCGGCCTCTTCCACCTCGACCACGTCCTCTACCTCTCCAATTTTGCTGACTCGTCTCAGCTCTTTCTTCATGTTTCACTTCCTGACCTCGGCCACGACCTCCTCGGCCACGTCCACCTCGTCCACGACCTCTACCTCGGACATTCTGAGAGTAGAGTGCCTTTTCATCCTTGATATTTGTTTTTGACTGAAGTGCTTGCTCCAGTGTCTCTTCTTTCTTCTTTTTCTTGCGCTGTTCATGCGCCTCAAGAGAACCTGCTAGCTCTTCAACAGAGAGCGTAGCTAAGTCCTTAGACTCCTCAATTGCACATACCACGTTCTCGAAGTCGTCTGTCAACGACCTCAGAATTTTTTCAACGACTCTGGAGTCGGTCAACTCCTCTCCATTTCGTTTCAACTGGTTCACCACGGTTTGAACCCGGGTGATGAAATCCGACACTCCTTCGGTTTCCTTCATCTTCATCCCCTCCAACTCTCCTCTTAAAGTTTGAAGTCGGACCTGCTTCACACGGTCCGCGCCTTTGTAAGCCGTCTCCAATATATCCCAAGCTTCCTTTGCCGTCGTCGCACCTCCAATCTTTTCAAGACCACCGCTTTCTTCAACGGCTAAAAACATCATAAATAGTGCCGCTGCATCCTTTGATCTCAACACACTCAATTGCTTGAGTTGATTTGCTGAATATCCTTCCGTTGTATCAGGTTCTACGAACCCATTTTGCACCAACCCTCAACTGTCATAAGCTCGTAGAAGGGCCTTCATTTGGATGCTCCAGTTTTCATAGTTCACCTTTGTTAGGCGGGGCACTGGCAGACTATTACTCATATTTTCCATTGGCTCAAGCTCTGATACCAATTTGTAATTCACAGGTCCTCTAATGGTGTTTTTCTCTAAAGACACAGAACACACAGATTCTTTCTGAATATACCTCTTTCTATTACTGTATATGCCAAGCCACTTTACAATGGCTTACATGGTGCTATTTATAAACATTAGCAAATGACTAATAACCAACTTAGGAAAACTAAACATAATAAAAACTACTTCATAGAAACTCTAAACTCATTAATGTCCACTAACAAATTCCTAAGGACACATCCCTTCACCATAAGACTCTTCATTTTCTATTTTCTTTAATTAAATAAAGTTTAAACCAACACATACTGCATAGTTTAATTGAAAGCATCATATTTTTGCATATGGATTATGGGAAAAACTACTCTTATGCTACATGTTATAAATCTTTCTCCTACACACCCTTTGATAATTGTGTCACTTTTTTTTTTAGATGGTGGGGCCCACAAATTTATCTCTATGACATAAGATAATTTATCTCCTTCAACATGAGATTAATATAACCCATAGATGATATGGCTTTAATGTTGAAACGTCGCACAGAATATCAGAGAATTGATGAGACATGTACACAAGAGCAACCAGTGGTTCTTGTTGTACTTGAGATTTCAAAAAAGATTCGAATTCAACCTTTGTGGGAGAACAGAGATGATGAGGTTTAAATTGACTTTTTCCATATCAATTTATATTTTATCCTTCAATTGTGTTGAAATTATAAGGTTTTAGTCAAGGAGGAGAAAAGATAGAAAGTACAATAGAGATTAAATATTAACTGTTATGAGGTAATTCATGTGATTAAAAAAACACACTAAACATCATTTGTATTAAATAGGGACTTATAAAATAAAGAAACAAATCATGACTCATAAGGAAACAGAGAAACAAATCTTTTAAGATATCATCTACATACTACAAACTATATTAAAATATGAAGAAGGTTATATTTTGTTTATAACCTCTTATAATTATATCTTAACATTTAATTTCCGCCAATCAACGGTTATTATTTTCGCAAATCAAAATCATTACTTAATTATTAATTCATAATGAATGATAATCGTTGCTTGACGAAAATCAACGGTTAAGATATAATTGTAAGAGGTTATAAACGAAAATAAATTGTAATTATAATCTTACCGATCTTAAAATATAATCTTAATAGAATTTCAAATATTCTGACATATTACATATACATTAAATTCCTCTGTCTTGAATATATTGGTCCCCCACACAATTCGTCTTCTTTGTCGTCTATTTTCTATATTATCAAGGAAATGACTATTTCACAAATATGGCAAGAGATTGCATGAACCATGCATGGGTGAAAAAAATCCTCATTATCTAATGACTCGTTTTTTGTGAGACGCTTAAAGTATAGTGATTATAGTATATGAGTCATTGTTTTAGACAACAAAATTTCATATCAAGTAACGTCATACATTTAGTTAAAAACAATAATTAATGTATGTCATACATTCATATGATTTTCTGTAGATTTTTAAACATAATCTATACCCTCAGGGATCGAGAAATGGGAATTTGAAGACGGCCTTTCAACAAATTCCTAAAAAACCTTCTGATATTAAAAGCTCTTATTGTTAAACTATAAAACCATACTATTATAGTCTTCAATTTCCACATCCTTTCTTCAAAGTTTCTAACACAACTTTGAGACTCATAAGAATATGAAGCAAATCAAGCTTTTAGCCTTAACATTGTTCATGTTGTGGTCATGGTGGAGCTTTCATGGTGCAATAGGAGACCCTCAAACACGTTTACTCAACAAGGGTTGTAGCCAATACAACGCAACAAACTTGTCAAACTTCTACCAAAATCTAAACGCAACTTTGGAAGATTTGAGAACAAAGGTGAATAACCAAAGCAAGCACTTTGCCACATCACAACAAGCCAAGGGAACAGACCCTGTCTATGCTATGTTTCAATGCAGAAACTACCTCTCCAACACTGACTGCGCCGCCTGCTTCGCCACCGCCGCCGCCCAAATCCGCAACTGCTCCGCCGGAGCCAACGGTGCTCGTGTCATTTATGATGGTTGCTTCCTTAGGTACAATTCCACCTATTATTTGTTACATTTTTTATTTCATATGCTTCATAAATAATATAATGGTTAGTTGGTTAGACTGTCTATTTACTCATTTGAGTTGACTATATTATTATTGGCTATCTCTCAATAGGTTTAAAATAAAACGTATTTTTATGATATAATTTTTTTAGAAAACTAAGGGTTTGTTGGAATTCTGTTTTCAAAAATAATTTTTTAATTTTCAGAAAAAAAAAACTTATTTCATAAATCAATTTTTTAATTAGAACTATTTTTTTAGTTTTTAAAATCAAATTTAGAGAATAATATCTTAGTTACTTTTGTTTTGTGTTTTGACTTTTAACTTTAACAAAAAAAACACACAAAACACATATCCTATTAATTATTCAACAAACCAGTTTTACGAAAGAAAAAAAACACACAATCAAAATGCCCTTAAAATTGTTGTTTTGAAAAATAGTTTTCTTTTTTTTTTAGAATCTCTTATTATAAAAAGGTTATTTATTTATCAAAAAAATTTCTAATTTTTTTTTTCAATTGAAATATATTTTTGCGGAACATGTTATGGAGAATTAGTTTAATGATTTTCTTGTGTAAGGAGTGGGATGAAGACTTTGATATTTTTATGCATCAATATTATACAGATGCGATGCCTTTGTGGCTGCTTACTATATTTATTTTTTCTTTTTACGCCTCTTCATTGGAACAATTGTGTGTGCGGAGCATGCAAGTTGAGAAATTTGAATGTACATCCAAGAATATTACTATATTGTATAATAAAATAGAGTAAGGATCCGTTTACAAATTTTTTTTTTACAAATTACATTATCTCTCTTGAAAAATATAAAGAAAAAAGGTGACACATTATAAAAAAAATTGTCATTTTTGATTATTCCTTTTTTTGGTACATGTAAAAAAAAATGAATGTAACTGTTTTTCGCACATTACTATATTGTATAATAAAAATTTAGTAATTTTCTTTTTGGGCCTCATCAAATTTCAGGATATCTGCTTTAGTCCCTAGCAATTAAAAACGCTATTCGTGATTCCTGAGAGATTCAAAATGGAGCCATGTAGTTAAAATCGTGATCCTTATAGAAAAAGATAAAAAAAATTAATTTCTCAAAAGGAATACGGAAATTCCACTTTCAATTTTTTAGTACTACGAATAGTCTCTTTATTTAAAACAGGCATCATAGAATTTGGTAAGCACAGAAAAAGATATTTACTCTAAAAACATAATGAAAATGTTTTGACATCATAATGTTGATGTGTTGACTTTGATATTCGATACTTTTAAATGTGTTTGAGGTATGAGAGCAGTGGCTTCTTTGACCAGACCACTATGCCCGGCAATAGTATGATTTGTGGAAATCAGACTGCAGTTGGAGCCAATGCTTTTGATGTAGTTGCACAACAAGCACTGATGGATCTGCAAATAGCTACACCCAAAATTACAGGTTTCTTTGCAGCTACCAAGACACAAGTTGCTGGTGGTGCAATCTATGCCATTGCACAATGTGCTGAAAATGTCACAGAGAGTGGTTGTCTTGATTGCTTAACAGTTGGATACAACAACATACAAAGTTGTTTTCCCAATACAGATGGTAGAGCATTTGATGCTGGGTGTTTTATGAGATATTCTGAGACACCCTTCTTTGCTGATAACCAGACTATTGATATCACACCCTTCCTAAAAGGTATAATGAGAATAATTCCTCTACATTTATTTTGGATGAATGATAGTATATTTAGGTAAAAATGGTCAAGTGGATGCTTGCTCTACGTGCCGGAAGTATTCAAGTATGAGTTATAAAGAAGTACCACATCGTCTAGACATAAATCAAGTGATAATCATATAAAGTGCAAAAGACCCATAAACCTTCAGCCATAAGGTTTTGGGTTGAGATGTGGTGTCAGCCCACTTATTGTGATTTATCACTTGGCCCATGGATGTATCCCTTGCAAAGGGTTTTAGGCTCCCCTTATCATTCTCAACAGTAGTATCAGAGCCAAAGGTTTGGCTGGGCCAAGTATTTAGAGATGGTGATGTTTCAAGGCCTTCGCAGAAGGCCAGTGTGACTCCAATAGTTAAAGAAAAAAAAAACTTCCGCAGAAGTTGCTCTTAAGGGGGAGCATGATGTGTTAGCTCTCACACTTGAGGTTGTGGTGTCGGTCCACTTTTTGTGATTTATCGCTTGGCCCATGGATATATTCCTTGTAAAGAGTTTCGGACTCCCCTTTACCATTCCCAACACTATGCACACTTGCACAGCAACATCTAGAATAGTTTATATGATTTGGAACTGGGATTAACTGCTTTCTTATCTTACAGGAGGTTCAAGCAAGAATGGGGCCATTATTGTTGCTGTTATTGGAGTTGTAGGTCTTATTGTGATTGTGATCCTCCTTGCACTATTTCTCTGGCTAAGACGGTACAAGAAACCCAAGTGGGTTCCTAGAGGTGAGACACTTTGGAAAGTTTTTGAATTTATGATTTTTTAACAAAGTCAAAAACCAAAAGCTCAAGCTTTTTTTTAAACTCTTATTAAAATGAAATTTTAGCTTTTAAGTAATTTTTAATCTAAATTTTTTATGTAATCACCAAATAAATTTTAATTTTTTTTTAAGCTCTTTGTTTTTAACTTTAATTTAAAAGTACTTTTAGCTAAAAAAAGAGAGGATTCAAACAGGCTGTAAATATCCAATGCAAGAGTTCTTTTCTTATATTAGGCTTTAGTGGCCGGTAGGGGTGTAAATGGGCTGGGCTGGGCCGGGCTTTGGCCTTCCTGGCCTAAGTCTATGTAAAAAAATTCAGCCTATATGACCTATTAAATGCTCTGTTTCTAGGCTAAGCCCGACCTATTTATAAAAATAAGAAAGCCTAACATGGTCTATAGGCCTTGTAGGTCCTACCACTATAGATGTAAAGAACCAATTCAACCCAAAAGTTTAAGCTGTTGGGTTGGTTTTTATATATCTCAACACGCCCCTCACATGAGAGTCCACTGCTAAGAAATTCCATAAGAAAAAGTGGAGGCGGTGAGATTTGAACCCTGGACATGAGGCTATGATACCATGTAAAGAACCAATTCAACCCAAAAGTTTAAGCTGTTAGTGAGGCTACATTAATGGTTTTTATATATTTCAACAATAGATAATAAGCAAAAATAATAATTGTATAGAGCAAAGAAAGTTTCATTCATGCATGCACTAGTACTTCTAATAAGAAAAAAATGACAAATAAGAAAGAGTCAACATAATACCTCAGCTCTAGAATATATATCATAGAGGAATAGAGTCAAAGAAATGAGGAAAATAAGAAAAATATAATTACTGGAAGCTAAAATAAAGTCTACAAGAGAATGTTATTCATTTAGAAATCTTTAAACCACCATCAAGACAAGGGAAAGAAGAGTATTATTGAAAGATCTTCACCAGTAACATCAAATAAAAATTAGGGTTGGTATTATTGAGAGTGAGAAGCGGCGCACATAAAAATTAGGGTTGGTATTTATTTTTTTTTGAAATAAAGGGTTGGTATTCGTAGTGGTATTTTGCCATGCCACATAAAATAAATATTATTTTATTATTTTATTTTTAATAAATTAAATAGGTCAGTCTACAAGACTTTATGCCATGCTTGGCAAAAGTGACCTACGACCTATTTGTTAAAAGAGTTTTCTTATAAGCCTAAGTCTACTCTATTTTTTCAAAAAGGCCGGGTCAAGTCAAACTTAATGTAATCCGAGCTGTAGGCTGGCCGGGCAAACCTAGTCCATTTACACCCACAGTGGCCGGACCATAACAGAATCAATTAATGTGGAATGCATAAGTTGTTTCTCTTTCTTTCTTTTATTTTTTTGAAATATAGACAGATGAATGCCTCAATTCATTCATTTATTACGAAATTCCTAATTATGTATTTCTTATCAGGTGACATATTGGGAGTAACTGAGTTGAAAGGTCCAATTAACTACAGGTATAAAGATTTGAAGTCTGCAACAAAAAATTTCAGTGATGAAACTAAACTAGGAGGAGGAGGTTTTGGAGATGTATACAAGGTAAACTTGGTCAGTTTTCAAACATTTTATTGGAGTACATGTTCAAAACAAGCATGATTCTGAGTTAGTTTATTTTAAGTTCAGGCTGAATTTATCACAAGCTATTCTTCTAGAGATAACTATAAATCACTTTCAAAATTTAAAAAATTCTTAATTGTTCAATTTATGGAACAGGGCACTCTGAAGAATGGTAAAGTAGTTGCAGTCAAGAAGTTAATTTTAGGCAAATCCAGCAAGTTGGATGAACATTTTGAAAGTGAAGTCAAGCTTATAAGCAATGTTCATCATAGGAATCTGGTTAGACTTCTTGGATGTTGCTGTAAAGGAAAAGAGAGAATCCTTGTTTATGAATACATGGCAAACAACAGCTCAGACAGATTCTTATTTGGTAAAACTCATGTCTATCTCCTATTAAAGCATTTTGTGAATCTCTATTACATATGTTTTACCCTTCTTTTGCTCAAGCTACTATGTATTTAAATTTTCAAAACAGGTGAAAATAAGGGTTCTCTCAACTGGAAACAAAGGTATGATATAATTTTAGGCACAGCAAGGGGTCTGGCCTATCTACATGAGGATTTCCATGTTTGCATCATACATAGAGATATAAAGACTAACAATATTCTCTTGGATGAGGATCTTCAGCCTAGAATTGCTGATTTTGGGTTGGCAAGGCTTCTACCAGAGGACCAATCTCATCTTAGCACAAAATTTGCTGGAACATTGTAAGTCCAAACATTTACTTTTATTAGAGAGGTAGATGTAATAAAAGAGACAACTATTTTTAATTTTTTTTTTTATATGTTCCACCCCCATGCTATAAGAAATGTTCTTCTATTAATTATGCTATAAACATTGTGCAATTTTTAGGGGATACACAGCACCTGAGTATGCAATCCATGGTCAGTTATCAGAGAAGGCCGATACGTACAGCTTTGGTGTTGTAGTCTTAGAAATCATAAGTGGCCAAAAGAGCTGTGAATTGAGGGCTGATATTGAAGGTGAACTCCTCCTTCAAAGGGTAAGCAATTTCTCAGAACCACTTAACAAAAGTGGCAGTTTTCATCCTGTAGACCATTATATTATAATGTAGGGTTTAACATCTCTCAGAGAAATAAAATTATCTCATATATACATAAAAATATGTGGGACTCATGTTTTCTTTTTCTTTATCCTATCTTTATATGGCCTCATATGGGTCCCACACACTTTTATGTGCATGTAGGAGATAATTTTATCTCAACACGAAAAACATCAAACCCTTATGTAACTTCAGAACCCAAATAAGGTATTGAATGTGCACATCCCATGTGCTCTTTAAATTCTTGTAACACGCCAAGTGGCAGACTCAGATTTGTCCTTGTGCAAGATGTGCAATCAATGCGCAACTTGAATATGCAGGAACAGTGACGAAAATGTCAGTTTTTGACAAATTTTTTACATAAATGTGAACAATTTACTAGACTGCTACGTGACATAATTAGCTACGACTGGTAGCAAATTATGTTCGCCAATAATTTTATGACACGTGGCACACTTCCGCAGGAAAAGAATGACGTGTCATAATTCGCTACCGGTGGCAGCAAATTTGGTTTGCAATATGATCACGTGTCACAAAATCATTGGCGAACATAATTTGCTACCCGTCGTAGCGAATTATGCCACGTGGCAGTCTAGTAAAAAGTACTGTTCGCGTGACATTTGGGTAGAATTTTTGCCAAAAAGTGCCGAATATGCAGATCCCATGCCTGTCTTGTTACATTAATTTGATAAAATGTTTCGCTTTTGCATCAATTTAGTAATTTATTTAGCAAATTGCATTGAAATGGTCAAGAAGCAAACAATTTTCTTTTGACATTCCGATGAATGAACTTTTGAGTTTTACTTTAATAGGCATGGAGATTGTACGAGGAAGATATGCACTTGGAGTTGGTTGACAAGACATTGGACCCTCATGACTATGATGCAGAAGAAATAAAGAAAGTTATAGAGATTGCTTTGCTCTGCACTCAAGCAACATCCGCTGCAAGACCGACAATGTCTGAAGTAGTAGTCCTACTCAAAAGCAAGAACTTGCCGGAGCATATGAAGCCAAGTATGCCATTTGGCGTGAGCTTATAATATTACATTATAACATTTGTCATTTCTTATAATTTCATTTGTTTCAGTCTTCTCTATTGCACATATATGTACAAAGCATGTTTCCAGGCTTTGTTCATACTGTTTATGTTATGGGTTTTATAAGAGTTATGTTGTAGGAAAAGTGATTGTGTTATGTTATAGAGATTTGTTTTGCGTGCCGGAGTTTTTTTTTTTTTTTTTGGCTGCGAGCCCCACAAAATGTTGTGTGTGTAGGAAATTTTTTGTGGTCATGTTAAATGATAGATGTTAAACCCTTATGTTATATGTACAAGGAATTGCAATTTGTAACAGTGTCTTAGAAAAATATGTACTCATCAATAGAAAAAAAATTTAATGTAAAATTACTGTATTGTCACAATATTTCTATCCCTCAGAATCGATCATAACGTTGGATATTTTCAATTGTGTTGAGTTTCAAGGTGAGAGTGACAAGTTCTTTGATCAGACCACTGAACTAGGCAATGTTGCATTAGTGATACTCAAGAACGGATTTAACTGAGTGATGATTTTTTTTGGAATTTTAATTAAATATTTCTTTTAAATATATTTTTTAATAAAAATTTCTATGCCAAAATAAAAAATAAAAAAACTTTAATGTTGAAAAAATCTCATGAACTTGCAAGAGTAAAACAACCACGATTTCTATTAAGTTTCTAATCTAAATATAAAAGAAATTTGCAAAAATATAATTTCTAATGCAAATTAATTTCAATTTGCACTTAAAATTCACTTCCTTGAACCTTAACATTAAGCCCCAAAATCCAAACATCACAATAGAGATTGCTACCCAAACCAAACCTCTTAGGTTTAAAATCGTACAATAGCTAAAAATAACTGAAGTGTTAATTCTAAAAGGTTAAATTAAGCACAAACTAAACAAATTTTTTCTTGCTGGAATACTTTGCGAAAAGGTATAAATTCTTGAGCTCCAAAGATCTTCATTTTATTAATGATAAGCATTGACGTCAATCTTATCAATAAGAGAAAATTTCTTGTTGTTTCCTTGGTTTTTTCTTTCTCTGCTTATCCACAAAAGAGAGACACGTCAGTATCACAAACATTATATGTTTGCTAGATTCTTTATTCGACAATAATGTATAATTCATTATTTTTATATTAAAATATTTAGAATTTATATATATTTTTTCAGCTATTTAAGTATGTTTATAATTTTTTTAATATAAATTATAGATTCACATATAATTGCCGGGTCATGCAGTTCAACTAATTACTTAGTAACCCAGTATTTCGATTGGGTCAATCACCGACTGGTTTTAATAATATTGATCTCCGGTAACAACTCTCCCTAACATTCCCTAATTCACTTTATATGCATCATAACGATGCCAAAAGAGGAAGATGATGATGCCTTATTATTGTTTTAATGTTTCCTAGTGTTTGCTAAATTTGCCAAAATTGTCCATATTTAATTGCTAATGGAATGTTTTCTATTTGAGACAGGTTCAATTAGTCAAATTGATCACATGTTTAGACTATTATGAGAAATAATTTTGCTGCAGAACTGCATGCACACATAGGTTGCTTTTACCCACTTGGTTTCTGGTTTGATGCAAAAGATGCTTCTGCACTAAATGTTGAAAACTTTCAAATCTATCACTATTCAATGGTTTAGTAAAAATATCTGAATTTCGAAGTTCAGTGGAACAAAAATTTAGCTTGATCAATCTTTTTCAGTGCAATCCTTCAAAAAATAGCGTCTAACATGAATATGTTTAGTCCTAAAATGCAAAATAGGGTCTCTTTTTTCAAAGCTTATCCAATAAACTGTACAGATTGCCGCTTTTGGAACTGGGACAATTGAATTATTAACAGAAGAAACCAAACCAGTATCATTCCAATCAATTACTTCTTCTGGCAGCCACAGACTACTAGGTGGGAACCTAGTTTTCCACGAAAAGAAAGGTAAATATGTGCTGTGCAGCACTGCTCAAGAGTGGCTACTACACTTAACTGAGGGCCAAACATTATTTGCAGAACTGTAACATTGACTTTTGTGATGCATGATAATTGATGGATAACTTTAGGTGACAATGCTATTGCTCCTACGTGTCACTATAATTTTGCTAACAAAACGCCTTCTTTATTATTAATAAAACCTTATCAGAAACATAAATAGTAGACAATCTTGATATTACATAAAGGGGTTTATAAGAGTTATATATCATAGGAAAAGTGATTCATTTATGTTATAGAGATTTATTTTGTGTGCCAGAATTTTTGTTGTTGTGGGTCCCACAAAATATTATGAGTGTAGGAAAGTTTGTGTGATCATGTTAAATGATAGATGATAAACCCTTAAAAAAACATTGATTTATTGACTTTTATAATGTAGAAGATCTAAATTATCATCGATCAGAAACATAAATAGTAGACAATTTTGATATTACAGAAATCATTGATTTATTGACTTTTATAATGTAGAAGATCTAAATTATCATCGATCAAAAACATAAATAGTAGACAATTTTGATATTACAGAAATCATTGATTATGGTAGACGAAGTAATGAGGTAAAAATCGAGATATATAAAATCATTAAAGAGATTATAATTTAACAATTTAAGTTTTTGGTTGAATTGATTCTTTATATAATATTAAAGCTTTTATGATCACAAGGTCACTGGTTCGATCATACTTCAGTGACTACAAGATCACGAGTTCGATCCTCATAGCCTCCACTTTTTAGTGAAATCAAATAAAAACAAGATAAATAAAAAATTGGACTTGTGCAATATCCACACTTCAAGTTCAATGGCTCTTGCGTAAAGAGGTATGTTAGAGAATAATATAAACCATCCTCATCCAACAACTTCAGCTTTTAGATTAAATTGATTCTTTACATGGTATGCTTTCACTTAACAGTTTAAACTTTTAGAAGCCTCAATGTTACAAGTTTGATCCTCACCGACCCCACTTTCTTTTGTAGAATTTCTTACCAATGTGGGTATGTACATTGTTCACACTCTTTAAGTCCAGTGGGCTCTCGTGTAAAAGTGTGTGTTAGAGACATATAAAATCATTAAAGAGGCTTTCACTTAACAGCTTAAGTTTTTAGGAGCCCCGATGTTACAGGTTCGATCCTTAATGCTCTCACTTTCTCTTGTGAAATTTCTTAGCACATGTAGGCAAACATATGCATTGTCTATCCTTTAAGCCTAATGACCTCACGGGAAATTTTAGAAATATATAAAATCAGTAAACAGACATCCGCTTAACAAATTAAATTTTTGGATTAAATTAATTCTTTAAAATATCAAATGCATCTTTTGGGAATGAACAAAGTTTTAATCATTACTAAACTCTGATTCAAAATTAATCTCATGAAAAAAATTATAATGGGTATTAAAAAAAATAAAATTAACACAGACATTTACCTGTTGCACTAGTTGCGTGTTGACAACGAAGTCTCTGCTGTCTTGGTCCACCGTGACATCAACGATCACTACATTTTCTTTGAAAAGTTCGTCTAAGATAAATAAATAAATAAATAAATAAATAAATAAATAAGAAACTTACTAAAAAAACCTTTTGATAAAAAAACAATTGTTGTTAAACCATAAAACCATTCTATTATAGTCTATATATAGATAAGGTATCATTTTTCAATTTCCTCCTTTTTTTTCATCATTCGCTCTTCCAATTTTCTAACACAAAATCAAGACTCATAAGAATATGAAGCAACTCAAGCTCATAGCCTTAACCTTATTCATGTTATGGTCATGGTGGAGCTTTCATGGTGCAGTAGCAGACCCTCAAACTCGTTTACTGAACAAGGGTTGTAGCCAATACAACGCAACAAGTTTGTCAAACTTCTACCAAAATCTAAACTCAACTTTGGAAGATTTGAGAACAAACGTGAACAACCAAAGCAAGCACTTTGCCACAGCACAAGCAGCCAAGGGAACAGACCCTGTCTATGCTATGTTTCAGTGCAGAAACTACCTTTCCAACATTGACTGCTCCGCCTGCTTCGCCACCGCCTCCGCCCAAATCCGCAACTGCTCCGCCGGAGCCAACGGTGCTCGTGTCATTTATGATGGTTGCTTTCTTAGGTACTATTCCACCTATTATTTGTTTCATTGTTTATTTCATATGCTTCGTAAATAATGTCATTCATTGTATTTGTTCTATTGTCTTCTTGGACATTTGAGTTGGACAGTATTGTTGTTAGTCGTGTCTGAATAGGTTCAATAAATGTATTTTTAATTTATAATATAATTTTTTTGAAAAGTTATTTTTAAATTTTGTTTTTTGAAAAAACTAAAATTGTTTATTTCTTGTTTTTTTTTCAGAAGTTATTTAGTTATCACAATTTTTTTTTTTAAGTTTTTTGTTTTTTGCGGAACATGTTATGGAGATTCGATGAGATCAAAGTAAGATTCGTTTAACGGTTTTCGTGTCTAATGAATGGCTTGACGTTGCATCATTTGGAGTTATATATTTTTTATTTATCAATATTATATAGCTGTCGAGCTCTGTGGCTGCATATGCATATTATTTTTATTTTTCTCTTTATGCCGCCTCATGGGTATAATTGTGTATGTGGGCCATGCGAGTTGATATATATATATATATATATATATATATATATATATATATATATATATATATATATATATATATATATATATGTGTTACATGATCCGTTTCCAAATTTTTTGAATTTTTTTTACAAATTACATTATCTTCTCCGGGAAGAACATAGTGTAGTTTGCAAAAGTTTGTATTCTCCCGGGAGAATATAGTGTAGTTTGTAAGAGTTTGTAAACAAAAAAGTTTGTAAATATAACCTGCTCCTCTATATATATATATATATATATATATATATATATATAGGGGAGGGTTCTTTTAACTCCAGAGTAAGATTTATAAGTCTTACTCCTCATCTCAGCCGTTGATGGACGCAAATCAATGATTATCATTTATAGTGTAATTAATAATTAATAATTAAAATAACTTCCTAAATTATAACCGTTGGATGGACGGAAATCAACGGTTAGGATGAGGAGAAAGACTTATAAATCTTACTCTGGAGTCAAATGATCTCTCCCCATATATATATATATATATATATATATATATGTACGATCCTTTGATACCAGTGTCAAATTTGAAGTTTGACACCTCATCTGAGAGCCGTTACATAAAAAAAGATCAATGATATCACATGTTTAAAAATAATCAGAGTCATTGATCTTTTTTGATCTAACGGCTCTAAGACGAGATATCAAACTTCAACTTTGACACCGATGTCGAAGGATTCTACCTCATATATATATATATATATATATATATATATATATATATATATATATATATATATATAGGAATTACATCTGTCATTTTAAAGGATATAAGCTTATATCGTTTAAGATCCTAACCGTTGATTTTCGACCATCAACGGTTATAATTTATTGAATTAAAATCATTAATTAATTAATAATAAATTTGGCCGTTTAAGTTTGACCCAATAGATTATAACCGTTGATGGACGAAAATCAACGGTTAGGATCTAAAACATATAAATTTATATCCTTTAAAAGGATAGATGTTTTTCCCATATATATATATATATATATATATATATATATATGTATTAACAGTTTTATTAATGTCATGTTAAAGAATATAAGTTATCTCATGTTATGGAGACAATTATCGAAGGGTACATAATTATCGAAGAGTGTGTAGGAGAAAAAACTTATATCATATAACATGAGAATAATTTTTCCCATATATTAACGTACTTTAAAGAATATTAAAATGCTTTAAAGAAATCAAGGGTGGCTCCGTGCCTCCGTTGACTGTACCCCCAAAGAATTCTAGATAAAATCTTTGGAGTAGAGCTATATAATTATTATGTGGTTCCATTTCAGATTAGTTTTATATATGTGGATTCCTTTCTTCGGGAACCTGAATTGACCCAAAAGAAGTATAATAAAAATTAACATAACAGGATATGCATGATCATATAACTATCGTCTTGTAAGACATTTTTTGTTTATAATTTAATGAAAAGGATGACCCAATTTTTAAAACTAAATCATGAAAATAAAACAACATGTATAAAGAGAAGTAAACTTAATTTGCTAAGATGTTATTAGTTGAATAATATAGAGTATATACATGTTTTGAAATAGTATGGTGTATGCCACAATAATTTTCCATACATTCTATATGACTTCTATTCGACCGAAAAGTCGGTCTTATGCAATTCACTATCTAGGTGTATTCTTTTTAAGGCGTGATTTGTAATCTAGATTACTAATGTAATTGTTCTAGTTACATTGCCAATCAACTCTTGGCAGAAGTTTCCAACACAGGTTGTTTACTCTGGAAGGACTTTGGGATTTATACTTGTAAAGAACCAATTCAACCCAAAAGCTTAAGCTAGTGGGTGAGGGTTTGTTAATGGTTTTATATATCTCAACACGCCCCCTCACACGAGAGCCCACTGGGCTTAAAGGGTAGACAATGCAAAGGCCCACGTACCTGTGCAGACAAAGAAATTCCATTTGAAATAAAGTGGGGGGTCGAGGATCGAACTCGGGAGACGAGGCTTTGATACCATGTAAAGAACCAATTCAACCCAAAAGCTTAAGTGACCACAAAGTTACGAGTTCGATCCTCACCGCCCTCCACTTTCTGGTGGAATTAAAATAAAAGCACAAAAGGTAAACCAAAAATTGGGTCTGCCACGTTTCAAGCCCAAAGGGCTCTTGCGTGAGGGGATGTGTTAGAGAATAATATAAACCATTAAAAAAGCCCTCACCCAACATCTTAAGGTTTTGGGTTGAATTGGTTCTTTATATGGTATCATAGCCTCGTGTCTCGGGTTCGATCCTCACCGCCCCTTACTTTCTTTCTAGTGGAATTTCTTTGTGCATTGTCTACCCTTCAAGCCCAGTGGGTTCTCGTGTGAGGGGGCGCGTTGAGATATATAAAACTATTAATATAGCCTCACCCAATAGCTTAAGCTTTTGGGTTGAATTGGTTCTTTACGATATTCTTGATCTTGATCAATTTGTTTTATCCCTGTGTGTATATATTATTCAATTTTATTGTCTAAACAAGTTAAGGTTACATCATTACATATTGAAAATGTGGATTAGTTTTGCATAGACTATCAAATTATGTTTTCATCTCAAGATCATAGGTTGGCAATTCATGAACTTAAGTCAGAATTGACATTGATGTTCGATACTTTTAAATGTGTTTTGAGGTATGAGAGCAGTGGCTTCTTTGACCAGACCACTATGCCTGGCAATAGTATGATTTGTGGAAATCAGACTGCAGCTGGAGCCAATGCTTTTGATGTAGTTGCACAACAAGCACTGATGGATCTGCAAATAGCAACACCCAAAATTGCAGGTTTCTTTGCAGCTACCAAGACACAAGTTGCTGGTGGTGCAATCTATGCCATTGCACAATGTGCTGAAAATGTGACAGAGAGTGGTTGTCTTGATTGCTTAACAGTTGGATACAACAACATACAAAGTTGTTTTCCCAATACAGATGGTAGAGCATTTGATGCTGGCTGTTTTATGAGATATTCTGAGACACCCTTCTTTGCTGATAACCAGACCATTGATATCACACCCTTCTTAAAAGGTAGAATGAGAATAGTTCCTTTAGTTACATTGATTTTGGATGAATGATGATATATTTTACTCCAGAATCACTTATGTCTCTGTGATTTTTTTTATCACATATGTTCCTGTGGTTTGCAAAAGGGTATGTTTTTTATCACATATGCCCCTGTGGTTTTTTATTTTTTACAAAACATAGGGGCATATATGATAAGAAAAAAATTACAGTGGCATAGATGATTCTGAAACAAACCATATGAGCATTGGTGAACTTTTCCCTAGTATATATGATTTGAAACTGGGATTAACTGCTTTCCTATCTCACAGGAAGTTCAAGCAAGAAAGGGGCCATTATTGGTGGTGTTGTTGGAGGTGTAGGTCTTATTGTGATCCTCCTTGCACTATTTGTCTGGCTTAGAGGGTACAAGAAACCCAAGAGGGTTCCTAGAGGTGAGACAATTTGGAAAGTCTTTGAATTGATTATTTCTTACCAAAAGAAGATCAATAGCAAACCAGTTCATGCTTGAAGCTACCATTTGCAAGAGACTTCTCCTAATACATGTTCACAAGACTTTTTAAACCCTTGGTTTACATTTTTAATCCATTTTCACATCACAATCCTAACCCGCTTATTCTTTACCAATGAATCAATTACTATGGAATGCATAATCTCTTTCTCTTTCTCAAGAGATTCATAACTGTGTTTTTCTTATCAGGTGACATATTGGGAGCAACTGAGTTGAGAGGTCCAGTTAACTACAGGTATAAAGATTTGAAGTCTGCAACAAAAAATTTCAGTGATGAAAATAAACTAGGAGAAGGAGGTTTTGGAGATGTATACAAGGTAAACTAGGTTATTTTTCTAACATTTTAGTGGAGTGCATGTTCAAAACAAGCATGGTTCTGAGTGAGTTTATATTAAGTGCAGGCTAAATTTATTATAAGCTATTCCTCTATAGATATAAATTACTTTCATAATTTAAAAAAGTTTCTCAATCCTCAATTTATGGATCAGGGTACTCTGAAAAATGGTAAAGTAGTTGCAGTCAAGAAATTAATTTTAGGCCAATCCAGCAAGTTGGATGAACATTTTGAAAGTGAAATCAAGCTTATAAGCAATGTTCATCATAGGAATCTAGTTCGACTTCTTGGATGTTGCAGTAAAGGCCAAGAGAGAATCCTTGTTTATGAATACATGGCAAACAACAGCTTGGACAGATTCTTATTTGGTAAAACTCATGTCAATCACCTATTAAAGCATTTTGTGAATCTCTATTACATATGTTTTCCTCTTCTTTTTTGCCCCCACTTTTGCTTACTCTATTAGGTATTTAAATTTTCAAAACAGGTGAAAAGAAGGGTTCTCTCAACTGGAAGCAAAGGTATGATATAATTTTAGGCACAGCAAGGGGTCTGGCCTATCTACATGAGGATTTCCATGTTTGCATCATACATAGAGATATAAAGACTAACAATATTCTCTTGGATGAGGATCTTCAGCCTAGAATTGCTGATTTTGGGTTGGCAAGGCTTCTACCAGAGGACCAATCTCATCTTAGCACAAAATTTGCTGGAACATTGTAAGTCCAAACATTCACTTCTATTAGAGAGGTAGATGTAATAAAAGAGACAACTATTTTTAATTTTTTTTTGTGTGTTCCACCCTGATGCTATATAGAAATGTTCTTTTATCAATTATGCTATAAACATTGTGCCCTTTTTAGGGGATACACAGCACCTGAGTATGCAATCCATGGTCAGTTATCAGTGAAAGCCGATACCTACAGCTTTGGTGTTGTAGTCTTAGAAATCATAAGTGGCCAAAAGAGCAGTGAATTGAGGGCAGATGATGATGGTGAATTCCTTCTTCAAAAGGTAAGCAATTTGACAGAACCACATGTTGAGATATATAAAATCATTAATGTAATCTCACCCAATAGCTTAAGCTTTTGGGTTGAATTGGTTCTTTACATGGTATCAGAGTCTCGTGTCCTGGGTTCGATCCTCGCCGCCCCCCACTTTCTTTCAAGTGAAATTTCTTTATTCGCACATGTAGGTGGGCCTGTGCATTGTCCACCCTTCAAGTCCAATGGGCTCTCGTGTGAGGGGGCGTGTTGAGATATATAAAATCATTAATGTAATCTCACCCAATAGCTTAAGCTTTTGGGTTGAATTGGTTCTTTACACCACATAACAAGAAGAGTAGCACTTTTCTTTTAACATTTCACTATATGGACTTTGATTTTTTTACTTTAACAGGCATGGAAATTGTACGAGGGAGATATGCACTTGGAGTTGGTTGACAAGACCTTGGAACCTCATGACTATGATGCAGAAGAAATGAAGAAAGTTATAGAGATTGCTTTGCTTTGTACTCAAGCATCACCTGCTGCAAGACCAACAATGTCTGAAGTAGTAGTTTTACTCAAAAGTAAGAACTTGCTGGAGCAAATGAAGCCAACTATGCCTGTCTTTGTTCAAACAAACTCTAGGTTCCGGGCAGACAACTCTACCTCAACTGGTTCCTCTACATCTAAAGCTACTGCTTCCACTTCTGTGCTATCAGCTCGATGAATATATTAAGTAGAAGCATGGATGTCCAGTTAAGGGATTTGAAGTTTAAAACTGAAGAGAGAAATAAAGAAAAAAAACAAGCACAGGATTTACTTCCATATATATATATATATATATATTTTATAAAAGAAATTGTACATCAATACTTCAAATACGAAGTATATTGTGAAATAGTGATTACTGTGATATTTAATTCGTTGAATATAATCAAGGGTTTTGTTGATAATGAAGCAGTTTATTTATGAAGAGGGGATTGACTTTAGGAAGTATATTGTGAAATAGTGATTACTATGATGAATTTAGGATACAAATAGAGTCAAGAAGACCGCACACTCTTTTTTAAGCACTCCTAAGATGGGAAGCTCATTGTGCTCCTTGTATATGTTGATGACATTATTATAACAGAGGATAATATTGCGGAGAGACATGTTCTACAAACATGACTAGCCTCTGAATTTGAAATTAAAGACCTTGGAAGATTGAGATATTTCCTAAGGATAGAGGTTCTTATTCAAAGGAAGGAATTTTTATCAGTCAAAGGAAATATGTCCTTTGATCTTCTTAAAAAAGCAGGAAAACTTGGGTGTAAATCCTCTAGTATTCCTATTCAGCAGAGTCACAATATGGGTTATGAAGAGGAGAGTCATTCAGTTGATAAAGGACAATATCAACGGCTAGTTGGGAGACTGATATATTTGCCTCATACTAGACCAGACCTAACTTATGTTGTTAGTATTGTGAGTCTGTTCATGCATAATACAAAAAAAAAACACATACAGGCAGTGGAAATAATTCTTCAGTACCTTAAAGCCACTCCTGGTAAAGGATTGTTATTCCTGCGTAATGACAACTCTCTTTAGAAGTTCATGCTGATGCCGATTATGCTGGATCCGTGATTGACCGTCGATCTACCACTGTTTATTGTATGTTTCATTATAGTAACTTAGTGACATAGAGGAGTAACAAACATGATGTGGTTGCCAGATCAAGTGCAAAGGCTGAATTTCGAGCTATGACTCAAGGTATTTATGAATTATTGTGGTTGAAGATTATGCTTGATGATCTCAAAATAAGATGTGAAGGACCTATGAATCTGCTTTGCGATAATAATTCCGTCATTTGTATTGCTCATAATCCAGTTCAACCTGATCGAACTAAGCATATTGAGGTCGACCACCAAAGAGAAATTGGATAGTGGGTTGTTCGCCACTTCATACATTCCTTTTGGGCCTCAATTAGCTTATATTCTGACGCAAGGACTTCCCTCAAATAGATTTCAAGAGCTTACTAACGGTTGACAATGATAAATATATATTCCTCATCTTGAGGTGGAGTGTTGTAAATAATTGTATTTGTTTCCTTTTCTTTCTTTAATTATTTATTTCCTTTTCTTCTTAGGATTTCTTTCCTTTTAGTTTTTTGCGTTTATTCTTTTAAACCCATTAAGCGTCTATATATTGTATCCTCTTGTTTGAATGTTTGTATTATACACAATTCAATATAATATTATCCTTCCTTTTTTCAACTTAGAACTTTCCAAATGTAGACAAAACCTTCCCTAGGTGTGATAACAAAAGGGAAGATTGCAAGTAGCGTTCATATGATAAATTCTAAACAAGATTATCATATAATCAAGATATTATATGATGGACTTACCAAAAAAAAGATATTCTATAATGGAGTTAATCCTCATCCTTAACTTGATCTCTAATAAGACAAAAAAAGGAGAACAATAATTAATGAAAATGATGGTATTTTGTAAAGGAAAAACATTTTCTCGGGTTACATCAGAATTCAATTGAATTATTATGTTGTGACCCTTCGATTTGCGTGCAAAGTTTTTCTTTTCTTTTTATTTTTTTAATAAATGTAGGGCAGAGCCCACCACTAGTTGATTCACAATATGAGAATTGAATTCTATGAAAAAATCAAACCCCTTCCTTATAATGCAGCTCAAAAAGATAACAAATATTCTCTCATTTCTCAATTTTCAAACGTGAGGGGAATGTGTATTATTGACTTGATTAAACGAATCGCAGAAAATGTATAATTTATTTTAGCAGCCCCAGTTGCAATCTCCTTCCTCTTCTGATCAATTCTTGCTGTCTTGGTTGGTAAATGATACATCATGCACGTTATCAACACTAAATTAACTATTTTTCAAGTCAATATCAAATACCCTTCTCCTTATATTCCAAAGGTTATAATAGACTACAACTTAAGTTCTAAAGCCATAAAAGATGCTACAACTTAAGTTCTTGGTCTTAACCTTGATATGGTGCTGGTCATGGTGTATCATTGATCATCATGGTGCAATTGCAGACCCACAAACTCTATTACTCAACAATGGTTGCAGCACATACAACTCAACCAACTTGCCTAATTTCTTTGCCAATATCAACGCAACGTTTTCAGAGCTGAGATCACAAGTTAGCAATGAAAGCAACCACTTTGCAACAACAAAGCAAGTCAAGGGAAATGTTCTTGTATATGCTATGTTTCAATGCAGAGATTACCTCTCCATGGATGATTGTCTTGCATGCTTCACCACCGCCTCTGCCCAAATCCGCCACTGCTCCGCCGCCGGCGCCAATGGTGCTCGTGTCATCTACGATGGCTGCTTCCTCAGGTTACATACACACATGCATATACACACACTACTATTCCATTCAGTTCTACTTAATTTTGTTAACTTTGAATTTGTTTTTTTTAGTAACCACTTAACCAGGGTCATTCTACTCAATTCATTATTTCCTTCTAGAATACTTCTTGGGAAATAAGTCAACAATATTTTATTTAGATGGGGACAGAATGGAGATTATCGATACAAAAACGATAAGCGCTACTATTCGATTAGAATTTTAAAAGATTTTTTTAAGATGAAAAATCTTATAGATTTTGAATATTTAGAACTAGAGGATGTTAAAGATTGTTTTAAAAGACATTTTTTACGATCAAAACTTCATAAGATTAGATTTTAATAGAATTTATAAGATTTGAAAGCACAATATAGATTTATAAAATTTTAAAAATCATATGAATTTTTAATAAACATTCAAAATTAAAAGACTCAATAAAAAAATGGGATAGAATATTGTAACAACCGTATAGTGTTACTACCAATATTACTATTAATCGATTTCACCGTTAGATCAATTATGTTGATCGAGCAGTTATATTTGATCGAGCAGTTATATTTATTTCCATCTTTGTATCGTCATGATTCTCCAAATTTAAAGTGAAAGCATTAAATATGGAAAATCATAATCATACAAAGGTGAAAATAAATATAAAGTATTAAATATGAGGAATCATAACCATACAAAGATGGAAATAAATATAATCGTTGGATCAATATAATTGATTTAACGGTGAAATTGATTGGTAGTAATACTACTTAGTTGTTAAATATCCTTCACCTAAAAAAACAAAAAAATGTAATGATATTAATAAAAAGGTAAAACCTAATATAATTCTCTCAATCAGTAAAATTCATGATAAAACTCTGTTTGAAATTTTTTGCAATTTATCTTGTAAATCTTGGAAATTTTGTTTTACGTGATGAGAGTATTCCAAAATAGTAATATGACATTGACGTGTGTCATTTGTTGCAATTTTATTTGCTTTTGTCTTTCACTTATATTTGGTATAAACTTGTAATATTACATTATAACATTTGTCAGTTTCTTGTGATTCTATTTGCTTTCTTTTTTCTCTCTTTCACGTGTGTGATAAAATATGTATTTTAGCATTTTTACATTTATTATTATTATTATTATTATTATTATTATTATTATTTGGTTCACACAGGTCAATGATCGTGATCTATTTAACGCTTATTATTAATTAAAAAAAATTGTTTCGGTGTGGAAATAAGCTACCTTATGAAACATTGAAAATGTCAAATTATTTTCAATCGAAATATCGAAACCTTAAATTACTTTTGGGGCTTTTGAAAAATAAGTTTTTAGTAATCTATTGACATAAAAATTATTTGAAATCGTTTCCTATTGCGGAGGAATTTCGTTCATGAATGTATTAATATTAAACATAGATTCCTATTATGAAAGTTTCAATATTTCTTTAAATTGATATTGTTTCATTGCTGTAAAACGAAAATTGGTTTGAGAGTTGTTGTTCCTCTGTTTCCCACTGTTTTATGGTATTTTTAATACAAAAATTACACATTTATGTGCAAAGAAAAATCACAACCAATAACTTGAAAAATCATTTTTTAAACTTCCAAAAACTTTTAAAAATTATTCAAAAATATGTTGTTTTTAAGATGGATTAGATTAAAATCTTGTTGGGACGTTGTTGTTTCTGAGTTGTTTTGTGATGAGAATTGCTCAAAAATATGGTTTTTTAGCTTTAACGAAGATTCCATGGTGGAACCCGATTTCGAGCAGATCGACCCGCTAAAGGAAGAAGAAGACACTGCAATAGAGAAATATCAAGAAATCTTAGGAGTTAGGGTGAGATTGTGAGAGAAGCTTCCCATTTATATTTCTCATTAAAAATTTCACGAAATCCACACCATAAAAAATCACAATGTTATTAAAACAGGATCGATCGTTGACCCGGTCGAGGCACCGAGTCACTGGGTCATTGGTTGAATCAGTGAGTAACTGATTGAACCGCATAACCCAGTGATTAGTGATTAGTGATTAGTGATTATATGTAAATTTATAATTTATAATAAAAAATTATAAACATACTCAAATAGCTAAAAAAATAATATAAATTCTAAATATTTTAATATAAAAAATAATAAATTATATATTATTGTCTAATAAAGGATCAAATAAACATTAAATACTTGTGATATTGGTGTTTCAAGTTCAGTAAATAACATCTCTAACTATAAATCAAATTAAAATTCTCTACATAGTGCATAACTGAGATAATATTAATATTGTAGGTTAACTTATGTAAGTCAATAAGTAACAGATCACTCGAATATGTCATTTATGATTTTTTTTTTAAAATCCCAGGCCGGATCACCGGTTAACTTGTCGGGTCACCGATTTTCACCAAAACCAACTAGGTCGCACTGGGTCTGGTACTTGGCCAATCCAATGTGACAACCGAACCAGTCAGATAACTGATTCACTGGATTTCGGTCGACCCGGCTGGTCCGATCCGGTTTTTACAACATTGGAAAATCCATTAAAATCGTTTGATTTTTTAATACCACAAGATTGTTTTTACTTGGTTTAAAATCTAGATAGAATACCAATGAATTTGGACGAACTCTAAATCAATCTTTTAAAATCCAAATCGAATATTTCATAATTTTTTTTCAATTCTTTAAAATCCTAATTGAATACCAATGAATTTTTTGCCATAAAATAATCCATTAAAAACCTAATCCAATACCCCATCCTAAGTCTTACATGTCATTAATTTTTGTATAATTGATGATTGTAATTATCATCATGAGATGCATGGATATTAATGAGTAAAATTGGATATAAGATTTATTATTCTTATAATGGAGTAAGACTAATTATTCTTATACATGTGTAAGCGAATCCTATCCCTATGTAAGGCAGAATCTTCTTATACCGGTGTAAGAAAAATAAATCTTACACTCAATCTTAACCTTTGACTAAGCATTTTCCATATCCAATTAATCATAGTCTTTTGATGAAGGGAAATCAACGATTAAGATTGAGTGTAAAATTTATTATTCTTACAACGATATAAATTGATCATGTCCATATATATATATATAGGGATAAGTTATATTTACAAACTCAATGTTTACAAACTCATACAAACTGCACTATGTACAATGGGTAGTACATATTATTACATGCTTAAGTAATATGTATTACCGATAATATATAGTGTAATTATAAGAATTTGTAAATATGACCATTCTCATATATATATATATATATATATATATATATATATATATATAGAGAGAGAGAGAGATATATAGGATCCTTTTGTAAAGAACCTTGGGATACACCACCCCAAAAGCTAGCTCAAAGGGTGAGATTGCCTAAAGCCTTATAAAGGTCACATTAGTTGCACATGCAACCAATGTGGGACTATACATCTCAACACCTTTGACACCAGTGTCAAATTTGAAGTTTGACACATTATCTAAGAGTCATTAGATAAAAAAGATCAATGGTGTCACATGCTTACAAATTGATCTTTTTTGATCTAATGGCTCCCAGATAGTCAAATATTAAATTTGACACCGGTGTCAAAGGATCCTACCTCATATATATATATATATATATATATATATATATATATATATATATATATATATATGAGAAGGTTATATTTACAAATTTTTTGTTTACAAACGACACTATGTTCTCCCGGGAGAACACTATGTTCTCCTATGAGAAGATAGTGTAATTTGCAAAAATTTGTAAAAAAGATTTTTAAACGGATCATTCCCTATATATCTATATATATATGGGTCAGGATCATTTTACACCAGTGTAAGTTACACTCTCAATCTTGTCCCTTAATTCCACTTATATCTAAGGGCTCAAATACTTTAGTAATGTGAGCCATTTGATACAAGTGAATTAACGGTTAAGATTGAGTGTGAGACTTCTAATTCTTACACCGGTGTAAGAATATCCTACCCCTATATATATATAGGGCAGGATATTCTTACACCGGAGTAAGAGTTAAAAGTCTTACACTCAATCTTGACCATTGATCACTTGTATCCAATGGCTCACATTACTACAAAATTATAGCCCTTAGATATAAGTAGAATCAATGGACAAGATTGAAAGTGTAATTTACACTGATGTAAAATGATCCTGTCTTTTATATATATATATATATATATATATATATATATATATATATATATATATATATATTTATATAGGGTTTTATTTTTCTCATGTTGCATCTCATGCAACACACAAAAAAATGAGTGGGACCTGCTTTTTTATTCTCTCTTTTTAGTGGGACCCACCTACTTTTTGTGTGTTGCATGACAAAACATGTCACATATAACATAAGAAAAATAAAACCCAATAACATTTGTCAATTTCTTGAGATTCTATTTGCTTTTGTTTTTCTCTCTTGTACGTGTGTGTGATGAATATGTATTTTAGCATTTTTACATTGGTTATTATTATTATTATTTGGTTCACACAGTTCAATGATCGTCATCTATTTAAGGCTTATTATTAAGTAAAAACAAAAAAAATATTGTTTCGGTGTGGATATAAGCTACCTTATAAAACACCTATAGTTAGTTACCAAAAAATAAAAATAAAAAAATAAAAAAATAAAACACCTATAGAAAACCAGACTATTGGTCATAATATATATGTCTATTACTTTGATACAACGACATAGCAAAATCACATTAACATTTGTCATTTCTTGCAATTCTATTTGCTTTTGTTTCTCTCTATTGAGATATTTGGTGTGAACTTATTATCCTGCATTACACCATTTGTCATTTCTTACAATTTATTTGCTTTTGTCTTTCCCTCTTGCACATTTGCATAATAAAGTATGTTTCCAAGCTTTGTTCACACTGATTATTATTATGATTTCCATTCATGTAATTGAAAACTTCCTTTCTCCTCTCTTTTCTTTTCTTTTTCACTTTTTATTTTTAAAAAATTCAAATATTTAATTTTTTATTTATTAAAACAATATTTAATATTCATAACTATTTGAATAAAAAACCAACTATACGGATTGACTGGCACGTTTATGCTTGTCAATCGGCAATTATCTATTAATGATGCTTTTGTTAAGATCCTTAGTTTTTTTTTTATTGGCCGTAAAAAAAGTAAATTTAAGATTACATAAAAAAAATGTTTAATCAAAAACCGATTAAATCAAACTTACATAAACCAATTTAGATTGATTTGATATAATATGATCCTATAATTAGGAACAAGCAAACTATTTTTCAAGATAAGAAAATCTAGCTACTAATTACCTTACCCGTATCTAAATTAGTAATTACCAAAATCGCAATAATCACTAATCCTCACAGGAGGCCAAATTGCACTGGCTTGGAGGAACCAATTGTGCATCCATTTCTTATGCTGCTTCTCTTTGTATGTTTTTGTTAGAGTATAATATAAACCATTAAGAAGGAGGCCCTCATCCAGCTTAAGTTTTTGGGTTGAATGAGTTCTTTATATGGTATCAAAGCCTTGTGTCCTGGGTTCTATCCTCACCGCTTCCCACTTTCTATTATGGAATTTTCTTAGCACAGGGTAGGTGGACCTGTGCATTATCCACCTTTCAAGCCCAATAGGCTCTCGTGTGAGGGGGCATGTTATAGTATAATATAAACCATTAAAGAGGCCATCACCTAACAAGTTAAGTTTTTGGATTGAATTTGTTCATTACAGTTTTCTTTTTTTGAATATAAATCATTACAGTTTTCTTGTAATGTTTAAGTAACAAAATTCTTCCACAAGCAAAGAGTGACATATACACTAATGCTACCACTTATGTACTCATTAACACAGAAAAAATAGAATGTAAAATAGTACAATGTCACAATATTTCTATCCCATGTTGTGAAGCTGAGTTAGAATGAAATTTAATGTTGGATATTTTTAACTGTGTTGAGTGTTAAGGTATGAGAGTAGCGGGTTCTTTGATCAGACCACTGAACCAGGGAATGGTGCATTATGTGGGAATCAAACTGCAAATGAGAGAACTGCTTTTAGTGCAGCTGGACAACAAGTGCTAATGAACCTTCAAATAGCAACACCCAGAATTCAAGGTTTTTTTGCAGCTACTAAGACACTGGTTTCTGGTGGTGCAATTTATGCCATTGCACAATGTGTTGAAACTATCACTAAGAGTGGTTGTCTTGATTGCTTGAAAGTTGGATACAACAACATACAGAGTTGTCTTCCCAATAAAGATGGTAGAGCATATGATGCTGGCTGTTTTATGAGATACTCTGAGACACCCTTCTTTGCTGATAACCATACCATTGATATAAGTCCCTTCTTAAAACAAGGTAAGAAATGCAATCCATTTTTTTGGGTTCGTTTTTTCTGCTCTTCATTAACTGCAGAAACATTTATCCTTTATAGATATTGGATGAATGAAACTATATGCTAAAATAAAAATGGTCAAGTAGATGCTTGTGCCTCTTGCTGAATATTAATATCTTGAATGGAACACATCATTTAGAACTGAGGTTATATATACCTTTTTTCTGTCTTCAAGGAGGTTCAAGCAAGAAGTGGGGCATTATTGGTGGTGTTGTTGGAGGTGCAGTCCTTGTTGTGATCCTCCTTGCATTATTTGCCTGGCTTAGAATATCCAAAAAACCCAAGAGGGTTCCTAGAGGTAAGACAAATTGGAAATTATTTGGATGTGATGCTTGTTCATTTCTCAATTCTTATTCTTCATGATTGAAACTATTTTTGCAGGGTAATCCTATTTCATGTGACAGAGATTTATTAAACCCTCATATTACATTTTTAATTCTTTGTCACGTGGAAAGATCTAAGAGCATGTGTTTGGGAAAGTTTAAACTATATAAATGTTAGAAATACAACATAAAACATAAAAAATTCTTATTCCTTCGTATAACAGATTAGAATTTTGAGATAATTGATTGCTTGATATGGTATCCAAGTCTTTATGACTAAATGATTTAGGGTTTTAACAAGTTGAGTTTCCTTAGATATAGATGATTCCCTAACTTGATTTATTTATCAGAAAAATATTTATGCAGTTACTAAAAATGAGTTATCTACATTTATCTCCAAAATGATGTTGTTTTGAGATTGAAAGATTAAAAAATTATAATTTTAAAGACTATAATAACCCTGAAATACATTAAAATTACAAAAACACCATGATTTACATCCCAGAACGATGTCGTATTAGGCTTACTGCAGAAAAAGCGAATCCTTTATTTATTAATAAGAATCAAACTTATGTTCTACTTAGCAGGTAACATATTGGGAGCAACTGAGTTGAAAGGTCCAGTCAACTACAAGTATAATGATTTGAAAGCTGCAACCAAAAATTTCAGTGACCAAAATAAACTTGGAGAAGGAGGCTTTGGCGACGTGTACAAGGTAAACTTGAGTTGCAACTCAACTTTCAATCAAGATCTTGTTCATAGACATGCGTGATGCCAAGACATTATTATTTTTTATTTAAAAAGAAAGTTGTTAACTAAGATCTCCATAAGCTAAAAAAGCTATATTAATTTTTATAAGCCATATACATCCAAGGATAAATCTCTTTCATGCAGAATTTTTAATCATGATACTATTGAACAGGGTACGTTGAAAAATGGGAAAGTTGTTGCAGTCAAAAAATTACTTTTAGGCAAATCCATGGAGGATGATTTTGAAAGTGAAGTAAAGCTTATAAGCAATGTTCATCATAGAAATGTGGTTCGGCTTCTTGGTTGTTGCATTAAAGGCCAAGAGAGAATCCTTGTTTATGAATACATGTCAAACAGCAGCCTTGACAGATTCTTATTTGGTAACTCATGTCAATCTTCAATAGAAGCATTTTGTCTACACTTTTCCCTCCTCTTTTCTCCTCTGAAGTCTTTAATATATAAACTTGGAACACAGGTGACAAAAAGGGTTCCCTCAAGTGGAAACAACGCTATGATATAATTTTAGGCATAGCAAGGGGACTTGCCTATCTACATGAGGAATTTCATGTTTCTATCATACATAGAGATATAAAGAGTGACAATATTCTCTTGGATGATGAACTTCAGCCCAAAATTTCTGATTTTGGGTTGGCAAGGCTTCTACCAGGGGATCAATCTCATCTTAACACAAGATTTGCAGGAACATTGTAAGTCAAAAGAAACTCAATGACTCAGCTTGAAAACTTTAGAGGGTAAAATGTACCACCCCACATTTCTTAACTTTATTTGCCATAAATATGATGCACATTTCAGGGGATACACAGCACCTGAGTATGCAATCCATGGTCAATTATCAGAAAAGGCTGATACCTACAGCTATGGTATTGTAGTCCTAGAAATCATAAGTGGTCAAAAGAGTACTGAAGTGAAGGTTGATGATGATGGTCATGAATACCTTCTTCAAAGAGTGAGCAATTTCCTTTATAACTATGAGTTCGCTTTTTCTGCGATGTAAGTCCAATACGACGTCATTTTGGGACAGAAATCGTGATGTTTTTGTAATTTTGATTTATTTCAGGATTATTATAATATTTATAATTATAATTTTTTAATCTTTCAATCCCAAAACGACGTTGTTTTGGAAGTAAATGCAGATAACTTATCTGCATTCACTGCAGAAATATTTTTCTATATAACTGTATACTAAAGATTATTTATTTTCTTAATAACATTTTACCATATAAATTTTGGTATTCACTATAACAGGCATGGAAACTGTATGAGAAAGGCAGGCACATGGAGTTGGTGGACAAAAGCCTAGACCCTAATGACTATGATGTAGAAGAAGTGAAGAACATCACAGAGATTGCTTTGCTTTGCACTCAAGCATCAGCAGCTGCAAGGCCAACATTGTCTGAAGTAGTAGTGCTTCTCAAAAGCAAGAGCTTACTTGAACATATGAGACCTTCAATGCCTGTATTTGTTAATTCGAATTTAAGGTCCCGGAGAGAAGATATTTCTGCCACAACTGGTTCTTCTACATCCAATGCTACTGCCTCCACTTCTATGGCATCAGCTAGATGATTAATTATATGATACAAAAGAGTGTTCATGTTCAGTACATGCATATTCAGGATTTTGTATAGTTACATATAAATCATAGCTACAAATTGGTTGTACTGGTACATACCAAATGGTGATTGGGTGGTGGTGTGTATTCAATTGATTTAAGTATTATTTGTTGATATCTTGATCATGAATGAAGGACTACTCCATTAGTTATTTAATGAGCTGAAGAAACTTTTTTCTATAGAGTCTTCTGAGGGTCCACGATTTTGATGATGATGACATAACCAAAAAAATAAATAAAAAATAGGTAATGACATTGACATGTGCCCTTCATTATAGGAAGATTACAAAGTATAAAGATAGAGATCATCCACGAGGCAGCTTTTGCTTCATTCTATGATGTGAGGCTTAGACTGTTCAATTAATCTGATCAAGACATTTGAATACAAATTCAATTTTAATTTATACGACCTAAATCCTTGCATATAAACAGTTTGATAGACATTTATCATATTCCACTGAATAATTGACCACTCATTCCTTGTGGCCATACGCAGGTATCCAATCTGCCACTCTTATGGTTTGGCCCTCTCACATTATTTTTTTTATTTTATATTATTTCTACAAGCTTTTCATTTCTTCTTCATCTCTCAAGAGTTGAGCTCTTCCTTCTACTCTTAGTGCTTTTTTGGAATCTTAATAAAACTTTAAAGTATTATTCATGCATGCTAATATCTAGTTGTGAGAATCAGTTGCTACTTATTGATATAGCTGAGGTTTTTATTTTGACTTTTAAAAAAATAATATTCAATGGTTTGGAATTTAAGATTCACATGTTTGTCTTTATATGTGCCAATCTTCGAGGAAATTCATTACCTAGTAAGAAAAATCTATTCAATGATTTGAAATGTAATATTCAAATGTTATTTTTTAAGCAAATTTTTGGTGGTTTGTATTTTTTAAACAAAATATCATAATTTATCTAAAATAATATTTGACACATTTCATATTATTATAAATCAGAACATATGTTCTATCACGAGCACATAGAGATGGCAATATGGGTTGAGGCCGACGAGTCAATCCGCAAACCCGTCAAAACGAGGTGGGTTGGGTTAAAGTTTTCAACCCACCTCAACCCATCCCGTCTAAAAGTGGGTCAAAATGGGTTCAACTCGCTCGATTATAATTTTTTTTTTTTTACAATTAAATAGTATTTCATTTGTCATCAAGCTTTTTCCAATATCCAATTTTTTTTATTAGAACTTCCTAAAAAAAAAAGAAAATTTTTATTTATGACAAATGTTATCTACAAATGAAGACAAATGAGTTCTTAAAGAATTTTTAACTGAATAATAATATACATTTAAGATTGAGATCGGAAAAAATTAAAAGAAATGTGAAATAAAATAAAATAATATTAGAAAAATTCGTAAAATATATTTTATTTTTGAATTTTAATAAAAATATTTTATTGGCGGGTTGGTAGGTTGACCCACCAACCCACCATAAAACGGGGTGAGTTCTATAACACCCTGTTCTAGAACCGGTTTGTTAACATTGACTTATGATATTAAGCGCAGTTACAATCACATTGGTTCAATTAAAATCTGGTTAAATTTTTCTTTTAAAACCAAGCCGAATTTAAATTACCCAATTGCGTGACCATAACCATATTATATTGCAGAATAAAATAATATAAGCTTAATACCATACACTCATTTCATTTATTATGGTCTTCATTTGCCCATTATATTATAGGATTTTTCATTAGTTACGCGTGGGTTCAAACCGCGCTCAAATCGGAGCACCATAGCCCAAGTTATGAGATTTCTTAGAAATGGAATGCTGAATCCCCCAGGACCCCCACGCTCATAGCGTGGATCTCACGCTCATAGCGTGGGCAGTCAGAAAGGTTGACGCTCGTAGCGTGAATCTCACGCTCATAGCGTGGGCAGTCAGGAGCAAGCACCAAAACAGGGCAATTTGACCTGCCTGTGGTGTTTTAACCATAACTTTAGTTATACTTATCCAGATTACACAATCTTGGTCTCTATGAAAAGCTAAGAAACATATCTACAACTTCCATCAAGACACAAGGTCCAATTCTATCGTATAGGATACGAAAATTGGACAACAAGACAGAGTATCTTGGGTCTTACTTGAATTTTCAATCAAAGATTTTCTTTCACCTAATTTACATCATATAATCCTTTCAATACATGAATTCTAGTCTCTCTAGATACTCATACACTAAGAGAAACATGCATATCATTTCATCATATATACATATATCGAATAATTACAACATTACATCATGTTTACGAGTTTCAATTACAAATCATGGGACTTAGCTACAAAATACTATGATCAACTCTTTGGCTCCCATCAACAAAAGAGATATCAAAGGGGATGAGCATAGGCTAAGTCCACCCAAATAAACATGGCATGCATATCACAAATGACTTTCATTTACAATACTATACATAGGAACTACAAAATGACATGCTTAATCAAATGACACTAAGTCTTCCTATGTCCATTTACTTCAAGTATGGTCACTTGCTATCGGAGGCTCCTGCAGCATCCTTGCCTGAAAGGGGTCCCCAACAACACGGGGTGAGATATACGAATATATCCAGTAAACCAGGGGCCCTTGGAGTATCTCTCTACCCCATAGTTCAATAACAGTGTAATAACAATGACAATAATAATGCAGCAAATACATATCCATGCAAGTGTACACAACATCTCCAGGAGAAATCCCTCGAGCTCTCGAGCTGTCCTAAGGATACTCAGATGCAAAGAGTCCTACTGGCTAACTAAACTACCAAGTATGATTTACGCATCGTCATGCAACATACCAACATAGGGAAACACCATCCTATGTCACACCAAAGCATGCAAATACGTATAACAAAGCATGCAAATACGTATAACAAAGCATTACACTATTTCATTGCATTTATATACAACAACACACCCATTACCCGTTCCGGGCTTGGTGGAACAATAAAGGGAATTACACCCAAGGTCCGAAGGCTTACCTCAATGCTTCCAACTTAACCTTTGTTCTTTACCAATCTTCTCAACACAATTATCAATCTCAAGGAACTAACCGAGCTCCATAGCTTGCTCCAATGGTTGGTTACTCACGGTTGGTCCAAATGCCTCAATCCTAAGAATCACATGGACAATATCAACAATCAACCAAACCAAACCATTGATTACAAAAACAAGCCAAACAATAGTCAAATGCATAATCTTGTGATTTTTCAAACAAAATCATACGACTATCTAAACTCATTTCCACCGATTAAATGTCATTCCTAGCATTTTTCTCAACATACTCTAGGCCTCAATCTACCTAGAACATAGCCCATTTACTCAAGTTTCACAAACCCCAAAATACTATTCATCCAAAACCTAAATCATGGATTCTTCATGAAAATAGAGTTCAAAGGATGAAATCTTACCACCAATGGTTGCACAATTAAGGGGTGAGGGTTCCTCAAGCTTCCATGGAGGTAGAAACCAACAAATCTCTCAATATCTCCACATGAGTCGCAGCTTTGAGAAGAAAAATATCAAAACACACAACTCCACACCAAGACCTAAGCAAGGATTATGAAAGAGGGGAAGATTTGGAGTGATTTAGGCTTTGGAATCACACAAAACCATCAACGATTGCACACTCTAGGATTCTCTCCCCCTTCCTCTCTTCTTCTCCTTCCCTTTTCTTCTTCTTTCCTTTTCTTCTTCTTTCTGCGCATGCGGGTTGGGGAAATAAGGGTTTTGGGTTACTTAAGTGGCTTGCCACTTAACACAAGTTAAGTGGCTATTGGTTCGTCTATCTATTCAACTCCATTAATTACCAAACTTTACCCAACAGTATGGAATATTTTTCTAGGAATATTTATAGTTCCATTTTTATATTTTGGGTACTTTTGTCTACACCCATTTATACCCCTTAATTTTCACTGAGTACACTTTTTACCTCAAAAGTGACCCCAATTAATTTTTATAAGGGAATTTACTTATTTTTACTCACTAATACATGCTTAATTATCTAATCACATGTATTTTGCTAATTAATTATTTTGGGCTATTATAAGTTCATTTTTTCAGTCCATATTTAATGACAGGTCAAGCCACTCCGCTCCATTTTTGGCGGGTTGATGACGGGTCGGGGTGGGCCAACCCAAATTGCCACCCCTACCGACACATAATAGTGTGATTGATTATTTTGTCCCATATTTAAAAAAACTAACGACTTTGTCCCTTTTTAAACTATGTATTAATTTTGATCTTTTATTAAAACTATGTAACAATATGTTCTTATTTGACCATGTTGACTATGAGTCACACGAGTAACTAGACTAGTTAATCAAATATTTGGATCCACAAATATATATTTCCAATTCAAACCAATTTCTAATATTTTGTATATATATATAAATGGGCTTGGGATGTATGTTTGTGGGTCTTTTACAATTGAGAGGAATCCTCCCTCAATTCAAGGGTTCAAAATAATCGAGAACAATTTCCATTCAAACACTTTATACCCTATACTAAATTTACAAATACTAAATTTTATGTACATATTTATGTTCATGTGACATTGCTTTTAAAGATTTAAGATTTATGCCCATTTACTTTGTCATTCCCGAAACCCATGAAAGATGCATTTTTTCGACCAAATCCTTTCACGGTATTTGTCATCGCATAGATCTCAAAAAGTTACATAAAAAAAAAAAAAAACTATTTGAACAATCGATCCAAAAGTTATGCCTTTTCGAAGCGTATATTATTTTAGGGTTTAAAGAATTCAATGGAGACTATATTCAATTGTTTTGGACCCCCACACACTCATTCCAAATCCATTAATACATGTACAAGATATTAGATCTTGATTTGAATAAAAAATACTCATGGATCCAAATTTGAGTTGTTGAGTTGGAGTCAATGTGGTCAAGTAAGGACAGATTAATATATAAATTTCGAAGATGGAAAAAATAGTAATTTAAAAAAAAAGGGCAAAAGGATCAATCAGCTCACATAATAAAAAATAAATTATAGATTACCAAAAAATAAAAAATAATTTATATACTTGTCCACTATCGCAAACAACAAATTTTATGCGCGTACACACCAAAAAAATATTGCACACACCAATAATAAATGGGGAAGGATATTGTGACAATCAAGTTGCGTTACTACCAAGTGACTACCAATCAATTTCACCATTAGATCGATTATGTGGATCCAACGGTTATATTTATTTTCATCTTTTTAGGGTTATAATTTTCTATATTTAATACTTTATATTTATTTTCATTTTTGTATGGTCATGATTTCCCATATTTAATGCTTTCACTTTAAATATGGGGAATCATGACCATATAAAGATGGAAATAAATATAACCGTTGGATCAAGATATCGATCTAACGGTGAGATTGATTGGTAATCACTTGGTAGTAATGCAAGTTGGTTGTCACAATATCCTTCCGATAATAAATTATAGACTTGCATGCATACCTTATTCATTGTAGACTTGTAGTGTCTTTCAAATTTTTTATCACTTGATTTATGTAAAGAGAACCTATTATTAATTTAAATTAAAATGCATCATGATTATAGTCCATTAGCATTTAAGGATATATTTTTATGGGAAAAATGTTTCTGCAGTTAATGGAGATAAGTTATCTGCTTTTATTCCCAAAACGACGTCGTTTTGGTATTGAAATCTTAAAAAAATTAAATATAAAGACTATTATAACCCTGAAATAAATTAAAATTATAAAAATTAAAGTTATCTGCTTTTATTCCCAAAACGACGTCGTATTGGACTTTATCTACAGTACCTGCAGAAAAAACTAACCTTATTTTAATTTACATACTTTAGAGACAAATTCATGTAAGTATTATTATTTATTACAATGTGTATATTTTTTTTTTCTTAAAGTACAAATATCTTGGATACACCATCGTGGAGTTTGGAAGTGGAATCAACTATGCTTAGAATACATTGTCAATGTCATTATGAGAGGGGTGGGTACTTCTACACAATGTGAAAAGTAAACGCCAAATTTTCCTTAGCAACTTATACGTGTTGACTACGTTTCTCAAAGTCATTTTTGCTCCACTATACCACGTCCATGTCATCATAAATCCTCCATGAAAATTCAAACCCTCTATTATATAAAAAAAAAAAAAAAAACAGTGTCCTCTATCTCTTGGACTCTTCCATTTTCGTTCCTCTCAGTGACAGTATATATACGCATCATAACTATAACTCAAGACTATAAGCTAAGTCCAAGTTCCTCAATTTAATTAATACACTATCTAGGACAAAGCTAAAAGAATGGTGCAACAACTTAAGTTACTAGTCCTAGCCTTGGTATGGTGGTGGACATGGTGGAGTACTAGTAATCATGGTGCAGTTGCTGACCCACAAACACGTTTAGTAAACACTGGATGCAGCACATACAACGCATCAAGCTTGAGAAGCTTCTATGTGACTCTGAATGAAACGTTTTCAGAAATTAGAGGACAAGTAAGCAATCAAAGCAAGCACTTTGCAACAGCACAAGAAGCAAGGGGAGATATGCTTGTATATGCTATGTTTCAATGCAGAAATTACCTCTCCAAAAATGATTGTCTTGGTTGCTTCACCAACGCCACTACCCAAATCCGCAATTGCTCTGCTGCCAATGGAGCCAGAGTAATCTATGACGGGTGCTTCCTCAGGTATATATATGTAAGGAAATCTATTTATTATATTTTTGCATCAACCGATTATAATATTTTCTATTTTTAGATTAGCAGATAATTTACAATAAAATAAAATAAATAACTTTAGGATCATAACTAGAGGAATGTTATATTTATAAATTTTTTATTTGCAAATTCTTACAAACTATACTATATATGACCGATCATACTTTAATTTGCATGATCGGTCATACTTAGTGTAGGCTAGGCAAAAATGAGCCAACCCATCGGATTGACTCGTAACCCAACTAAAATGAGTCGGTTGGGTTAGGGAAAACAAGTTAGTAACTCAAGTCAGCCCGACTCATTTCAACTCGAAAATAATTGAGCCAACCCACGAGTCAAACGGGTTGGCTCGCGGGTTATTTATTTATTTTTAAATATAAAAGTATAAAAATTAATGAAGGTAAAGTGGAAAGTTAAAACCTAAAATCGCAATTCCAAAAACCCAAACAAAAATACCCTGCAGTTGTCAATACTTATAAAATCGTGCATTTAAGACCTTTTTATAGTATGTGTTAAGGACCTTTTTATAGTATGTATGACAGTGTGAATGTGGTGGCAATTGTTAATAAGTCCAAGTCTAAATGCAAAAGGAATTTTCTATGGTTTATCTATATAATGTATTTGTATTGAATGAATTAATAATTTAAGGAAAATCTTTTGAAATTACAGCATCAATGGAATTTTTTTTTTTTCGAGCCAACTCACGAGTCAACCCTAATCCGACTTGGGTTAGGTTGGGTTGAGTTTTTTGGCTCATTTGAGCTAACCCTAACCTGACTCGTTTTGTTGGGTTGAACGTGGGTTGGGTCGGGTTGAGTAGGGTTGGCCCATTTTACCAACTCTAATTTAGTGTAATTTGTAAAAAAAAAAATGTAAATAGATCTTTTCCTTATAATTATTATTCTCGAGAATACATAATTATAATCGACTGAAGAAAAAGAAATTATTTACAGCAACATAACAAAATAGTGACTCACCCCCTACTCATTTTCAATGATTTTTTTTTTTATATATATTTCAATGATTTTTTTAGTTTAGTCCTTATGTATATAATAATTTTTTAATTTTATTATCTCATTTATTACTATTGGTTGAGAATCCAAATATGAGTATTGAGTAGTGAATTTCCATGTTGATTAATAGTGAAATAACTGAGAATCATACGAATGGAAGAACCCATAAATCTAATATTTTTTGTTCAGATATGATCTCTTTTTTTATTTATAATAATGGATTTGCCACTTTATAATACAGTGGAATATAAAGAATTATTTTATTTTTTTGGTGGATATTTACTATTGGTGATTTTTTTTTTCTTTAATCGGTGCTACTGCAATCTCCACTGGTCGAAGTTTAATTTGGTCTGATTATTTGATTTCCAGTTCTTATAGCATTAGCTGACTACTAACAAGATAATTATTTAAATAATCATGAAAAATTAATATAGATGTATTAATTAAGGGAAAAAGTACCTAACGTTACATTAGATAGCTTTATCTAATGTTCATCGAAATGACATCGTTTTGGGGTTAAAAAATTAGAATAATAAAGACTATTATAACCCTAAATAAAAATTACAAAAAACATCATGATTTCCGCCCCAAAAGAACGTCGTATCGATGAACATTAGATAAAATTATCTAAAGTAATTTTAGAAAAAATAAACCCACTAATTAAAGGAAAAAATGTGTATCATTTTAAAGGATGTAAAGTTGTGTCATTTTAAGTGAGAGAAAGAGATAGATAAAGGAGGAGAGAGAATGGACAAAAAAATATAAAGGTGTGAGTTCCGCTTCTTTATAAGAGTGAAATAACATAAATTATGTCATTTAAACGGACAAACACTTTTCTCTTAATTAAAATATTAATAATAATATCCAATGTTTTGGTCTGATTATTTGATTTCCAGTTCTTATAGCATTAAGACTTTAGAGAGGCGCCATTTAGGATTAGGAGTGATCTCTTGTGTCATTTATGAGGAGTCACGGAAAGAACAGGCAAAAAATCACGAGAAATTCCTTTTTCATGGACGGATGAGATTCAATTTTTTTTTTTTTATAACTAATGGTAGACTTCGTTCCTTAATAAATAGCAACTGAACTTTAATTATTTAAATAATCATGAAAAATTAATGGGTTATATTTCTCTCATTTCACATGAGAGAAATTAAATTCCTACACACACAAAATTGAAGTGGGTCTCATCTCTGTTTTTTCTCTTTCCTTTTATTTGTGGGTCCCATCTATGATATTATCTATGCTATGTGAGATAATTCTCTCTTATAGCATAAGAAAATGATTTCCCAAAATTAATATAGATGTATTAATTAAAATATTAATAATAATATCCAATTTTTGCTTATATATATATATATATATATATATATATATATATATATATATATATATATATATATATATGGGAAAAACATCTATCATTTTAAAGGATATAACCATATGTCATTTTAGATCATAACCGTTGATTTTCGTCCATTAACCGTTATAATTTATTAGGTCAAATTTAATGGGCCAAACTTATTATTAATTAATTAATAATTTTGATCCAATAAATTATAATAGTTGATGGACAAAAATCAACGGTTAAGATCTAAAATGACATATAGTTACCTCCTTTAAAAGGATAGATGTTATTTCCTATATATATATATATATATATATATATATATATATATATATATATATATATAATCTAATTATTTATTTGAGGTGAATTTTGAATATTTGCATGAGTTTCAACTCTTTAAGTTGACAGATTAGAGGGTTTAGTCCTAGTTAAAGCTCATTCGTTAAACGAAACTTTTTTTCTTTTAAATATTGAGCAGCAAAAAAATTTAATTGGTTATTGTTTCGTACGGAAATGATAGAAAATGGAAAAAAAAAAATTCTATAAGATTTTAGCATAAAATCACAAGATCAGTTAAATTAGCGGTCATTATTTTTTGTGAATAAGATTTTAGTTTAACTATTGTATTATTTTTTTTCAAATAAATAATGGAAAATCAAATATTAACTTGATCATTAAAAAACTTGTGAAGAATTTATTAAAAATGAAATAAAGTGATAATGGGTATTAAAGGCTGGGGATCATCTCATGTTTGTGAACATGTACAAGATAAAAAAAAACTACAAAATAAAGTTAACAAATCATACATAAAAAATAGTGGATTTTTATTTTTTATATATTATAATTACCTTTTTTTTTTATAACATGACATTTTCATATTAAGAAAAAATGTATATAATTTTAAAGGACACAAAGTTGTGTCATTTAAATAAGAAAAAGAGATAAATATAGAGGAGAAAATGTGTATAATTGCTTGGGTGCACTTTCATGATATTTCTATCAAGTTACTATTAAGCTTAATTTAGTCAATTTTTATTTGACTTTGATGTTTGATTCTATGTGATGAGGTATGAGAGCGAGAGGTTCTATGATCAGACCAGTGAACCTGGGAATGGTGTATTATGTGGGAACAACACTGCAAAGGAAGCACCTGCTTTTAGAGCAGCTGGACAACAAGTGCTAATGGATCTCCAAATAGCAACACCAAGAATTAAAGGCTTTTTTGCAGCTACTAAGACACAAGTGTCTGCAGGTGGTGGTGCAATTTATGCCATTGCACAATGTGTTGAAACTGCCACAGAAACTAGTTGTTTGGATTGCATGAAAGTTGGATACAACAACTTGCAAACTTGTCTTCCCAATAGTGATGGTAGAGCTTATGATGCTGGCTGTTTTATGAGATACTCTGAGACACCCTTCTTTGCTGATAACCAAACCATTGATATCACACCCTATTTAAAACAAGGTATGATTAGAAAAAATGAGGAATGTTATATTGACAATTTTTTTTTTTAACAAATTTACAAACTACAGTGCGTCTTAACTGTAAGACTTCTCTCAAGGGTATCTTACTTGTAAGACATAGTGTAGTTTGTAAACAAAATATTTGTAAATATACACTCCCTTAGAAAAATTACTCTTCATTAATGATTTTGTATGAATCTGTTGAGATATATAGTCCCTCATTGGTTGGATGAACAACTAATGTGGAGTTTATAAGGCCTTGGGCACTCTCACCCTTTGAACTAGCTTTTGGGGTGGTGTATCCCAAGGTTCTTTTACATGTTATCAGAACCTCGCCGTCCCCCACTTTCTCTTGCGGAATTTCTTAGCACAGGTAAGCTGGGCCTGTTGCATTATCCACTCTTCAAGCCCAATGGGCTCTCGTGTGAGGGGCGTGTTGAGATATATAGTCTCACATTGGTTGGATGAACAATTGATGTAGAATTTATAAGGTCTTGGGCACTCTCACCCTTTGAGCTAGCTTTTGGGGTGGTGTATCCCAAGGTGAATCAATGTATAACTGATGTCAACTTCTTTCATGTATTAATGTAGGTGGTTCAAGCAAGAAATGGGCCATTATAGGTGGTGTTATTGGAGGGGTAGGTCTAGTTGTGATCCTTCTTATTGCATTATTTGCATGGCAACGATCCAAAAAACCCAAGAGGCTTCCTAGAGGTAAGTAAATTATCATTTCTTCATTTCTTTATTTTTTGTTTTCTTCATGTTTGGTTTTGATTATTTTGTGAACAATCTCATTTTTTTTTTCTCTTTCTAAAACTCCCTCCATAAGTTTTTAATAATGATAAACTATTTTGAACACAAAGTAAGCTAATCCAAAGTCACATTCCTCTCTTTTACTCATTTATTTACTTATTTATTAGGAAATTCAAACTCATGTGTTCCTTTGCAGGTGACATATTAGGAGCAACCGAGTTGAAAGGTCCAGTTAACTACAAGTATAACGATTTGAAAGCTGCAACAAAAAATTTCAGTGATGAAAATAAGCTAGGAGAAGGAGGCTTTGGGGATGTATACAAGGTAAACTTATGTTTTTCTTCAATATCTCAATGGAGAGCAATGTTCAAAACCAATAATGATTCTGTGAGGTTTTTTGTTGTCTCCTAGAGATAAGAAAGACATAGTCATATGCTACAGCTACAGAAACAAAGAAAAATCACTCTCATACTAATTTTTTCTCAATCATCACCCTATTGAACAGGGTACTCTAAAAAATGGAAAAGTTGTTGCAGTCAAGAAATTACTTTTGGGAAAATCTAGCAAGATGGAGGATGATTTTGAAAGTGAAGTAAAGCTTATAAGTAATGTTCATCACAGAAATCTTGTTAGACTTCTTGGTTGTTGCGTTAAAGGCCAAGAGAGAATCCTTGTTTATGAATACATGGCAAACAGCAGTCTTGACAGATTCTTATTTGGTAACTCATGTCAACCTCCAATACAATCATTCTTTAGAATCTTTATTCTTTTTTTTCCCTCTTGTTTTCACCAATCTTAAAAGGAGGCGAACCGGAGCAGTGGTAAAACTGTTCCTTCATGACTGAAAGGTTATGGGTTTGAATCCAAGAAACAGCCTCTTTGCAGTTATGCAAGGGTAAGGCTGCGTACAAGGATTTCCTTCATCCCACACTCGTTAGTCGGGTTTAACGGGGATTGGTTTTTTTTTTGGTTTTTTGTTTTCACCAATCTTAAGTATATACACTTGGGAAACAGGTAACCAAAAAGGCTCCCTCAACTGGAAACAACGCTATGATATTATTTTAGGCACAGCAAAGGGACTTGCCTATCTTCATGAGGAATTTCATGTTTCTATCATACATAGAGATATAAAAACTGGTAATATCCTCTTGGATGATGATCTTCAACCCAAAATAGCAGATTTTGGTTTGGCACGGCTTCTACCAGGGGATCGTTCTCATCTTAGCACAAGATTTGCTGGAACATTGTAAGACAAAACAAATGCACTCACTTAAATTTGTTGACAAATGCATTAGATGTAATAAAAGAGACAAATTGAGAAGTTCTTCCCATGCTATGTATAGGTTTTCTTTTATTAACTATGGAATACATATGCATTTGTCAGGGGATACACAGCACCTGAGTATGCAATCCATGGTCAATTATCAGAAAAGGCTGATACCTACAGCTATGGTATTGTAGTCCTAGAAATCATAAGTGGTCAAAAGAGTACTGAAGTGAAGGTTGATGATGATGGTCATGAATACCTTCTTCAAAGAGTAAGCAATTTCTCATGACTATGTATTGTGTGTTTTCTCATAATATTTTACCATATGACCTTTGATCTTCACTTAACAGACATGGAAACTGTTTGAGAGAGGAATGCACTTGGATTTGGTGGACAAGGCCTTAGACCCTAATGACTATGATGCAGAAGATGTGAAGAAAGTCATAGAGATTGCATTGCTGTGCACTCAGGCATCAGCAGCAACAAGGCCAACAATGTCTGAAGTAGTAGTTCTACTCAAAAGCAAGAGCTTGATAGAGCATCTTCAACCAACTATGCCTGTGTTTGTTGAAACGAATCTAAAGTCTAGGGAAGACAAGTCTACCTCAACTGCTTCTTCATCTAATGCTACTGCCTCCACTTCTATTCTATCAGCCAGATGATTACAATGCAGTAAAGGGACTTCAGCCAAAAAAAAAAGTAACAGAATAAAACAGATGAGGATTTCTCCTCATTACTACAACTGTTTATCAATTATGCAAGGGTAAGGCTGCATACAAAGATTTTCTCCACCCCACACTCGCTAGTCGGGTTTAATGGGAAGTGATTTTTTTTTTTTTACTACAACTGTTCATCAATCCTCATTTCAAAAATCATGCAAGTGTACGCGTAATTTTCCTTGTGTTATATGTGTCGTTATAAGATGATATTCTATAGCTTATAGTATATTTTACAGGAAGTTTCATTAAAACAGAAATAGAAGCCAAATGAAAGAAATGCAAATACCCTTTCCATGCAAATTAGTATTACTGCTGAAGAATATTTTTGAAGCTCTGTCATCAGTAAATTTGATATATAACAACATAATATCCATCATCTAACAAGACATTATCACAACACAATTTCAGTTCAGTTCACCTTAAAAACGGACCCCAAAGAAATATTTAGAGAACAAAGTTCTAATACAAAAGGTAACAATGAAGAAACAAAAGAAAAAACAAAGTCTAATATCCAATAGGGAAACTCAAATCAGCCCCAGCTTCTAAAACTTGTGCCTCTTGTTGAATGATACTCTCCAAAACTGAGTCAAAAGATGCTAATTGAAGCTTAAGATCCTCCACATGTTGAATTAAATTGCGTTTTGAGTCCAATACTTTTTGCAGTGCATCTTGTGAGATTTGTAAACCAGGAAACAAGGCGCGTCTTTCAACATCATTCAACCAATCCTTATCAAAACCAAATCTACGCACATCTTGTAATAACTCCATGAACTCAGAGCGGTTTGACCCTAACACATCATTAGGACTATGGGTTTGGAGGAATCTCAGGAGATGACTCAGGCGGTTGTAGGCACAACCCTTCAACCAATTGCTAAGTGCTTTGTCAGTTAAATGAACAGAAGGATGCTTCACAAGAAAATCAGTCAACAGTGACAGGTTGTCATGATCCAAATGCTTGTTGGAGACTAGTTGTTCAAGTTCCCTTGTGACAAGAGAAGCAAAATTTAAATCCTCCATGATTTGAGAAGAGTTCCCTGTAATTGAAGGAAAGAGTAATTTAAACATCTTGTGCATCATCTTTTTAATGATTTATATTATATTCTCTAACACACCCCCTCACGCAAGAGCCCTATGAGCTTGAAGCGTGAAATATGGTACAAGCTCATTATTGATCTGCCTCGTGTTTTTTCTTAATTCCACCTGAAAGTGGGGGGCGGTGAGGATCGAACTCGTGACCTTATGGTCACTCAAGCTTTGATACCATGTTAAGAACCTTGGGATACACCACCCCAAAAGCTAGCTCAAAGGGTAGGAGTGCCCAAGGCCTTATAAAGGCCACATTAGTTGCACATATAACCAATGTGGGACTATATATCTTGACAAAAAGTAAATAAAAAGGGAGAAAATAACCTTCAAATGACACTGAAGGAGATTGGGATTCAATAGAAGGGATGCTAGGAGAGGGCTTAGATTCAGAAACTCCAACTTCATGAGGGTTAGAAATATGTTCCTCAATAATTGAGCCTACTTTCATGGAAGCATCATCATTTAAAGAAACTAAACAAACTACGGGACAGAAAAGAGTTCAAAATCAAAAGTGCGACGAATCGACAAGAAAAAAAGAAGATGCTAGAGTTTTTACCAAGAGCATGAGTGTTGGCAAGGGCAACCTCAAACCCAGAATTTTCCTGGGAGTCTCTGACATCACCATCCTCCTACACATTCAAATAAACAAACGATATTATCATCTTGGAAGGATAAGAAGAAAAGAATTATTGTTTAAGCATTAACATTTACTAACTGATTCTGAATGAGTTGATGATGTTATTGTCTTGACATTCACTGATGTAGTTCCTTCTTCGACAGTTTTCTTAATACACTGCACAAAATCAAAATTTATATTTATGTGTGGAGCATACTTCCATTGAAAAAGATAATAAGCATAACAGGGCAATGCCTTCTCTAGAGGAGCAAGTAATGGTCCTTGTGATGTGGTCCTTGTTTCTGAATCAGTGGACGGAGTTGCTGTTACAGTTTTATCGGATGTAGAATCCTTTTGAATGGTTTGATCTTCTGTTTCTTTGAGAAACTGTAGAACATAGAAATGAAAATAAGTTGCAATATATTTCTAAGAATTATATGGAAGTACTATTCATATTCATTTCCTGTTATGTTGTTTTGGCATGATGTACATGGTGAGGTGGTATTACATTATTTCCCTGAAGAGTTTTAAAGGTAATCTTAGTTTCTCCATGTGTCTGTTGTTGGTTCATCAAACATGGTTCTACCATATTTTGTTCATCCACCAAATCCTGTAAAGAGTGCATAAGTATAAGTAAAGAACCATAATTAGTTTCCTGCAATAATAATAAGACCACCTTGAAGTGGACTCACATGTGAATGTGTTTCATGTAGAGGGATATCCAATGAACTTGGACATGGCCTTCTAATTAGTTCTGAATGCGTTGGTGAAATAGCTATTGATGGAATCTCTAAAACAGGAACTTTTTCAACAAATTCATGTTCTGCCTCAAGTGATTGTTTGGTTTTTGTCTCCACAGAAATGAACTCATTCGGTTCAATCTCATCAGCTTGTTGATCAGTATTGACGTGTGAAGAAATCAACTCACGTCCGGATGCTGCTTGAACATCAAGCCCAACTGGAACATCTTCAGTGATTTCTGCAATTTGATTTTGATTGATGGTATCTTTGTTATTAGAGTCTTCTTCATCAGAGTCGTCTTCATCAAGTTCACCAACCTTGTGGATGTCTTCCCTCATTTCAGCAACCATGTCTTCTGCCACACGCTTGTGAAAACTATTCCAGCCAAATTCTATCATGAAGTATTACAGATCAATAACTCCTTCAGCCAGTAAATCATAAGAATTTTTTTTAAAGCAGCAAAGGTATAAAATTATGAGTAACGATGTTATTACTACCAAGATTTTCTATTACTAACTTACTACCTATCTAATCACCATTAAATCAAAGAGAGAGAATGTTAAAAAGTTTTTGAAAAAAAAAAAAATAATGTTGATCCAATGGTGATTAGATAGGTAGTGAGTTGGTAGTAGAAAATTTTGGTAGGAAGAATATCCATCCTTTAAAATTATTTATCTATCTTTACCTCATAATTAAAATTATTGCATGGCTATAAAAAAAAATTATTGTATAATTTTATCTTTCATGTAATAATAGAGCTTCTATTAGTTAATGTGTAAACTTCTATTTAAGAGCTTGGATTGTTTATATACTTCAATCAAACTGTTTAAAATTTAAAAAATGTTCAAGACACGTACATGGATGAATAACTTCAATATATCTCGAATAATAAACAACTTCTTTATTTTTAATTCTTAAAGAAAAACTCTATATAGATATTTATCTCTAAGTGCTTTGTGAGTAAAGTTAATAAGTTTTATTAACAGTTTAGTATATCCATAAACATAGAGCGAAAATTTTTCAGATAAATTTTATAAGAATGGTTTGACAAAAATCATAGAGAAAACCAACAATAAAAATCAAATCCATTCCACTTACTAGATTATTAATGGTTTAATCTTAATTCTTTTTGTATCCAATCATTTATGTGAACTTTTATCTCTAATAAATTAAAATTGTTAGATGCAAGAATTCAGTATAAATTTTGTGTGTGCTTGTACTGATATAAGTTAATCTATCCCTCAAAATAACATATTTATAAATCTAACTTTCTAAAAATGTTTGTTGGAATAACTAGAGACAATACCCACATAAAAAGAGATACACATATCTACACTTTATAAATATATTATTGGTGACGCACTTGTATTAATAACTAGTTATTTTTATAAATGTTAAATTTTATTAAATTAATTGATAAATTGAAAATTTGTTAATACTTCATTGCATTATATGTTTTTTTAGATGCATTATATGCAATTACGTATAAAAGGGGAGAATTTTGTTGGGCTTCCTCCTTCACTGCTAAGCCCAAGCCCATTGAGGGATTTCCTAAAAATCCTAAACCCTAGATTTCATCTCTTCTATATATTCATTAATTGTGGGTGGAGACTAAGTTAGAAGAAGATAATTTGAGAGACTCTTGAATGACACTTGAGAGATTTGTGAGGCTTTAAGCTTTGCATTTGAGTGCATCTCTAGAGAGAGTTTGAGTGAAACATCTTTAGGGAAGTTTAATTATTTCCATTATTGGAGAGGTTGAGTGAACCACCACTTTGGTGAAGGTTGATTATTTGTATCCATGATTATCATAGTGGACGTTTGAACTGGAATAGGTCCCGTGAAAGGCCAGTCAAAGGCCAAAATATGAGTTGAAGTAAGAGGCAGGGTGGAGATCGTGACAGACGAGAAAAATCCAAAGGCCAGTCAGAGCCAAAATATGAGTTGAAGTGCTTCTACTGTGGGAAGCCAGGGAATAAGAAGCTAGACTGTAAGACTCTGCAGAATGACAAGAAGAATGGCTCTCTGAAGAGGGAAGACAAGAGCACCACTGCGGTGGCTACCAACTCGGATGCCGAGATATTCCTCCTTGATGAGGATAATTATTTGAGTGTTGCATATGATGACTGCACCTAAATTGTTAACTCTAGTGCCTCCATCGACGTTACTCCACACAAAGGTTTTTTCTCCTCTTATCGATGTGGTGATTTTGGAGTCATGAAGATGGGAAATCAAGTGACCAGCAATATTGTTGTGTCGGTGATGTGACCCTAACCATAGATGTTTGGTGCTGACTTGTGTTGAAAGATGTAAGGCATGTTCCTAACATGCGGCATAATCCTAACATGCGGCATAATCTAATATCGGTAGGCAAGCTTGACGATGTCAGGTTAATGAACTACTTTGGTAGTGGTAGATGGAAGCTGGCCAAGGGAAACTTGGTTGTTTCCCGAGGTAAGAAGGAAGGCTCCTTGTATGTGATGCAAGGAAAGAAAAATGGTGGAGAAACCAATTCTGTTCGAGCGTCTCGGCCATATGAGCGTGAAAAGGCTCCAAATCCTGAACAAGAAAGGATTATTGTCCAAGTTGAAAGGCCAAGCGTTGGAGAGTTGCACGCACTTCCTAGCAAGAAAGCAGCACCAGGTTTCTTTCGTGAAACTGGATCAACCTAGAAGACGCAAGTATATTCTTGACTTCGTCCATACTGATGTCTGCTCCATGTCAGATAGATCTTTTTGAGGACCTCAGTACTTTGTTTCATTCGTTGATGACCACTCCCGCAAAGTGTGAGTTTATTTGTTGAAATCTAAAGACTAGGTACTCAAATCCTTTAAAGAGTTTCATGTTATGGCGGAAAGGGAGACTGGAGATAAATTGAAGGTGGTCCGATCTGACAATGGTGATGAGTATTGCGGCCCTTTTGATGCATATTGCAGAGCGACCGGGATCCTACTTGAGAAGACGCCCCCTAAGACTCCTCAGGTGAATGAACTTGCTGAGAGGATGAACCGGACAATTGAAGAGAAGGTCCAAAGTATGCTATCCAATGCCGAATTGCCGAAATCATTTTGGGGAGAAGTCGTCAGAACTGCTGTTGACTTGATCAACCTCTCACCATCACGGCAACTTGAAGGAGAAATTCCAGAAGAAGTATGGACATGTCAGAAAATGGCCTATAATCAATTGAGGTATTTGGATGCTGAGCTTTCATGCATATCTTTAAAGATGAAAGGGCAAAACTCGATGCGGAGACTAAAGAATGCATTCATCTTGGTTCGTCGAGATGTGAGTTCGGGTTCCGACTTTTGGATCCAATCAATAAGAAGATAGTAAGAAGTCGCGATGTGATTTTTTCATGAAAATGAGATTATTCATGATATCTCGAAGCCCAAAGTCCGAGTTACTGTCAAACGTGAAGAACCTATCCCTCTTATCCGAGCTTAAGCAGGGGAAAAAATCAAGAGAATGAAGAAAATGATGATCAGCAACAAGCTGATGAGGACCGAGATACTGAGGTCCATGTTGATGATGAGATCCGGGATGGAAATGATGAACCGGGTTCTCAAGCTAAAGAATAGTTGAGATATCCAACTCGAGAAAGAATACCCTGTACAAGGTACCGGCCTGATGAGTAGACCGTTGTTGCTGAAGACGGTGAGCCTCAGAGTTATGATGAGGCCGTCCGAGCTCAGAGAAAGAAGAATGGAAAAAGGCAATGCAAGACGAGATGAAGTCTCTGCATGAAAATCAGACTTATGAGCTGATAAGTCCTTAATTTACTATGTATTAAGTAATGAATTGAGCAATTAATTAATCTAAATTCAGACAAAACACATGAAAATTATAATTTATTTATTGAATTATGTTTAGGAAAACTTTCATGAAACTATTGTGTTTTGTAGGAATTTTTTTTATTAAAGAATATCAAGATGGAAGAGAATACAGGAAGCACCGAAGTTATTTTAAGTTGGCGCAAATTGGGCCAACTTCGCGCAAATTGCTCCAAGCATCCGAGATTTCTGTAAAGTTGCACAAATTGCGCCAATCTCTCTGTAACTGTGTAGCAAATTGTTCCAAGATTTCAACGTCCGATATCTTCAAATTGTTTTAAAGATTTCAATTGAAGGTTTCTTTAAAGATTTGAATATCTCTTTCAAGTTGAGATTATGTTGAAAGAAATCACACTAAATTTGGTTATGGATTTTTAGAAAAGGAAATAAAAGATGTCATTCTTTTATTATAAAAAGGGAATTGATATTTTGAAGAGGAGGTATTCGATTTATTGGGAGATTAGAGCAGTAAAGCATAGAAACATAGAGCGCACAGAGACTAGGATTCAGAGGCTAGAGGCGGAGAAGAACTAAAGGAGGATCGAAGCGGAAATGTGAAGATTCATCCAGGAATTTAATTTAATTGTTTTTTAATTTTCCTTTAATATTTTGTTAAAGTCAAACATGAATATGTCTGGCTAATTTTCTTAGTAGTTAGGGATATGGATCCAACGTGAATTCTTTTGTGGTTTAAATTGTTTCTTTAATAAATTGTCTCAAGTTGTTTGTATTTTACCTCGGAATTATTTTCATGCATTCTTGTATGACTTGATCACTCATATAGAGATTTGAGGATTAAGGTTCACAATAGATATATTTGGATTTTAATCCTGATAGGGGTAAAGACCAGTTCTTACATGATCTAGACATAGACTTGTAGGAATTGCTAACTTCCATAATTCATCGTGCTTAATGCTTAATCTAAAAATGGTTTCTAAGATATTAGAATTCTAATTGGGTTAAAGGGTTAAATAACTAAGACATTAGGGATTTAACCAATTAGTAATTAGAAGATGAATTGTTTGAAACAATGGAGATAAATTATTATTGAAATTAGTTTAAACTACTCAAGGGGGATCAGAGGTGAAGTATACCCTAACTTTTTTTTATTCTTATTTTAAAACTCAATTTTTATTTCAAATTAGCTTTTTAATTAATTTCTTTTATTGTCATCTTTATTTAATTTTTAATTAAATATTGGTTACTTGCGAAATTAATTTTAAATTGTCTAATTTAAACAAAAATGGTGAAACTATTGCTTGAATTTAGTCCTCGTGGGAACGATACTCTTACTTAATCACTTTATTACTTGTACGACCGATATACTTGTCGTGTTCACAACAAGTTTTTGGCGCCGTTGCTGGGGACTAAAAATCAACAATAGTAGTATCTCTGGAGTTTAAAATTAGACATTTTTTTACCCTTACTGATTTTTATAAAAATAAAAATTTTGGTTTATGCGAGGTACAATTGATCTAAACGACTTCATCTACGAACAGAAAATTGAAAAGATAGCAAGGAAGAACAGAAGGCTAACTAAGGAGCGAAAACAAAAAGAAAGAGTGAGTCGATCACTCTTCTAAGAAGAAACATCAACTATGGCTGAAGAAATACCACATGAGGAATGGAGCAATTCCTCAACCCATCATTTGCACCTGTCTCTTCTGCAATCATCATTCCACCAATCCAGGCCAATAACATTGAAGTTCATCCGGCCTTCCTACAGCTATTCCACATCAACCAATTTTCAGGGGAGGACGACTATGATCCCAATCTTCATGTGTTGGGATTTTTGGAACTATGTCGGATTCACAAGCATAGTGGAGTTAGCACTGATGCTATTCGTTTGATACTTTTTCCTTTTACATTGAAAGGAAGAGCAAAAGAATGGCCGAGGAATGAACCCGAAGGGAGCATCACTTCATGGGATGACTTGGTGGTTAAATTTAGAAAGAAGTTCTTTACTCTTTCTATGTTCATGCAGAAGAAGCGAGAGATTCATCATTTCTCTCAACATGATGGTGAATCTTTTGGCGTAGCTTGGAGGAGATTCAAAGGCTTATTGACAGCTTGCCCATAATATGCTCTTCAAGCATAAGATAAAGTGAGGCTCTTCTACCATGGTATATGCCTTGCTGATAGAAAATTCATGAATGCAGCTGCTAATGGATCATTAGTTAACAAAGCTCCAGTTGTATTTTTATAACTCATTGAAGAATTAGTTGCTGAAGAAAATGAGGATGTACCCAGCTCCAAAAGAGGCATTTTGCAACTTGAGGACTGTTCAACAGAGTTTACAGGAACATATGGAATCTCTAACAAAAATAGTTGCAAAGAATCAAACCTCTGCCATCAATGCTGAGGAAAAAGTAGTATGTGACATATGTGCCGAAGGACATTTGACTGCGAATTGCCCGTTAGCTCAACCTTTAGAAGTCAACTATATGAGAAACCCACAAAGGAACAACTACCAAGGTAGCAACAACACGGGTTGGAGGAATAACTCAAACCTCCTCTCATACAAATCTCAACAGCCACAACAGTCACAAATGACTGTACAACCTTGTACATATTCAGCTTTATAGAAACTGTTGCAGACCATGGCTTCAACCACCAATGCTTTCATTCAAGAGACAAGATCAAACTTCAAGACTCAAGAAGCATCAATCAAGAATCAAGAGGCTTTAATCCGAAATCTTGAAACTCAGATTAGACAGTTGGCCAAGTAATTGAATGAAAGAGCTCCAGGGACAATGCCTAGTGACATTGTGATTAATCCAAGAGAGCATTGTAATGCTATCACTACTCAGAGTGGGAAGGTTATTGAACCTCAAGAAAAGCCAGCCAAGATAGCAAAGTAAGAGACAAAAGAGGATAGTATAAGAAAAGATGATTTGTTGAGTGTTTGTCTTTGCAGGAAGAATTGACGCCAGAATGCTGTAGTAGAGAATCTGACGAAGTAATGATATAGCAATCGGTACAACATGATAACGAGAACAGGGGAACAACTAAAACTTCAAATTTTAAAAGTTAGTTATTCCCCAACAAATGGATAAAGCACCAACAAGCAAGTATAAGGGACGTTTTTGAAGATTAATTCTTATCTCAAAATCCCAAAAATCAAGGACGATAAACTCTTATCTGATCAACAATAATATTGGAATAAGAAAATCAAGAAGATCGAGATCTTATCCAATCAAGTGCCAACAGCCCTAGAAAATAGGGATAAGATAAGGCAGCAGCAGCAGCACAATTCATGGATTTTCACTCCCAAAGTTGAGGCCCAAGTAACCAACCACTTTTCCTATTTAAAGAGGACTACCTTATGAAGTCAAAAAGGCTGGGAAGAATGTTGTACCCCTCCCACGTTTAGAGAGAGAGTTGCTGGGAGCGTTGCTGCAGCAAGACTGTGACAGAGTTTTACAACATCATCTTTTTAGTCTTCTCTTCTGTTTTTCCATGGATTCTTTCATCTTCTTTTCTGTTTTCTTTTGTTCCATTATGAGCTAAATTGCTTCTTAGGTTGGGTGATAAAGTACCTATGCTGTAACACTGTAATGGATGCCTAAACTTTGTTTTTATTAATGTTTAATTAATTTTTCAACGAGTTTGCTTATTCTTATTTATGTATGCATGTCGAGAGATACATATATGATATTGAGGAGGTTGGGGCCGAGAGGTTTCTGAATCCAGACCCTTGTTGAATTGTGTGGATTAATTAGGTTAAGAAGAATAACTTGATTAAGTTATGGGTAAAGAGATCATTCACACCGCATAGCCTTTGAACTTGAACTTTAACAATTCAGCAATTAATCTGGCCATAGAGATGTGAGAATTAGTTATTGAGTATATATGTTAGGTTGGCCAAAAGCCCTAGCATACTTTTGTGTTTGGTTACTAATTAAGCATTATTAAAACATCGTTTCAGTATTGCTGTATCAGGGAAATTGAACATGACCTATATCTCATCCATAACTTTAATACCTTAGAATTAGCTTATTATATTCTTAGTTTAATTGTCTTTTATTTTACAAACCCAACCATAAAAGTCAATCTTTTTCTAGTTTCTTTACTTAAATAATCATTGTTTTATAAATCATCTCCGTGGGAACGATCTCGAACTCATACATCTCTTTATTAGTTGTGACATGTGCACTTGCGTATTTGTGTGTTTGATTTAATTGATTGCAAATTGCACAACAGCCGCCCTGAAGAAGGCGTTGAGCTCGTCCTTCGCAAAGAAGGACCTCGGCCCTGCAAAGAAAACACTCGAAATCAAGATTATCTGAGATAGACAAAATAAACTATTGTGGCTGAGTCAAGAGATGTATATTAAGAAGATCCTAAAGAGATTCAGCATGGACAAAGCCAAAATAGTGAGCACCCCCTAGCCGAACACATAAAGATGAAGCAGAAGCAATGTCCGAGATCTAATGAAGACAAAGACGAGATGCTGAAGATCCCGTAACAATATGTTGTCGGAAGCTCTATGTATGCAACGGTTTGCAGTAGATCCGACTTGGCATATGCTATTGGAATGGTGAGCAGGTATCTGTCTAACCCCGACAAAGAGCACTGGGAAGTAGTGAAGTGGATCTTCAAGTACCTTTGAGGTACGACCAACTTATGTCTCCATTCTAGAGAAGGTAGAGCCTAGTTGCAAGGCAATCAGATGCTGATTTAGGGGGAGACGCCGACTCAAGGAAGTCGACGACAGAATACTTGATGACTTTTGCAGGAGGAGCTATCTCTTGGCAATCAAGACTAGAGAAGCGTGTGGCACTTTCGACGATCGAGGCCGAGTACATAGCCGCGACTGAGGCAAACAAAGAAATACTGTGGATGAATAAGTTTCTCATGGAACTCGGCTATGATCAAGACAAGTACGAGATGAGTTGTGACAATCAAAGTGCAATTCATCTTGTGAAGAATTCAACCTATCACTCCCGCACTAAGCACATTGATGTGAGGTATCACTAGATCCAGGATGTGATGGAAGGTGGAGAGCTCGAACTCGTCAAAGTGCACATTGATCAAAATTGGTCCAACATGATGACGAAGCCAATTCCAGCAAGAAAATTTGAAGACTGCTGTGAAGGAGCCGGGTTGATATTGAAGTCGACACATTGAAGTCAGAGGGGGAGATTTGTTTGGCTTCCTCCTTCAATGCTAAGCCCAAGCCCATTGAGGGATTTTCTGAAGACCCTAAATCTTAGATTCCATCTCCTCTATATATTCATTAGTTGTGGGTGGATGCTAGGTTAGAATAAGATGATTTGGGAGACTCTTGAGTGACACTTGAGAGATTTGTGAGTAAAGCTTTAAGCTTTGTATTTGAGAGCACTTCTAGAGAGAGTTTGAGTGAAATATCTCTAGGGAAGTTTGATTATCAACATTGTTGGAGAGGTTGAGTGAACCATCACTTTGGTGAAGGTTGATTCTTTATACCCATTATTATCATAGTGGACGTTTGAACTGAACTAGGTCCCGTGGGTTTTTACTTCTTCATTGAAGAAGGTATTTCAACGTTAAAATCTGTTTGTGTTCTCTCTCTCTCCTTTGTGTTTTCTTTTTTCTTTTTTCCCCTGCACTGCCCGACCTGATGAAGTTAGGGCTGAGTTATGATTGCTGAGACTCATGATCTTGTTGATTGACTTCCGCGAATAAGCTTTCTTAGCCGAGTTGAGGGAATTGAGTTCTCAACAAATTTATCTTAATTAATATTCTATATAAATTCTGATTAAAATAACAAAAATAAAAGCATAACTTTGTACAAAATTTTGCAAATACTCCCTGATACGGGTTCAGATTTGGAAGAAGTCACCATGACAGAGATATCAAATTTTGAATTATATTTTTGGAAAAAAATTTATCTTTTTAAAGAATGGTCCTTTTAGTTAAAAATAGTATATTTTATTTAAAATTTAAATTAAAAAAATCTCCAATTTTCTCCCCACGATTTTCATTGTGTATCTCTTTCTCTCACTTATTACAAACACTAATACCTATTTTTTTATGATTCCAAGCAATGTAATTATGTAGAGTGAGCATGTCAAGCTTTTAAAAAAAAAAAAAAAAAAATACAGCATATAATGTGTACCTGTGATAGAACGTGTAATAAGCCTCAGAACCTCGTCAATATTTACCGTTGAAGTCAAAGAGAGTTTTGCACAATTCTGTATGAAAAGAATTGTTGCAGACTGAAACTCAATCCCCCGGCAGAGGCGTGGTAGTTTGACAAGTATTGCAATTTCCAAATTTGGAAGCTCAATTTTCTGATCACATTTGAATACTTCCTCTAACTCAGATGCTTCTTTTATTATCACATTCTTTAGATGTGGACACATGGAAGACAAATTTCAATGACCTGGAAGATGACCTCTTTGTGGACGAACACTTGGGATGATCACATTCTTGAAAAATGTCAATGAAATTTGGCAAATCAGTGAGATTCATTTTTTGCAGTGAACCAAGTACGACACCCTTTACCTCTTGATGCAAATCCAGCTCTTCATTTTCACGTTGGTATTTTCCAAATATGTATTTCAACTCAGCACACTTCCATATAGTGACAGATTCCGGTGCAGGAACATCTCGATTAGGAAAGACGGGAAGTATAAATTCCAATAGGGGACAATCTAAGATATAAAGAGTTTTCAAATTTGGAAAAATTGAGGGACTCTTTCTTCTGTTGTTATCATTATCAACACCAATTATTTCTTCTCCCAATTCCTCCCATATTCTTTCATCTGCTATTATGTTTTCCAGTTGCTCACAGTAACGTATTTCCAATTCCTCCAACAACACTAGGCTTTGAGAAGTCGACAGTGGAAATAGGGTTACCAACTTCGGGCAATTCTGCAGTTTAATGGTCTTAAGATTGACAAGGTTTAGATTGCTCTTAAACAACATGCTTCGCAAAACACAACAGCGATTAATACTTAGTGTCTCTAAACTCTTCAAAAAGTCAAAGGGAAGGGGACCATTGCATAGTTCTTCAAAACTTTCCATGTATTCAAGTTCTAGCACAGCCAACTTGGAGAAGACGCTTTGTTCCACATAATTAATTTGCCAACTTTCAATTAGACACTGTAATTTTGAATAAGATGTCAAACGAAGCTTCACTAGATCATTCATACCTTCATCTATCGGAATAATCTCAGGTATGAGATTTCTCCACTCCTCTTTAATTCCTTCTAGCTCAAGAATTTGCGATGTTTGCATCATATACTTGAATGTTTCTTCGGAGAAATAAGTATCAATATCTGAAAAGATCACATGTTTTGGCATTGAATTATATGCTTTAAGATTATACAAAATTTGTATATGATAACGTTGCAATGCAGGCAAGGTTATTTTCTTATGAATTGATGAGTTGTCAACCTTGTATTCAATGAAATACAATTCTTCAAGTGATGAGCATCTTTCAATCACTTCAAATGCATTATTCCTTCCAATTTTACATTGATACAAAAGCAGCAATCTAAGTCTCCCCAGCTCTGCAATTTCCCCTGGAAATTTGACCACTTCACAGTAAACCAAATCAAGAGCCTCAAGACTTTGTAGTTTTCCCAGAATAGAGATGTCACCTAATCTCAAACTTTGAAGCAATAGAGATCGAATATTCATCAATGACTCAATTGACTTTGGCAATGATAGACGTGGATAACTACTATCTTGAGATAATAAACGCAAAACTCGAAGCTTTGTCATATTTTCGAAGAATGAATTTGGCATTTCCATTGAGTTTCCTTCAACCTTGTAACTGATTATAAGAATCTCAAGTTCGGAACCATCAAACATAGAGGAAAACACATCCTTGTCGTTGCCTTCCAATGACAAATATTTCATGCCCTTTTCCCTTTCAATCAATGACTTCTGATGTTTGTTAGACAGATTCACTAATCGAATCTCTTTGTTAACCTTCAATATGGCCACTTCACGAACCAAGTCATGCATTTTCACACGTCTTCCCTCAGACTTCAGCAATAAACAAGAATCTATGAGTTCATTTGTGGCAATTACTACCTGGGTTCGAGCATCATCATATTTGTCATAAACTTCCCTAAATAGACCCACTCCTATGCCAAATCTAGTTAAAATGCCAGGGGGAATTTCTTTATCTTCTGGGAACAGAGAACATAAGAGGAATAATCTCTTGGCTTCATCATTATTCATATTATCATAGCTATACCACAAACATTTATAGATTTCATTCAAATCTTTACTAACATCGTACATGGGCTTTTGCAAGGATATTAAGGCTGCATTCCACTGTTCCTGACGTTGTTCGCCCTTTAAACGACTAGCAATAATAGCAACTGCAACTGGTAAACCTTTGCATTCTTTGACAATTTCATGTCCCTTATTCACCAAACCTTTAGATGTATTATTGTTTATACAAGCATGCTTTTCGAACAGGGTCCATGCCTCATCCTCTGGTAATAGCTGCAGTTTGATTATTTTGTCACATTCCAATGAGCGACATGCCCTTTGATGACGTGTGGTTAGAAGAACTTTGCAACCTCTTTTTGGAATCCCTATTGTTTCAAAATTAATATGCTCCATAGTATTTTCCCATACATCATCCAATATTAGAAGAATCTTCTCACCATTGGTTAATCTGCTGTGCAGTAATTTGGGCCGCTCTGATTCAGCCATTTCCTTCAATTTCGATGCTAATCCCAAGGGTACAGCAATATCATCTTGAATCTTTCTTATGTCAGGAGTAGATGACACTGTGGTATCGATGACAAGATCAAATTGTTTCGATTGCTTGAGTTCCTGAGCCACTTTTATTGCCAATGTTGTTTTGCCACTGCCGCCCATCCCTTGCAATCCAGTTATATAGTTGTTGTCATTTGTGAGTGCATCCAAAAGTTCTTTGTATTTCAACTCTCTGCTTTTAAAAGTGATGTAATCTTGGTAAGAATGGTATTCAGCGCCCGGAAGATGTGGAGCAAGTTCTGTAATATTCAAGTTTTCAATTTCTTGCATGAGTCCTGCAATCTCCTTCGTCTTACTGGCCAGTTCCTTTCCTTTGCTATATCGCCATATACAATTAGGACACCATCCAAAAAAACATGTCTTTTTGGTTTTAGTGTCCACTTGAATGAGCTTATCACCTCGCTCTTGGCAAGAAATGACATCAGCTGGAGTATCTTGTGCGCTTCTTTTGAGCTGAGCAACACGTTGCCCCACAGCCGTCACTTTTTCTTCCAAATTTTGTTTTTCAATTTCACAGTCTGCAACAATGGATGTGAAGCAACATATGTATTGTGCTTCTCCAATTGCCCAATCCATCAATTTCTCCAAACCCTTCTTTGCTAATTCATTCGGGATATCCGCCATCTAGATCAAGTTCAATACATCAAAGTTAGTCATAAATATTTATCCAATTGCACTTATAAAATTATGAGAACTAAACTGTCAAATCAAAAAATAAAGGGAAAACTTATCTCAAAAAAAAAATAATAAAGGGAAAACTTCAAAAATCCCCTGCAAGTTTCTTCAAAATCACTTATCCCCTCCCCGAATTTTTTTAATCATTTAGCCTCCTAATTAAATTTTTTTTATCACTTATCCCCTTAATTTGATTTTTCATCCAAAATTTTGTTAACGGAGTTAAATTTTTTAAAAAAATACCAAAATCACCTTTAATAAAAAAAAACATATAAAGTGTAACGACTCTTACGCATCAACCAGCACATAAAATTAGAGAACCAAATATTGCTGGGTGAAATTCTGTTTGTGTAATGTCTTACAATTAAATTTTAGGCTGTAATAATGCTTTCTTTTTTGGGGATTGAAATCAGGATACCTTTAACACTTCATCTGATTTTCTTAAATAAATAAAAAAGAAAAAAAATTATGAGTTTTCTGCTTCTATTTCATTTCACCTTTGAACATCTGATACTAAAATCCAAAAATCTAAATGTATACTCCCCAATTACAAACTAGTTATTTCATAAATACACGGTGAGCATGTTATTCATTCATTTATTTCATAATAGGAGCATGAGCGCCATTTTAGCTGGGGTGGTGCTTATAACCTAGGAAGCACAGACACTTATAAAAATAGGAACAGTCGGGTCCGACACGCTCCGACACGGCGACACGCTCCGACACGGTGTCAGACACGCGGTTGACTTTTTTTGACACGTTGACCATTCCGACACGCGAATTTGACTGTGTCCGACACGGTCAAATGACATTTTCGTAATTTTTTTTTTTAAAAAAAAATTAAAATATATTAATAAAACTTCCACCTGATCATATCAATTTTATTTTTGTCTTTTTTCCCCTTAAGTAGATAAGAGATCATCTCAACATCATTGTTGTCAATTCCTATTACGCTCTTGTTGTATCTCATTCTCTCTGATCTCTCTCTAATATGATTTGTTCTCTCTATCTGATATTATATCTCTCTCATCCCAATTTTTATTTTTTTTATTAAAGCTTCCATCTTTATAACGTGTTGATGGGTATTATTAATTTAGTTTCATTTTTTTGTTAAATTATTAAATATTAAATGAAATATACACCATATAAATTAAAAATATTATTTAATACTAAAACGTGTCCCAACATGTCGAAATCCATACTTTTTTAGGATTGACGTGTCGAAATGTCGTGTCGTATCACGTGTCGCGTGTCATATCAGTGCTACATAGCTTATAACACTACTCTTTATATAGTGCATACATTTACTCTTGAACTGAATGAGGCTTCTAGATGAAGAAAGATCTTATCATTGTTATTTATTTATTTTACCTTATGTTCGGTACTTTCAGCACATACTTAAGTCTATTGAACAATCTTCCCCTTTCTCCAATTTCCTGCGGCAACCACAAAATAAGATAATGTTGACTTCAGTTCGAGTTCTGCAACTAAGAATCAAACAGGAGCGGCATTGATCCAATAAAAGAAAAAGTAACTCATGGTCTTTCCCACCCGAACAAACTTTACAGCCCATTCATTAAAAATTGCAAATCTTGGTCTCATATTTATATGCATTCATATTCGACTCTCTTTTTTAATGACACCCACCGACAAACTTTACAACTGGCCATGCATTTAAATGATACTAATATTGGTCTCATATTTATAGAGTTTTAGGAGAATTGAAATCTCATGTTGTAGAGATAAAAAACATGTGGACCCATGTGTTAGAAAAAATTATATGTAGGACCCATATCAGCACGGAAATCGGAGAGTATGTAGGAAAATTGTAATTCTCATGTTGAATGAGAATTATAAAACTCATATTTATATCCATTCATTTTTGTCAGACATGCTCTCAAACGATGCTAAAGAATGTCAATTTAGAAGTAATAAAGTCAGTTCAAAAGGTCGATCTCTTGCAAAGAACCACAGAGTTGCAGCCTCTTTGACCGATTCAGAATCCTCTCTAATGTCTTCTTATTCTTTTTTGGTAGATACTCAAATGTCTTCAAAAAGTATAGATGACTTCAACACTCAGGGTTTGTTTGTATGGGTTTTGGCTCTCTTTTTTTAAAAAACTATTTTGTAAAATAGTTTATAAAAACCTGGTTTTTAGAACAAAAGAATAAACAAATATATTTGGTAAATTTATTTTGAGAAATATATTTCAAAATTATGTTCTTAAAGTAAAAAAATAAAAAAAAAAAACCGTTTGATTGATAATTGTTTTCTTTTTGGCTTCATTTTATAATTTCTTTAATCAGATGTAAAAATTTAATATATATTTTTATAAAAAATTTAATACGAAAATAAATCATATTACAAAATTTTCTCAAGACTAAAGTGAATCATATTCCAAATTCTAAAACAGTGAATTAAATTTTAATTATTATTTTAGATTTGTTTTTAGCCAAATGAAAAAGTCAAGCTGGTATCCTCATAAGTTTCAATTATTTGAGTTATCTATGAGATTAATCTCAATTGGAGTTTAGTCAGTTAAAGCTCTTTGTCATTCTCTAATAATATATTTAGTGAGAATCAAATTCAAGTTCTTTCCCAATCTAGTGAGTCTATATCACCAACTGAACTACACTCATTGGATAGAATTATTATTTTAATCCTTCAAAAGACATGAATATATCTTACCTTGAAACAGAGAATGGCATTCATGAAATGACGTGTTTAATATGCTAATAATCAACACTTATAATATTCATTCTTTAAAGTTATCACTGATTTATGGAAGGAAATAAAATTATGTTCTAAAGCTCAGAATATCGACTAACCGTATATTCCATTCAGGGATACAAACAAACTTCAGCATAAGGTAGAAGTTCTCGATCTTTGGGAGCATATTTAGAAAGCCTCGCACTACTTTCTCTTGATCTCTGAATTTCTCCTGTTCTATGGCAGCAAGGGATTAGTCCATAGGAAAGACGGTTAGAGAATATAAAACAAAAAGCATTAAAAAGGCATCACTTAACACTTAAAAGGTTTTAGGTTGAATTGGTTCTTTACATGGTATCAGAGCTTGAGTGACCACGAGGTCACGAGTTCGATCCTTACCACCCACTTTCAGGTGGAATTAAGAAAAAACACAAGGCTGTGCAGCACAAGGCAGATCAATAATGGACTTGTGCCATGTTTCACGCTTGTCCAAAGGACTCTTGCGTGAGGGGGTGCGTTAGAGAATATAAAAGAAAAAGCATTAAAAAAGACGTAATTTAACTAACACCTTAAGGTTGAATTGGTTCTTTGTAAAGACGAATCTTGCACGAAGAAGAGCAAATAGAAAGCAAGAGGCAGTACTATACAAAAACTATGATGGGTTCGCGATTGTGAAGTGAGATATTTGACACCATATCGTCGAAACCCAACACATGAAAATGTTTCACTAATTACAATTTTGCCATTGACGATGGGAGATTTCTCTCCATACTTCACATTCTTTTGACAATAGAAAATTGAAAACTAGAATGAAAACACCATTAAGGTGTTGTCTATTTCAATTCTAAAAATTAAAAAGTAGATACTATTTAAGAATTATTTTCAGAAATTACGTTTGTCAAACAAATTTTTTAATTTTTTTATTGAAATTAAAAAACTGTTTTCTAAGCCAATTATCCAACATGCCATAATTTTTTTTGTATTTTATTTTTATTTTTTTATGATAGCCTCTTGAGGTTCAAAATCCTCTCTTAGAGAGGATTTCAACCCTTGAAATTGATTATTTTTTTATGAAAATATTGAAGGCAAGCATAGTTTAAAGATACTAAAACTTATATCATCAAATGCACCTGTCTGCACAAAGGATCTAAGTTTTTACCAGAAATTCAGAAACCTTTTATATTAGCCCTTAAAAATTATTTTCTATAATAAAATATGGATTTTATAAGTGTTATGTTGTAGGAAAAGTGATTGTATTATGTTGTAAGAAAAATGATTGTGTTATGTTATAGAGATTCGTTTTGCGTGCCGGAGTTTTTTTTGCTGCGGGCCCCACAAAATGTTGTGTGTGTAGGAAACATTTTGTGGTCATGTTAAATAATAGATGATAAACACATAAAATATTTGAAGGCAGACAAATTTAAATGAATATAAACTCTTGTATCATCTGTTGCACCTCATACAGTTATATATTTTTTTAATAGAACTTCAAAGAATTTGAGTTCTTACGATGATCAATGTTTTATGGGTCTTTCTCCTATCATAGACACAAGATGTAATGGGTCCCACCTCCAATTAAAAAATAAAAATAAAAAAATTATTGCACATATTTCAATGTATTACTAGTAGGAGAAGGAATTCTCCTATAACATGAGAATTATTTTCCCCATGTTTTATACGTTTTAATTTTTTTTAGGAAAAGTGTATATCATTTTAAAGGATATAAAGTTGTGTCATTTTAAGTGAGAGAAAGAGATAATAAAGGAGGAAGAGAGTGAAATAAAAAATAAAATAAATATGCGAGTCCCGCCTTTTTGTGAGAGTGAAATGATATAAGTTATGTCATTTGAAAGGATAAACATTTTTTTTTTTTTTTTTACTACATACGAGCTCAACATTTATTTTTTTTATTTTTTTATAATAAAGTATTGATGGCAAAAGTAAGCGATGTGGCAAACAAGCCCACCAGGAAGTGGGGTCAGAAAATAAATTATTGATGGCAAAAGTAAACGAAGTGGCAAACAAGCCCACCACGAAGTGGGGTCAGAAAATTAAAAGAATTAGCAATAAGACAATCACTTTAATAAAAAAAAAAAAGTAAAAAATAAAGGCAAGGCTGCATCTTTTTTTGGTAAGCTGGCAAGGCTGCATCTACTTCTAACAATTATACTCTAATCATAATCATATAAAAAAGGAAAAATAAAAATAAAAATACAGAAAAAAGGAAAACTAATTTTGAGGGATATAAACTTGGAATAAATGGCAAGCCAGGCCTCAGTAAATGGATTTAAAAGAAAAATAAATAAATTGGAAAGCAGATAAATTAAAAACATCAGCCTTCATTCTTATTAGTGATATAAAGGAAGATATAATAAATATAGGAAGGATATTCTTACTACCAAAATTTTCTACTACTAACTAGTACCTATCTAATCACCATTAAATCAAAGAGAGAAATGTTAAAAAAAATTTGAAAAAATAAAAAATGTTGATCCAATGGTGATTAGATAGATAGTGAGTAGGTAGTAGAAAATTTTGACAATAAGAATATGCCTCCTCTAATAAATAAATCAGATTTCGAGTCAAAGTGTTTGAATTGTGCAGTTTACCCCAATCTGTGTGCTGGATGCATTCAAAAGTTTGCCTCAATTATTATGCAGTGTCCTTCCTCTCCCTGCATTTCAACCGGATGCATCATCTCTACGTATCCTGACACTTTTTGAATATGAAACCAATCTTTTCAAATTTGCAATAATACGACTTCATTTTAATTATTTGAATCGAGTGAACATTATGAAAATAACATTAATCTTGTTTAATTTTCAGGTTAAAATAACGCTAATGTGAAATGAGAATTAATTATCAACACTCAAACATTTGGAACCGTATTTTCACTTCCTGTTTCTGATCATGTTCTAAACCAACAAAGAGCTTTTGCCCTTCGTAAGGGTACTCGTGATACTCGCCCTCCGGCCAGGTATGCAGTCAATCTCAGTTATCATCGTCTTTCTCCATCATATTTTGCTTGCCTTTCCTCTTTGTCCTCTGTATCTGTCCCTAAGACTACAGGTGATGCACTTTCACATTCGGGATGGAGACAAGCTATGATTGATGAAATGAGTGCTCTTCATCATAATGGCACATGGGATCTGGTACCTCTTCCTTCTGGAAAATCTGTGGTTGGTTGCCGATGGATTTATGCTGTTAAGGTTGGACCTGATGGTCAAGTGGATCGTCTTAAAGCTCGCTTGGTGGCGAAGGGTTTCACTCAGGTCTTTGGCTTGGATTTTATTGATACTTTTTCTCCTGTGGCGAAAATGTCTACTGTTCGCCTTTTTATTGCCATGGCTGCTATTCGCCATTGGCCTCTCTACCAACTGGATATCAAGAATGCTTTTCTTCATGGTGATCTTGAGGAAGAAATTTATATGGAGCAACCTCCTGGATTTGTTGCTCAGGGGGAGTCAGGACTTGTTTGTCGTCTTCGTAAGTCTCTCTATGGCCTCAAACAATCTCCAAGAGCTTGGTTTGGTAAATTTAGCAGTGTTGTTCAACAATTTGGCATGACTCGGAGTGCAGCTGATCATTCTCTCTTTTTCGTCATTCTGCTTCTGGTTCTATTTATCTGGTGGTATATGTGGATGATATTGTCATCACAGGCAGTGATCAACATGGGATCACTCGATTGAAACAACACTTATGTCATCATTTTCAGACTAAGGATCTTGGGAAACTTCGATACTTCTTAGGAATCGAGGTGGCCCAATCTAAATCTGGTGTTGTGATATCTCAGAGGAAATATGCTCTGGATATTCTTGAAGAAACTGCTCTGTTAAATTCAAAATCTGTTGAAACTCCTATGGATCCAAGTATCAAGCTTCTACCAAATCAGGGGGAGCCCTTTTCAGATCCTGAGCAGTATAGAAGATTGGTTGGAAAATTGAACTACCTCACAGTCACTCGGCCTGATATTTCCTTTGCAGTTAGTGTTGTCAGTCAATTTCTCAATTCTCCATGTCAAGAACATTGGAATGCAGTCATTCGTATTCTTAAGTATATCAAGGCATCTCCAGGAAAAGGCCTTGAATATGAAGATAAAGGTCATGATAAATTGGTTGGGTACTGTGATGCTGATTGGGCTGGTTGTCCAACTGATAGGAGATCTACTTCTGGGTATTGTGTCTTTGTTGGAGGCAACTTGATTTCCTGGAAAAGTAAGAAACAAAGCGTAGTTGCCAGATCAAGTGCTGAAGCAGAATACCGCTCCATGGCGACTACTACTTGCGAGCTCATCTGGCTTAAACAACTTCTCAGAGAGCTTAAGTTTGGAGATACTGGACATGCAACTCTCATTTGTGATAATCAAGCAGCTCTACACATTTCATCAAATCCAGTGTTTCATGAAAGAACCAAACATATAGAAATAGATTGTCACTTTGTTCGAGAAAAGATTCTTGCTGGTGAAATTAAAACTAGCTTTGTACCCTCTAATGAGCAATTAACAGATGTGTTTACAAAATCTTTGAGGGGCCCTCGAATAGAGTTTATTTGTAACAAGCTTGGTGCATATGACTTATATGCTCCAGCTTGAGGGGGAGTGTTGTAAATGATAGTTTAGAATAGTAGTATAGAAGTCCCACATCGAGTATATGATAGTTTAGAATAGTAGTATAGAAGTCCCACATCGAGTATATCTGTTTGTATTTTCTTTCTTTTAAGTTATATAATAGACTCCGCTGTGTAGTTGATACACACAGTATTATTTTCAAATGTTCCTCTCTTCTCTTTCGATATTTAACACCAGGTTCATACACATCATTATATGGATATTGCATATCTAGTTGGCCACTTAATTAAATTAAATAGTAGATCTAAGGCTTTAAACTCTAGTGAAACTCAAATCAAGCATGGACACCCCATGAACAAATGATCATGTAATACATGAGGAGTGCAGAGAAAATGGAAAGAATTTAGAGATAGAGAAATTGAAAAAGCAAACAGAATAAATTAAAGGGAAGCATGTAATTATTTTACCTCATTTTGGGGACATAGTTGAGTCTGTTGAGCAGCTTTTCTCCGTCCTTATTCTCCAGCAGCGAGCAGCGGTCTGTTCAATGTCTAAAACTAAAACCATTCATTTGCAAGTCTTGCGCTTCTTCTTCTTCTTTTTATTTTGATTACTTCCATACGACCCACTTTACAGCTGTACATTAATTTAAAATTGACTAACAATAGTGTTTTACTCGCACAATGACAAACTTTACACTTGCAAGTCTTGGTCATCTTTCCTTTTTTATTTTTTAATCTTAAATCCACCTCACAAGTTACAAACTTGATAAGTTAAGAGGATAGATATTTTTACTACCAAATTTTTCTACTACTAACTCATTATCTATCTAATCACCATTGGATCAACATTTTTTTTTTTTTTCTCAAAACTTTTTAGTATTTTCTCTCTTTGATCTAATGGTAATTAGATAGGTAATAAGTTAGTAGTAGAAAAATTTGGTAGTAACAAGATCCTCCTCAAAAGTAAATTGATAAAGTATTTTTCGCATCCTTAACATCCATCACAGGATTCATTTTAACTTTTTAGAAGAAAAAAATTGATTTGTGATTTTTTTAAAATTTAAAATAGACACATATTATTTTTTTAAGTAATTAACGTTAATTTTTTTTAAATTTAAGAGAGATAATTATTTTAACTATTTGAATTTCAAAAAAATCACAAATTAATTTTTTTTCTAAAAAATTAAAATGAATTATAATTTATGTTGGACCTAAAAAGTACTTTATTCATTTTTTATTTATTATTTCTGTTAAGAGTGTTAAGAGTGTTAGTCCCACATTGTGTGTGTCTCATTGTGTTAAGAGTGTTAGTCCCACATTGTGTGTGTCTCATTGTATTCTTCAATTGGTTTGCTATATAATAGAACCAATGTTGTGTAGTTTAATACAACAAGGATTACTATCAATTCCTCTTGTTTCTTGATATTTATCATGGTATCAGAGCAATGGGAAGGTCACTATCCGAAGGTGGGACCGAAGCCGTGGGAGGAGATGCAGTTGAATGTGAGTCCACGGATACATCTGACGAATTAGGCTCGATCTCATCAGCAGAAGAGGTGATAGAAGGAGAGTCAGAAACATGGTTGGGTAAAGACGGAAGGTAAAGAAGGTCACTTGGGAAGGATGGCTGTACAGAATCAGTATCCACAGGAGTAGTAGAGGATCCAAAAAAGGGAACTGATTCAAAAAAGGAGACATCCGCCGAGATAAAGTATCGACGTAAAGTGGGAGAGTAGCAACGGTAACCCTTCTGAGACCGAGGATAACCCAGAAAAACACATTTATGAGACTTGGGAGCTAATTTATCCAAACCTAGACCAAGATGATGAACAAAACACGTAGAACCAAACACATGTGGAGTTAAAGGATATAAAGTTTGATGGGGAAATAAAATAGAGTGAGGTACCTTATGATTGAGAACAGATGATGGCATGCGATTAATGAGATAGCATGCAGTAAGTATAGCATCACCCCAGAATGTGTATGGAACATTACCATCAATTAACAAGGCACGAGTGGTTTCAACCAGATGGCGATTCTTGCGCTCGGCTACACCATTTTGTTGAGGTGTATAAGGGCAAGATGTTTGATGGAGAATGCCATGAGATGAAAAGAATTGTTGAAATTGATGAGATAAGTACTCACATGCATTATCACTACGAAAAGTACGAATAGGAATACCAAATTGAGTTTTGATTTCATTGTAAAATAACTGAAAAATAGAAAACAACTCAGACCGATTTTTCATTAAAAATAACCAAGTACACCTGGAATAATCATCAATAAAAGTAACAAAATACTTAAACCCCAAAGTAGAAGAATGACGACTTGGTCCCCAAATATCAGAGTGGACCACAGAAAAAGGAGAAACAGCTTGACGGCTAAGACGACTTGGGAACGTACTACGAGTATGTTTCCCATACTGACAAGACTCACAATTTAATTTAGAAAGAGACGATAAATGTGGAACCATCTTCTGAAGCTTTGTAAGACTAGGATGGCCCAGACGAGCATGTATAGTAAGAGGAGAGTCCACAGTGGAGCAGGCTGAATAAGATGGAAATAGTTGATAGAGGCCTTGAGACTCACATCCTCTGATAATCTCCTTCCCCGAACTCCGATCCTGAAAGATGACAGAGGTTTTAGTAAAAGAAACAACACAGTCAATGGATTTTGTCAAACGACTAATAGAAAGTAAGTTAAAAGGAGAATCTGGAACATAGAGAACATGATCCAAAGATAAATTAGGTAAAAGAAGAACCGTGCCAATACCCCGTGATTGGACCAGAGACCCATTGGCCATAGTAATAGTGGGAAAAGAACCAGTAGTACAAAGGGAAGTGAATAAGGACTTATTACCAGAAATGTGATCAGAAGCCCCAGAATCAAGAGTCCACGGGCCTATAGAGTGCAACTGAGAGATTGCAGCAAAAGAATTACCAGTGGGAGCAATAGATGTAGTAGGACCTGATGGTTGCTTCTCAGACTTATTACCAGCCGGAGACCCAGAAACATTGGAGACGGGAGAGTCCATAATCAAGAGTAGAGGAAAAAAAAAAATCCAAAAAGACTGATCACACAACTAACCGGAAGAAGAGGGATCAGAAAAATAATTCCGGCTCCGAAGTTCCTCTTGAGGGGGAGCACCATCCATGTTGCTGATGGTCATTCTAGCACTGTTGTCTTTGCCGATGATAATTCCGGCATCTTCCATACCGTCGTCCATGTTGCTGATGGTCATTCCAGCACAGATGTCTTTGCCGATGATCATTCCGGCATCTTCCATGTTGATGTTCATTCCAACGCCATTTTTAGCACATTGTTGATTTTTGGTTTCTCATATAGGAGATTTATTTTGATGTTATGTTACTTGGTCATTTCATTTTGTTGATGTAGCACTATTGCTTTTGGTTCCTAATAGAAGTATTATTTATGTATCAAGCTTGTAGCATATGATCTATATGCTACAGCTTGAGGGGGAGTGTTAAGAGTGTTAGTCCCACATTGTGTGTGTCTCATTGTGTTAAGAGTGTTAGTCCCACATTGTGTGTGTCTCATTGTATTCTTCAATTGGTTTGCTATATAATAGAACCAATGTTGTGTAGTTTAATACAACAAGGATTACTATCAATTCCTCTTGTTTCTTGATATTTATCAATTTCAAATGTAATATATGATATTTGTTATTTTTAAAATTTATATTTTAAATATTTCTTCACACACCAGACAAAGTTGCAAGTCTTGGTCTTCTTTTTTTATTATCCGCATCCGTACTGTTTGCTAAGAGGACCCCACCCCCTCCATTCCGTACTGTTTTTGCTCTAATCTCACCCGCTCGAGTTCAATCAACGCGCAGAACTAGAACGCGTATTGATCGTACTATCGTTGGTGGGGCGTGAGGAGCAAGCCAATGGAATACGGTGGGATAGCATTAAAAAAGACAGCTGTGTCACTCGGGAACGGTGACCATTTTCTCACCGTTGGTACCAGTGTTATTAAATTCGGCCCGGGCATTGACCTGATCGGGATACTGGGTCATTGGGTCACTGATCGGACCGGTAGGTCATTGGTCGGACCGGTTGACCCGGATATACATAAATATATAAAAATATATTTAAATATAAACATATAAATTGAATTATATTTTCCATATCTAAAATGAATTAATCAAGATTCATTAAATAAGTTCAAAAACAAGAAGCATAAATAAATAAAAATGTATACTATTTCTATGTCAATTTAAATTTCAACTCAGAATCCCTGTAAACATACCTCTCAATGACATTGAACTCATATTTTACAAATTCAGTTATATTAAAAATGACATATGTCATAATCTCTTAATTTATTATTTCGCCAATTGGTTCAATATTAGAAGCTGAAATTGGAGATCATTGTAGAAAAGTATATCAGCAAATAAAATTACAAAAAAAAAAATTAAAATGAATTCTACATTTCTTCTGACAAGATGAAATGATTTTGGTTATTTTTTTTTAAATACATGACCCGGCCGGGTCACTGGGTCACCGGGTCACCGGTTTTGACCGGGTTTGACCGGGTCCATGCATGAGCGGTCTAATGCTTGACCCGGACCGGTCTGATGATAGGGTCGCCGGGTCGACCCGGCCGGGTCGGGATGGGTTTTACAACACTGTACAAATCAATTACCACACTGCACGTACATAGTAAATTTTGTCAAAATGATTCGTGGCATATTTCGTTATACTGTTTAGTGAATTATGTGTGCAAATAATTCGCTACACAGTGTAATGAGATATGCCACGTCAGAACAAAAAATGTCACGTGTAAAATCTGGAGAAATTCACTAATCCTATGTAGCAAATTTCTCCAATTTCGACACGTGACATTTTTTGTTCTGACGTGGCATATTTCGCTACATTATGTAGCGAATTATTTGCACACATAATTTATTACACAGTATAACGAAATATGACACCTGACATTTTAGCAGAGGTGGTAATTTGATATTTTTTTTTTGCCAACTGACACTTTGGTCGATGTTCCTGTCACCGGCAACTGGCAAGGCATAAGAAAAAGTGAAAAACCAACCTTTCAAAAAAAGAAGGAAAGTGAAGCCTTTGTGGAAATGAGTGAATGGCTTTTGTTTTGTGGTGTTAGCTACGTGACAGCTTGGGCCAGTGGTAATATTTTGACAATCTCAAATTGAACAATCGCAGTGCTCCACGCATCTTCGTTGGGAGGTTATTTGAAGTGAACCGGGATTACCATTTTAAAGTGGATAAAATGGGAAAAGTGGGAAAATAATAGGAACAAAAAAGAAAAGAAAAAATTAATGTTATGAGAGGGAGCACCAAAAAATTTAGTGGTCGTAAAGCATATTAAATTTTTCCCTTCGTTGGTTACTCAGAACACCACCATGCCTACAAATGCTTCAACCCAGCCACCATGCTATATATCTAGCTCCTGCCACGTCATCTTTATCATTCAAAGGCTTGATGAACCGATTGGTACAGCCAAAGAGACAACAAACGTGATATAAAAGGCCATTGAGAAAAATAAATAAATTGGAAAGCAGATAAATTAAAAACATCAGCCAAACGTTCTTAATTGTTTTTGGTAACTTTTTGTATAGATTAATGTAAAGCTATTAAATTCTTTATTTTATAATTGATTTTTTTAAAGACACCACGACCTACATACATTATTTAGATTCGTATATTTTTTTATATATCTTAAGCTATTTTTTTCTTGGGCTTTAATTGTTCTACACTTTCTCTTCTACTCATAGTAATTCAAATCCAAAGAGTAGGTCTTGTTCAACTAAAATTGTTTGGGTTGATTCTGGTGCAGTGTTGACATTTTTAGTAAATAATTTAGATAAGTATGATAGAATTCATGGTAGCTTTTTTTCCTAATAAATTTATGTAATTACGATAAATATTTTGATAATTTGATGTGTCAAATTTTTTGGTCCCAGCTAAATCGGAACCTTGCATCCGCCACTGATAAGAATACAATTCTGATGTTGTGATCATTCGATATGCGTGCAAAACTTTTCTTTTCTTTTTCTCATTTTAATAAATGTGGGTCCACCATTAGTTGAGTCACAATATGAGAATTCAATTCTCATGTAATATAAGAAAAATAAACCCCAATAATTTTTATTTGAAGATTTAAAAAATACATTACTCATCTTTTAATTTATCATTTCAAAGAGTAATGTCTGATATTTGTTAATTTTTTAATTTTTTTTTTTAATATTTCTCATACACCAGACAAACTTGCAAGTCTTGGTCTTCTTTTTTTAATATCCGCATCCGTACTGTTTGCTAAGACGACGACCCGACCCCCCCCCCCCCCCCCCCCACACACACACACCAACCCAAATCCGTACTGTTTTTGCTCTAATCTCACCCCCCTCCAACCCACGCGCAGAACTAGAATGCGTGTCGTACTATCGTTGGTGGGGCGTGAGAAGCAAGCCAATGGATGCGGTTGGATAGCATTAAAAAAGAGAGCTGTGTTACTGGTGGCAACTGGCAAGACATAAGAAAAAGTGAAGCCAACCTTTCAAAAAAAGAAAAGAAGGAAAGTGAAGCCTTTGTCGAAATGAGTGAATGGCTTTTGTTTTGTGGTGATAGCTACGTCACAGCTTGGGCCAGTTAAAATATTTTAAGCAGAAGTGATAGTCGAAATTTGCCATTTTTTCAACTCGTCAATCCATTTACCTCGATTGCGGAATCCTCTTTAAAGTCTCCAGGGTTGGGAATTTTTTATCGTGTTTTAGGACCACCCTGATCCTTCCATTCAAAATTTGACATCTGTGTTAAATTTATTTTTTATTTTTTTTTTCTCCTCCCTCCTCAACTGTTTCTCTCTTTCTCTCACCTCAGTCCCACCTAATTTTTTAAACTCTTGGTGCACAGTAACTTCACTCCCAGAGTTGGTCATTGTTCGTGTAACTCCCGGTCGCTTCAAGAATTAATGACTATCCTCATCTATTAACACAAGACTTCACAGTGTACTTTTTCCTCACTCGCACACTTTCTGGGAAAACTTCCCAGAAGTTCACCAATCCCAGAATTACTTCAAGTCAAGCACGCTTAACCCCATCTCGGAATTACTCCAAGTCAAGCACGCTTACCCCATCACGGAATTACTCCAAGTCAAGCACGCTTAACTGTGCAGTTCTTCTGTCCCGGGCTACCGAAAAGCAGATGCATCTTGTTAGTATAGGTAGTACCAATTAATTCTTATAAGCTATCTCAAACTGTGCAGTCTCATACCTGCACAGTCTTTGGAACCCCTCTCTTTCGGGTGTCGATTCGATTCATTCATACATGTATCCCCCGCCGGAAGCCTGTCAGGAGCCGCTCTTTGTCCATGCCATTTCGCACCGGAGATCACTCCCTGCCCTCGTCAGTGTGCTCGGGATGTTACATGTCCACCAGCTTCCGCCTGGTTCGTCCTCGAACCATACTGTACTGGAAGAGAGGCTGGCTTTGATACCACTTGTAACGTCTGGCCGCTTCAAGAATTAATGACTATCCTCACATAGTCACACAAAACTTTTCAATGTGCTTTTTCCCCACTCGCACACTTCTTGGGAAAACTTCCCAAGAGGTCACCATCCCAGAATTGCTCCAAGTCGTGGAGTTCTTCTGTTCCGCGCTACCGAAAAGCAGATGCATCTTGTTAGTATAGGTAGTACCAATTAATTCTTATAAACTGACTTGGTAAGACGTGCCTTACAGTCTTCGTCAACTGATCCAAATCGATTCAAATCGCTGTGACTGAACCGAAAAATCGAAAAATGAATAAACTGAAGACCGAAAAATCAAAAACCGAAAAAAATTACAAATTTTAATTGGATTTGATCGTTTTTTGGATCGGTTCTTGTAACCCCCAGCCGCTTCAAGAATCAATGATTATCCCCACATACTAACACGAGATTTTTTAGTGTGCTTTTTCCTCACTCACACACTTCATGGGAAAACTTCCCAGGAGATCACTCATCCCAAAATTACTCCAATACAACATATAACAATGTTGAAATACTAGAAAAATTAGTCTAATAGTAGGCAGAGCCTCTAGAACTGTGCCTCTCATTGCTCCACTTGATGCTTAAACTGTAGAGTCAAAATGCATTTTTCTTTTTAAACTGATTCTAATTATCTCTTTGAGGCAAATCAGAATCCTCGGTATCCCCACGGGTTCGACTCTTTGAGCCACCTATGGGACTAATGTTCGGGTGCGAGTCCAAGGATTACGGTACTTATACCTCTCCCTAGATGGTGGGATTCGAACCAAGGTCCTCTCCCATCACTCAGTCCCCATGCTACCAACTAAGCCACCGCACTTGCGTTGTGAAAATGCATTTTGACTCCAATATATTCATTCCTCATTCCGGCATTAACTTGTTATAGTGTCTGTTCTGCTAGATATTATTTGCAACGCTTGGAAAACAATTTAATGCAAGTATTCATTACATCTTTTGGCACCTTTTTTCTTATTTTTTTTTTTTGTAAAAAAATTCCTTGCTGAATGCTGGAAACCAAGGCAGTACAGTTTCCTCACCGTAGGTGCATATCGACACTTAAACCATTAAAGGTGATAAGAAGACAGTTAATGTAATCGGTAATCCATTTTCTTCATTGTGAATTTTTCACTAATTATGTTTCTATTTTTTAAAGGCATTTTTGTGTTGGTTTTTGACTAATCCATTTGCGTTTGATGATGCAGTTACATTACATGTAATGAACTGCCACTAGAGTTTCAATTTTTCTTATGAGTAGTATATTGAGAAATATGCCATTAGTGTAGTTGGTAAAATTATTCAATTCAATAAACAGATTGTAAAAAATATTAAACTTTTGCAATTTAGAGACTTAAATTATTTGAATTTGGTCATGTTTTGGAATTATCTTTTATATTTTAACTCATTCATCTCTTTTGGCAGTGCAATGTATGCATTCATAGAAAAAAATAAAAGAAAAATACACATAGGATTCTAATGTAACAAAAGCAATTAAAGCATTTCACACCATAATAACTGCCAACTGAAGGAGCAATACTCATAAAATAGAGACAACTTACATCCTAGTAGCACATAAACGACTTATGATATTTTTTCACCCTTTTCATATAAAAATAACAGAAACCGGCACAATATATTAGAAAATTGGCAACTGGAAAAGAATCAATCTCTCACAACAAATATCAATGAGCTCAAAACAGAGACAAAATAAAAACAACACCAGCTATAATTAGTATTCATCAACAAGGAAACGAAATTCTATAAGGCACCTCAGCAACAAGTTGAAATGAGACATTCTTATAACTCTTGCATATTGAAACCTTGAACTGGACAACAAACAAAAGATTCTGGCTCTTGAGCTTACTAGAAGAATTGGCTTATTAATGACCATAAAAACAAGAAACAAAGTTAGAAGCAAAGAGGTAGAAACAGAAAACACGTTATTTCAATCCTTTGTTCAAATTCATCTTAAAAACGGAGAAACTTTCCAAAGAAAGAAATATTCAGAGATTAAGTTATAATACAAAATCTGGCAATGAAGAAATACAAAAATATAACAAAGTTTAATAGCCAATAGGAGCGCTCAAAGCAGCCCTGGCTTCTGAAACTTGTTCCTCCTGCTGAATGATACTCTCCAAAACAGCTTCAGAGGACGCCAATTGATACTTAAGATCCTCCACATGTTGAGTCAAAATACGCTTTGAGTCCAATAACTTTTGAAGTGCATCCTGGGAGACTTGTATACCAGGAAACAAGGCGCGTCTCTCAACATCATCCAACCAATCCTTATCAAAACCACATTTGCGTACATCTTTTAATAACTCCACAAAATCAGAGTGGCTTGACTCTAACACATCCTTCACACTATGGATTTGGAGGAATTTCAGTAGTTCAGCCAGACTATTGTAAGCATAACCCTTGTATCTGTTACTAAGTGTTCTGTCATTTAAACGAACAGAAGGATGCTTCACAAGAAAATCAATCAACAAAGAAACATTCTCCGAAGCCAAATGCTTGTTGGAGACCAATTGTTCAAGCTCCCTTGTGACAAGAGAAGCAAAATTTAAATCCTCCACGAATCGAGAAGGGTTCCCTGGAATTGAAGAAAGAGTCATTAAGTATCCTGAGCACAAAAAAATGAAAATAAAATGTAAAAAGAAGGGCAGAAAATACCTTCAAACGGCACTGAAGGAGACTTGGATGCAATAGCAGAGGGCTTAGATTCAGAAACTCCAACTTCATCATGGTTACAAATATGTTCCTCAATAATTGAGCTTACTTTCATGGAAGCATCATCATTTAAAGAAACTAAACAAAATACGGGACAGAAAAGAGTTCAAAATCAAAAGTGCGACGACTTAACAAAAGAAAGAAAAAAAAGATGCGAGAGTTTTTACCAAGAGCATGAGTGTTAGTAAGGGAAACCTCAAACTCAGAAGTTTCCTGGGAGTCTCTGACATCAACATCTTTGGTGGTTGGAGGCTCTGTAGTGACACCTGAAAAAGAAGGTGTGGCTATTTGGCCATCACCATCTTCCTACACAGATTCAAATAAACAAACGATATTATCATCCCCGGAGTCTTAAGATATAAACATGTATTCAACAATACATGTTTCAGTTTGGATGAGTCTGATTTCATTATGGGAAGGATAAGAAGAGAAGAAAAGAAAAGAATTAGTGTTTAAGCCTTAACATCTACTAAGAATCAATCTTAACCTGGATATAGGTGTAAGCATTAGCAGTAAATTATGTGTGTGATAATGGCATAATCAAACAATTTAGCTCTCTAGTCCAAGTGTTCAGCACCTCAATTTCTTCTTGTTCTATCAAAATTGGATCAAACCTGGATTCTTTTTAAACCATTCCCGTGGTGCAATTAATGAATGCTCAGCGTTACATTTAAGCAAAGGAACATATTTGAATGCTCAGTTGCGTAGAACAAGCTTACCGGTGGATATGTATTATGCTCAGTAGTAACTAATGGGCCTGCTAATGAACTAACTGATTCTGAGTGAGTTGATGATGTTATTGTCTTAGCATTTGCTGATGTTGTTACTTCTTCAACACTTCTCTTAATACTCTGCACAAAATCAAAAACAATATTTAATGTTTGGAACATGCTTCCATTGAAAAAGATAATAAGCATAGTAGTGGAATGCCTTCTCTAGAGGAGCAAGTAATGGTCCTAGTGATGTGTTCCTTGTTTCTGAATCAGTGGACATAGTTGCTGTTACAGTTTTCTCTGAGGTAGAATCCTTTTGAATGCTTTGATCTTCTGTTTCTTTGAGAAACTGTATAGTATAAAAATGTTAATAAATTGCAATATATTTCTAAGAAGTACTATTCATATTAATTTAATGTCATTTTCTTTTTTGGCATTATATACATGGTCAGGTGGTATGGCATTATTTCCCTGAAGAGTTTTAAAGGTAACATCAGTTTCTCCAAGTGGCTTTTGTTGGTTCATCAAACATGGTTCTCCCACTGATCGTTCATCCACCAACTCCTATAATGAGTGCAAAAGTATTATTAGTCATGAATGACCCATTAATTAGTTTTCTGCAATAATAATAAGAAGACCTTATAGTAGACTTACATGTGAATGTGCTTCATGTAGAGGGATATTCGAGGAGCTTGGACGTGACCTTTTAACTAGTTCTGAATCTGTTGATGAAATTGTTATTGATGGTATCTCTAAACAAGAAACTTTTTCAACAAATTCTAGCTCGGCCTCTAATGCATATGAAGAAGTCAACTGTCGTAGCGCTTCCTTGGAAAAGCTATCCATTCCAAGTTCTGCAATATATAACTCCTTTAGCCAGTAACTCGTAAGAATTGTAAAACGAGGTGTGTTGCAATAGATAACTTTAACACAAGGATAAATACTTTTCCATTTTACAAGATACATAAAAATGGACGATAAAGAAAGATTAATAACCTTATTGTATTTATTTCAACAAATTACTTATTTTAATTGTTGAAGAGAAACTATATATATGTTACAAGATACATAAAAATGGACGATAAAGTGCTTCCTTAGAAATTTGAGAAAATAGTGTGATGAGGTAACAAAAGAAAAGAAAACAGATGTAAGAGCCTTTACCTGGAGCATGAGTTTTAGTAAGGGCAACCACCAATTGAGAAGTTTCCTGAGAGTCTCGGACATCAACAGCTATTTGGCCATTGTCGTCTTCCTACACAGATTCAAATAAACATCACTGTATTTGTCAGTATATATATCAGTTTGGATGAGTCTGATTTCACTATGGAAAGAATAAAAAAAACAAAATAACTGGTAGTTAGTCTCAACACTTACTAAACAACTTTGTATACAAAAGTATGCAGTAGCAGTAGATTATGGGTGTGATAATGGCATAATAATAATAATTATAACAAAAAAATTAGCTCTTAGTTCAAGTGTTCAGCATCTCAATTTCTTATTGTTCAATCATATTTGAATGCTCAGTTCCATATAACAAGCTTACCCGTGGATATGTATTATGCTCGGAAGAAACTAATGGGTCTGCTAATGAACTAACTGTTTCTGATTGAGTTGATGATGTTATTGTCTTAGCATTCACTGATGTAGTTCCTTCTTCCACAAAATCAAAAACAAAATTTTATGTTTGGATTATGCTACCATTGGAAGGGCCGGCTTGGCTCAGTGGCAAGCTTGCTTGCCGTGGTGTGTCAGGTCGCGGGTTCGAATCAGCCTCTCTGCAAAAAGCAGGGGAAAGGCTGCCTAGAGTATTCCCTTCCCCAGACACTCACGAAGTGGGTATTTGAACGGGGTCGGCCCTTTATTATGCTACCATTGAGAAATATAATAAGCATAACAGGGGAATGCCTTTTCTGGAGGAGCGAGTAATGGTCCTAGTGATGTGCTCCTTGTTTGTGAATCGGTGGACGGAGTTGTTGTTACAGTTTTCTCTGATGTAGAATCCTTTTGAATGGTTTGAGCCTATGTTTCTTTGAGAAACTGTAGAACATAGAAATGAAAATAAGTTGCAATATATTTCTAAGAAGTATATGGAAGTACTACTCATATTCATTTCCTGTTACGTTGTTTTGGCATGATGTACATGGTGAGGTGGTATTTACATTATTTCCCTGAAGAGTTTTAAAGGTAATCTTAGTTTCTCCATGTGTCTGTTGTTGGTTCATCAAACATGGTTCTACCATATTTTGTTCATCCACCAAATCCTGTAAAGAGGCATAATTATTAGTCAAGAACCATAAATTAGTTTCCTGCGATAATAATAATAAGACCTTGAAGTGGACTCACATGTGAATGTGCTTCATGTAAAGGGATATCCAATGGACTTGGACATGAACATGGCCTTATGATTAGTTCTGAATGTGTTGGTGAAATAGCTATTGACGGAATCTCTAAACCAGCAACTTCTTCAACAAATTCATGTTCTGCCTCAAATGACTGTTTGGTTTTTGTCTCCACAGAAATGAACTCATTCGGCTCACTGTCAACTTCTTCTTGATCAGAGTCGTCTTCAGTGATGGATATTGAATATCTAGTTGGCCACTTAATTAAATTCAATAGTAGATCTAAGGCTTTAAACTCTAGTGAAACTCAAATCAAGCATGGACACCACATGAACAAATGATCATGTAATACATGAGGAGTGCAGAGAAAATGGAAAAAATTTAGAGATAGAGAAATTGAAAAAGCAAACAGAACAAATTAAAGGGAAGTATGTAATTATTTGACCTCATTTTGGGGACATAGTTGAGTCTGTTGAGCAGCTTTTCTCCTTCCTTATTCTCCAGCAGCGAGCAGCGCTCTGTTCAATGTCTAAAACTAAAACCATTCATTTGCAAGTCTTGCGCTTCTTCTTCTTCTTTTTATTTTGATTACTTCCACACGACACACTTTACAGCTCTACATTAATTTAAAATTGACTAGCAATAGTGTTTTACTCGCACAATGACAAACTTTACACTTGCAAGTCTTGGTCATCTTTCCTTTTTTTTTTTTTTATCTTAAATCCACCGCACTTACAAGTTACAAACTTGATAACTGGTCATTTACAAAAAGAATTCTGCTTAAAAGTAAATTGATCGCATTCTTAACATCCATCACAGGATTCATTTTAATTTTTTAGAAGTAAAAAATTGATTTGTGATTTTTTTAAAAATTAAAATAGACACATATTATTCTTTTAAGTAATTAACGTTAATTTTTTTTAAATTTAAGAGAGATAATTATTTTAACTATTTGAATTTCAAAAAAATCACAAATTAATTTTTTTTCTAAAAAATTAAAATGAATTATAATTTATGTTGGACCTAAAAAGTACTTTATTCATTTTTTATTTATTATTTCAAATGTAATATATGATATTTGTTATTTTTAAAGTTTATATTTTAAATATTTCTTCACACACCAGACAAAGTTGCAAGTCTTGGTCTTCTTTTTTTATTATCCGCATCCGTACTGTTTGCTAAGAGGACCCCACCCCCTCCATTCCGTACTGTTTTTGCTCTAATCTCACCCGCTCGAGTTCAATCAACGCGCAGAACTAGAACGCGTATTGATCGTACTATCGTTGGTGGGGCGTGAGGAGCAAGCCAATGGAATACGGTGGGATAGCATTAAAAAAGACAGCTGTGTCACTCGGGAATGGTGACCATTTTCTCACCGTTGCTAGCAGTGTTATTAAACCCGACCCGGGCATTGACCTGATCGGGATACTGGGTCATTGGGTCACTGATCGGACCGGTGGGTCACTAGTCGGATCGGTTGACCCGGATATACATAGATATATAAAAATATATTTAAATATGAACATATAAATTGAATTATATTTTTCATATCTAAAATGAATTAAACAATATTCATTAAATAAGTTCAAAAACATGAAGCATAAATAAATAAAAATGTATACTATTTCTATGTCAATTTAAATTTCAACTCAGAATCCCTGTAAACATACCTCTCAATGACATTGAACTCATATTTTTCAAATTCAGTTATATTAAAAATGACATATGTCATAATCTCTTAATTTATTATTTCGCCAATTGGTTCAATATTAGAAGCTGAAATTGGAGGTCATTGTAGAAAAGTATATTAGCAAATAAAATTACAAAAAAGAAATTAAAATGAATTCTACATTTTTTCTGACAAGATGAAATGATTTTGGTTATTTTTTTTTAAATACATGACTCGGCCGGGTCACTGGGTCACCGGGTCACCGGTTTTGACCGGGTCCATGCATGAGCGGTCCAATGCTTGACCCGGACCGGTCTGCTGATCGGGTCGCAGGGTCGACCCGGCCGGGTCGGGCTGGGTTTTACAACACTGTACAAATCAATTACCACACTGCACGTACATAGTAAATTTTGTCAAAATGATTCGTGGCATATTTCGTTATATTGTTTAGTGAATTATGTGTGCAAATAATTCGTTACACAGTGTAATGAGATATGCCACTTCAGAATAAAAAATGTCACGTGTAAAATCTAGAGAAATTCGCTAATCCTATGTAGCGAATTTCTCCAATTTCAACACGTGACATTTTTTGTTCTGACGTGGCATATTTCGCTACATTATGTAGCGAATTATTTGCACACATAATTCACTATACAGTATAGCGAAATATGACACCTAATATTTTGGCAAACGTGGTAATTTGATTTTTTTTTTTTTTGCCAACTGACACTTTGGTCAGTGTTCGTGTCACCGGCAACTGGCAAGGCATAAGAAAAAGTGAAAAGCCAACCTTTCAAAAAAAAGAAGAAGGAAAGTGAAGCCTTTGTGGAAATGAGTGAATGGCTTTTGTTTTGTGGTGATAGCTACGTCACAGCTTGGGCCAGTGGTAATATTTTGACAATCACAAATTGAACAATCGCAGTGCTCCACGCATCTTCGTTGGGAGGTTATTTGAAGTAAACCGGGATTATTATTTTTAGGTGGGTAAAATGGGAAAAGTGAGAAAATAATAGGGATAAAAAAAAAAAAATTAATGTTATGAGAAGGAGCACCAAAAGATTCAGTAGTCCTAGAACATATTAAATTTTTTCCTTCGTTGGTTACTCAGAACACCACCATGCCTACAAATGCTTCAACCCAGCCACCATGCTATATATCTAGCTCCTGCCACGTCATCTTTATCATTCAAAGGCTTGATGAACCGATTGGTACAGCCAAAGAGACAACAAACGTGATAGAAAAGGCCATTGAGAAAATAGGAATCAAAGAGAAGAGAAAAAATCGGATGAATTATCAAAAAGGCTTTTCCTCTTTTGGTAATGTTGATAAGTAATCTAGGTTGGTCAGACTCAAAAGTCAGATGTTGAAGTGTTTTTGCTAGTTCTACTCTAACATCACAGTTAAATAAATTGATAAAGCAAAAGAACTTTTAAAATACACAATTAAAAGGATTTGGTTCATCTCATCTTCGAAATGAAGAAACTACCTAAAATATTCAAAGAACAAAGTTCCAATACAACATTGGTTTTCATTTCATCCTTTAACATAAAATAACAAACTTTCCTACACACATAATATTTTGTGGGGCCCACACATTTTAAAACAAAAAAAAATAGCACGTAAAATGAATCTTTATAATATTACACAATCACTTCTCCTACAGCATAATAAACATAAAACCCATGCAACATATATATATAACAATGTTGAAATACAAGAAAAATTAGACTAATAGGCAATTGGAGCGTTCAAAGCAGGCAAAGCTACTAGAACTTTACCTCTTGTTGAATGACAATCTCCATAAACTGATGCTTAATTAAACTCCTCTGAAGGCGTAGTCAAAATGCATTTCGAGTCCAATATATTCATTCCTCATTCCAGCATTAACTTATTATAGTGTATGTTCCGCAAGATATTATTTGCAAAGCTTGGAAAAAAAATTCATGCAAGTATTCATTACATCTTCATTCAGCAAGTATTCCTTGCTGAATGCTGGAAAGTGGAAACCAAGGCAGTACAGTTTCTTCACCATATGTGATAAGAAGACAGTTTATGTAATCGGTAATCCATTTTCTTCATTGTGAATTTTTCACTAAACAAGTTTCTATTTTTTAAAGGCATTTTAGTGTTGGTTTTTGAATTTTGTTCTATCATATTGTAGATTTTTTGCCTGCGTTTGATGATGCAGTTACATGGAATGAACTGCCACTAGAGTTTCAATTTTTCTTGTGTGTGTTTTAGTGTAGTATATTGAGAAATATACAATTAGTGTAGTTGGTAAACTTATTCAATTCAATAAACAGATTATAAAAAATATTAAAATTTTGCAATTTAGAGACTTAAATTATTTGAATTTGGTCATCTTTTGGCAGTGCAATGTATGCATTCACAGAAAAAAAAGTAAAGAAAAAAACTCATAGGATTCTAATGTAACAAAAGTAATTAAAGCAGTTTATCAACAACAACAAAAAAAAGTAATTAAAGCATTTCACACCAAAATAACTGCCAACTGAAGGAGCAATACTCATAAAATAGAGACAACTTACATCCTAGTAGCACATAAACGACTTATCAAGTTATCATGATATTTTTTCACACTTTTCATATAAAAATAACAGAAACCCGCACATTATATTAGAAAATTGGCAACTGGAAAATAATTAATCTCTCACAACAAATATCAATGAGCTACAAACAGAGACACCAAATAAAAACAACACCAGCTACAATTAGCATTCATCAACAAGGAAACGAAATTCTATAAGGCACCTCAGCAACAAGTTGAAATGAGATATTCTTATACTCTTGCACATTGAAACCTTAAACTGGACGACAAATAAAATATTCTGGCTCAAGAGCTTACTACTTTAGAAGAACTGGCTTATGAAGGACCATAAAAACAAGAAAGTAGAAACATAAAAGCATAACATGCTATTTCAATCCATAGTTCAAATTCATCTTAAAAACGGAGAAGCTACCCAAAGAAAGAAATATTCAGAGATTAAGTTATCACACAAAATCTAGCAATGAAGAAATACAAAAAAAAAAAAAAACAGTTTAATAGCCAATAGGAGCGGTCAAAGCAGCCCTAGCTTCTAAAACTTGTTCCTCCTGCTGAATGATACTCTCCAAAACAGCTTGAGAGGAGGCCAATTGATGCTTAAGATCCTCCACATGTTGAGTCAAAATAAGCTTTGAGTCCAATAACTTTTGAAGTGCATCCTGGGAGACTTGTATACCAGGAAACAAGGCGCGTCTCTCAACATCATCCAACCAATCCTTATCAAAACCACATTTGCGTACATCTTGTAATAACTCCACAAAATCAGAGTGGCTTGACTCTAACACATCCTTCACACTATGGATTTGGAGGAATTTTAGTAGTTCAGCCAGACTATTGTAAGCATAACCCTTGTATCTGTTACTAAGTGTTATGTCGTTTAAACGAACAGAAGGATGCTTCACAAGAAAATCAATCAACAAAGAAACATTCTCCGAAGCCAAATGCTTGTTGGAGACCAATTGTTCAAGCTCCCTTGTGACAAGAGAAACAAAATTTAAATCCTCCACGAACCGAGAAGAGTTCCCTGGAATTGAAGAAAGAGTCATTAAGTATCCTGAGCACAAAAAAATGAAAATAAAATGTAAAAAGAAGAGCAGAAAATACCTTCAAATGGCACTGAAGGAGACTTGGATGCAATAGCAGAGGGCTTAGATTCAGAAACTCCAACTTCATCAGGGTAACAAATATGTTCCTCAATAATTGAGCTTACTTTCATGGAAGCATCATCATTTAAAGAAACTAAACAAAATACGGGACAAAAAAGAGTTCAAAATCAAAAGTGCGACGACTTAACAAAAGAAAGAAAAAAAAGATGCGAGAGTTTTTACCAAGAGCATGAGTGTTAGTAAGGGAAACCTCAAACTCAGAAGTTTCCTGGGAGTCTCTAACATCAACATCTTTGGTGGTTGGAGGCTCTGTAGTGACACCTGAAAAAGAAGGTGTGGCTATTTGGCCATCACCATCTTCCTACACAGATTCAAATAAACAAACGATATTATCAGAAAACAAAAGAATTAAGATATAGGGTCAGCCTCACTGTATTCAACAATACATGTTTCAGTTTGGATGAGTCTGATTTGACTATTGAAAGGATAAGAAGAAAAGAATAAGAAAACAAAAGAATTAGTGTTTAAGCCTTAACATTTACTAAGAAACAATCTTTCCCCCTCTATCCAACTTTGGATATAGGTGTAAGCAGTAGCAGTAAATTATGTGTGTGATAATGGCATAATCAAACAATTTAGCTCTCTAGTCCAAGTGTTCAGTACCTCAATTTCTTCTTGTTCTATCAAAATTGGATCAAACCTGTATTCATTTTTAATCCATTCCCGTGGTGCAATTAATGAATGCTCAACGTTACATTTAAGCAAAGGAACATATTTGAATGCTCAATTCCGTATAACAAGCTTACCCGTGGATATGTATTATGCTCAGAAGTAACTAATGGGCCTGCTAATGAACTAACTGATTCTGAGTGAGTTGATGATGTTATTGTCTTAGCATTTGCTGATGTTGTTACTTCTTCAACACTTCTCTTAATACTCTGCATAAAATCAAAAACAATATTTTATGTTTGGAACATGCTTCCATTGAAAAAGATAATAAGCATAATAGTGGAATGCCTTCTCTAGAGGAGCAAGTAATGGTCCTAGTGATGTATTCCTTGTTTCAGAATCAGTGGACATAGTTGCTGTTATAGTGTTCTCTGAGGTAGAATCCTTTTGAATACTTTGATCCTCTGTTCCTTTGAGAAACTGTATAGTATAAAAATGTTAATAAATTGCAATATATTTCTAACAAGAACTATTCATATTCATTTAATGTTATGCTTTTTGGCATTATATACATGGTCAGGTGGTACGGCATTATTTTCCTATAATGAGTGCAAAAGTATTATTAGTCATGAATGGCCCATTAGTTTCTTGCAATAATAATAAGAAGACCTTATAGTAGACTTACATGTGCATGTGCTTCATGTAGAGGGATATTCGAGGAGCTTGGACGTGACCTTCTAATTAGTTCTGAATCTGTTGATGAAATTGTTATTGATGGTATCTCTAAACAAGAAACTTTTTCAACAAATTCTTGCTCGGCCTCTAATGCACATGAAGAAGTCAACTCACGTTCCGATGGTGCTTGAATGTCATCAGGACTAACTGGAACGTCTTCAATGATTAATTGTGAAGTTGGATTTTGGGTAATAGAGTCTTTAAGAACTTCAAGAATCAACTGTCGTAGCGCTTCTTTGGAAGAGCTATCCATTCCAAGTTCTGCAATATATAACTCCTTTAGCCAGTAACTCGTAAGAATTGCAAAAAAAGAAAAAAGAAATAAAAATAAAAATTTCTACTTTCGATTGTAAATCATCATTTTCAGGTTCAAAGGTTTAAAATTAGGGAAATATTTTTCTTATGTTGATGTAGATAAGGTATCTCATATTGGTGAAACAAACTAATAAGAGGACTCACAAATGATTGAAGAGAGAGAAATAATAGTTAGACCCACCTTTGTTATGTGTGAGTAGGAAAATGGATTATCTCACGTTCAGTGAGATAAATATAACTCTTGAAATTAATAATTAAATCTTTCCAATTTGTTATATTTCATCATGTAAACTAGCACTTTGAGAACTTCAACGGTTCATGAATTTAGTGTTTATTTTGCCACAAGACAAACTTATCTTATCTAAAGAAAAAATAAAAAAAAGGGTAATTTAAAAATGTTGATCCTATATTATAATATGAATTTCTCAAAATATCATGCATTTTTATTTGAGAGATATTATACTTACCATCTATTTTTTATTACAACATCTTACAACAATTTTTTATCATTGTATCAAATTCAAATCAACGATTATAAAATAATATTAAGCGAGAGCCGTTGATTTGATTTTGATCAAATGATAAAAAGATGGATATAAAAAATTATAAAAGAAAATAGATCGTAAATATAATTATTAATTTTTTTTTATAAATCTCAAAACGAGGTGTGTTGCAATAGATAACTTTAACACAGGGATAAATACTTTTCCATTTTACAAGATACATAAAAATGGACGATAAAGAAAGATTAATAACCTTATTGTATTTATTTCAACAAATTACTTATTTTAATTGTTGAAGAGAAACTATATATATGTTACAAGATACATAAAAATGGACGATAAAGTGCTTCGTTAGAAATTTGAGAAAATAGTGTGATGAGGTAACAAAAGAAAAGAAAACAGATGTAAGAGCCTTTACCTGGAGCATGAGTCTTAGTAAGGGCAACCACCAATTGAGAAGTTTCCTGAGAGTCTCCCACTTCAAAATCTTCGGTGGTAGTGACACCTGATAAACAAGGCACGGATATTTGACCATTGTCGTCTTCCTACACAGATTCAAATAAACATCACTGTATTTGTCAGTATATATATATCAGTTTGGATGAGTCTGATTTCACTATGGAAAGAATAAATAAAACAAAATAACTGGTAGTTAGTCTCAACACTTACTAAACAACTTTGTATACAAAAGTATGCAGTAGCAGTAGCAGTAGATTATGGGTGTGATAATGGCATAATAATAACAAAAAAATTAGCTCTTAGTTCAAGTGTTCAGCATCTCAATTTATTCTTGTTCAATCATATTTGAATGCTCAGTTCCATATAACAAGCTTACCCGTGGATATGTATTATGCTCGGAAGAAACTAATGGGTCTGCTAATGAACTAACTGATTCTGATTGAGTTGATGATGTTATTGTCTTAGCATCCACTGATGTTGTTACTTCTTCAAAACTTCTCTTAATACTCTGCACAGAATCAAAATCAATATTTTATGTTTGGATTATGCTTCCATTGAAAAAGATAATAAAGCATAACAGGGGACTGCCTTTTCTGGAGGATCAAGTAATGGTCCTAGTGATGTGCTCCTTGTTTCTGAATCAGTGGAAGGAGTTGCTGTTACAGTTTTCTCTGATGTAGAATCCTTTTGAATGGTTTGATCTTCTGTTTCTTTGAGAAACTGTAGAACATAGAAGTGAAAATAAGTTGCAATATATTTCTAAGAAGTATATGGAAATATTATTATTCATATTCATTTCCTGTTATATTTATGGGCATGATGTGGTATTACATTATTTCCCTGAAGTGTTTTAAAGGTAATCTCAGTTTCTCCAAGTGTCTGTTTTTGGTTCATCAAACATGGTTGTACCATATTTTGTTCATCCACCAAATCCTATAAAGAGGCATAATTATTAGTCAAGAACCATAAATTAGTTTCCTGCAATAATAATAATAAGACCTTGAAGTGGACTCACATGTGAATGTGCTTCATGTAGAGGGATATCCAATGGACTTGGACATGGACATGGCCTTATGATTAGTTCTGAATGTGTTGGTGAAATAGCTATTGATGGAATCTCTAAAGCAGCAACTTCTTCAACAAATTCGTGTTCTGCCTCAAATGACTGTTTGGTTTTTGTCTCCACAGAAATGAACTCATTCGGCTCACTGTCAACTTCTTCTTGATCAGAGTCGTCTTCAGTGATGGTATCTTTGTTATTAGAGTCTTCTTCATCAGAGTCGTCTTCATCAAGTTCACCAACCTTGTCCATGTCTTCCCACATTTCAGTAACCATGTCATCTTCCACACGCTTCACAAAACTATCCGTGCCAAATTCTATAATAAAGTATTATAGATCAACAACTCCTTCAGCCTGTAACTCATAAGATTTTTTATATATTTTTTAAAGGGACAGGTTATATTTACAAACTTTTTTGTTTACGAATTCTTACAAATTACACTATATTCTCCCGGGAGAATATAAATTTTTGCAAACAATAGTGTAATTTGTAAAAAAATTACAAAAAATTTGTAAACGGATCCTGTCCCTTTTTTAAAAGCAATAAAGGTATACAATTATTTGTCTATCTTTACGTGATAATTAAGATTATTGCATAATTTTTATCTTTCATATAATAATAGAGCTTCTATTAGTTGATGTGTAAACTTCTATTTAAGAGCTTGAATTGTTTATATACTTCAATCACACTGTTTAAAATTTTAAAAATGTTCAAGACTCATAAATGGAATGTGAAGATATATCAATAACTTTAATATATCTCAAATAATAAACAACTTCTTTATTTTTAAATCTTAAATAAAAACTCTATATAGATATTTTTTTTTGGCATAACCCGGAGGTATCCCCATTCAACCTCCTCCAGTCACCTTGCCCTCGGGGTACGGCCCTGTAGGCTAGCCTCTCATTGGAATAGTGGGTGCATTGAGCTTCGCTACCGGAGAAAGGATGAGACTAATCCCCCAACCGAGAAGGAGACACTTTCCTCCTCTGGCCCCCAAAGATTTTCCAAGAATTTGATTGAGGCAGAGTTTGAACCCCTGACTCAAACAAACCCTTGGGAGCTCAATTGACAACTGAGCTACCCTTGGGGTTTCTATATAGATATTTATCTCTAAGTTCTTTGTGAGTAAAGTTAATAACTTTTATCAACAGTTTAGTATATCCATAAACATAGAGCGAAAAATTTTCAGATATATTTTATAAGAATATGGTTTGACAAGAACTGTAGAGAAAATCAACTATAAAATCAATTTCATTCCATTTACTAGATTATTAATGGTGTAAAACTTCCATTTTCCAAGTAAAAGAAAAAAAAAACAATTGCTCATTGTAATAAATTAAAAGGGAAGGGATCAACTTGACTTAATCTTAATTCTATTTGTATCCAATGATTTATCTGAACTTTTATCTCCAATATATTAAAATTGTTAAATGCAAAACAAATCTACCGTTGATAATAGATATAATTTTTTTTTTCTTATACTCATATAATTTAATCCATCGATTCCACAATTAAAATCACATTTGTAAATCTAACTTTTTTAAAATGTTTGCATTTAGAATAACTTGAGACAATATATCCACATAAAAAGGGATACACATATCTATACTTTATAAATATATTATTGGTGACGCACTTGTATTAATAAACAGTTGCTTTTTTAAATGTTAAATTTCATTTAACTAATTGATAGATTGAAAGTTTGTTAATGCTTGATTGGGTTATATGTAATTGTGTATATAAGGAGAGAAGTTATCTTAATTAATATTCTATATAAATTCCGATAAAATAACAAAAATAAAAGTATAACTTTGTCCAAATTTTTGCAAATACTCCATGATAGGGGTTCACATTTGGAAGAAGTCACCATGACAGAGATATCAAATTTTGAATTTTATTTTATGATTCCAAGCAGTGTAAATTATGTAGAACGAGCATGTCAAGCTTTTTTAAAAATAAAAAATAAAAAAACACGATTGTACCTGCGAAGATACAATATTGCATAATGCTCGGAACCATGTCGATAGTTACCGTTGAAGTCAAAGAGAGTTTTGCACAATTCTGTATGAAAAGACTTGTTGCAGTCTGAAACTCAATCCCCTGGCAGAGGCTTGGTAGTTTGACAAGTATTGTAATTTCCAGATTTGGAAGCTCAATTTTCTGATCATCTTCTTCACATTTGAATACTTCCTCTAGCTCTGATGCTTCTTTTATTATCACATTCTTTAGCTCGGGAAACTCTTGAGATGTGGAGACATGGAAGACACATTTCAACTTATTGCATTTATTTACCACGAGTACTTCTAGCTTTGGGAAGCATGTCTTTCCAGAGGCAAAATTTGAATTTTCCTCATTCTCCGCATCCTCTTCAATGATCTGCTTTAATTCTTTGCATTCTGTTATTATTAGTCTCAGCAATTGTGGTAGGCATCTTAACATAGAAGTAGAAAAGATTACTTCCAATTTTTCACATCGCGCAATTGCCAACTCTTCAAGGTTTTCGAGGGTACCAGAATTCTTGGGACCCACAAAAATATATGTCATCCGAGATAGATCACCCAACCGAAGTGTTTCTAACAGTAAGTGAATTTGTTGTTCACTTTTTTCTTTCGAGTCATATACATTGGGATTTTCCAAACTGAGAAAATATCGCATGTTCCCACTCAAGTCCTATAACAAATAGAGAAGAAATAATCAAATAAATAAAATTAGCGTTTCACTCATAACTTAATTTAATTGTGTTTTACAAAATGATATATATTAGCAATAAGTATGATAATAATATTTTTATATTATATTTGAAAGACTTTTTCCTTTTTTTAATCTATATTTTTTTCAGAATTAATTATGCATACACCATTTTCATATCCTTAGATATTTTTCTTTTAATTCCTTTTTTTTTAAATTTTATCCTAACTTAAAAATATTTACACAATACATGAGATACTTATGTTACAATGATATTACCAAAATTTATCTGATAAACCCAATCATCACAATCAATCATTTTACCTACTTTCTTCACCTAAATAATCACTACTTGACACTTATCTCCTTGGGAACGATACTTGGACTCACACATCCCTTTATTACTTGTGACACGTGCACTAGCGTATTTGTGTGGAAGATTTAATTGATTACAAATTGCACAACAATCGCAGTGATGCACCCCCTGCGCCTGGCGATTGTCAGCATGAGGCAAATGGCAGTTGCCTCTTATGGCATCTAGGGCGGTCTCCTTTAGGAGTTATGATCCCTATATGAGACATTTTGGTGTCTCACCTGGGGAGCATCATTACCTTGGGTTCTGTGTGGTTGAAGGCTGATAGGGCTGACGTGGATAGGGTTTTGGGCCCTGACCTTGGGCCACAAGGTTATTGGGCATCCAGAACAGTTTTGATGATCATTCGGACAGTGTCCAAATATATATTCCAATTGCCCACAACCTTCCACCGAGAGTGTTACTAATTTTGGAAACACATCGCCCCAATTATTGCCACCTCGGTCATCTTCGGTGTCTATTGTTAAGTGCTTCAAATTATTGCAATTCTTAATTTTCCAAGTTTCCAAAATAATTGTTGGAGCAATAGACATAATAAATATAGATTCTATCTTGGAAACACCACCGAGTTCAATGTCTTTAATATTGTGCAACATTTATGATTGTTTTGAAAGTCACTTAGTACTTTTCCAAAGATGATTCGATGCCTGTAATAAAATCCCATAAAAAAATAAAACTGATATAAATCCTGAAAAATGGCTTACATTAAATCCATGACATAATGCTAACGGTAACCTTCAAGGTTGGGATGTTTAATATGAAAAGGGAGTATAAATATAAGATATGTTTTATCGATCAAAAAGAGAAAGTATATATTAGAAGATAATATAAGAAGGTGAGAGGGTTACCGACGAGGTTGAGCAATGATGTGGTTGATCCTTGGCAATCGATGGGATTTGAGCATTTGTGGTACTCCTCCATTTGTGTATATATTTATGAGTCCATTGGAAGATATTACATTTCATGGGGTCCGATTGCAATTGTGACTTGGAAGATGACCTCTTTGTGGATGAACACTTGGGATGATCACATTCTTGAAAAATATCAATGAAATTTGGCAAATCAGTGAGATCCATTTTTTGCAGTGAACCAATTACGACATCCTTTACCTCTCGATGCAAATCAAGTTCTTCATTTTCATGTTGGTATTTTCCAAATATGTATTTCAGCTCAGCACAATTTTCTATAGTGACAGATTCCAATGCAGGAACGTCTCTAGCAGAAAGGACCGGAAGTATAAATTTCAATAGGGGACAATTTGAGATATTAAGAGTTTTCAAGTTTGGAAAAATTGAGTGGGGACTATTTCTTCTGTTGTTATCATTATCAGCACCAACTATTTCTTCTCCCAATTCCTCCCATATTCTTTCATCTGCTATTATGTTTTCCAATTGCTCGCAGTCACCTATTTCCAATTCCTCCAACAACACTAGGCTTTGAGAAGTCGAAAGTGGAAATAGGGTTACCAACTTTGGGCAATACAATAGTTGGATGGTCTTAAGATTAACGAGGTTTAGCTTGCTCTTAAACAATATGCTTCGCAAACCTTCACAGCGTTGGATACTTAGCGTCTCTAAACTCTTCAAAAAGTCAAAGGGAAAGGGACCATTGCATAGTTCTTTCAAATTTTTCATTTCTTTAAGTTCTAGCACAGCCAACTTAGAGAAGACGTTTTGTTCCGCAGAATCAATTTGCCTACTGTCAATTAGGCATTGTAATTTTGAACAACATATCAAACGAAGTTTCGCTAGATCATTCATACCTTCATCTATCGGAATAATCTCAGGTACGAGGTTTCTCCACTCCCCCTCCATTCCTAGTAGCTCAAGAACCTGTGCTATTTGCATTAGATATTTGAATGTTGCTTCAGAGAAATGATTATCAATATATGAAACACACACTTGTTTTAGCATTGAATTGTATGTTCCAACATAACAACGGTCTCTTATATGATACCTTTGCAATGGGGGCAAGGATATCTTCTTATGAATTATTGAGCTTTCAACCTTGAAATTAATGAAATACAATTCTTCTAGTGATAAGCATCTTTCAATCACTTCAAATGTTGTATTCTTTTCAATTTCACACTGATCCAAGTGCAGCAATCTAAGTCTCTCCAGCTCTGCAATTTCACCTGGCAATTCGACTACTTCACAACTAGCCAAACCAAGGGCCTCAAGGCTTTGTAGTTTTCCAAGAATGGAGATGTCACCTAATCTCAATTTTTGAAGGAATAGAGATCGCATATTCGACAATGACTCGATTGACTGTGGCAATGATAGACCCCATCTTTTCCAATCCTGAGATGATAAATGCAAAACCCGAACCTTTGTCATATTTTTGAAGAACGAATTTGGCATTTCAATTGAGTCTTCTTCAACCTTACACCTGATTATAAGAATCTCAAGTTCGGAACCATCAAATCTATAGGAAAACACATCCTTGTCGTTGCCTTCCAATAACAAATATTTCATAGCCTTCTCCCTTCTAACCAATGACTTTTGATGCTTGTTAGACAGATTCACTGCTCGAATCTCTTTGTTAACCTTCAATAAGGCCACTTCACGAACCAAGTCATGCATTTTCACACATCCTTCCTGAGCCTTCAACAATAAACAAGAATCTATGAGTTCATTTTTGGCAACTGCTACTTTGGTTCGAACATCATCGTATTTGTCATAAACTTCCCCAAAAAAACCCGCTCCTATGCCAAATCTAGTTAAAATTTCAGCAGTAATTTCTTCATCTTCTGGGAACAAAGAACATAAGAGGAACAATCTCTTGGCTTCTTCATTATTCATATTATCATAGCTATACCATAAACATTTATAAATTTCATTCAAATCTTTACTAACACCGTACATAGGCTTTTGCAAGGATATTAAGGCTGCATTCCACTGTTCCTGACGTTGTTCTCCCTTTAAACGGCTAGCAATAATAGCAACTGCAACTGGTAACCCTTTGCATTCTTTGACAATTTCATGTCCCTTTTCCACCAAACCTTTAGATGTATTATTGTTTATACGAGCATGTTTTTCGAACAGGGTCCATGCCTCATCCTCTGGTAAGAGCTGCAATTCAATTATCTTGTCACATTCCAATGAGCGGCATGCCCTTAGATGACGTGTCGTTAGAAGAACTTTGCAACCTCTTTTTGGAATCCCTATTGTTTCAAAATTGATATGCTCAACAGTATTTTCCCATACATCATCCAATATTAGAAGAATTTTCTCACCATTGGTTAATCTGCTGTGCAGTAATTTGGGTCGCTCTGATTCAACCTTATCCTTCAATTCTGATGCTAATCCCAAGGGTACAGCAATATCATCTTGAATCTTTCTTATGTCAGGAGTAGATGACACTGTAGTATCGATGACAAGATCAAATTGTTTCGATTGCTTGATTTCCTGACCCACTTTTATTGCCAACGTTGTCTTGCCACTGCCACCCATCCCTTGCAATCCTATTATATAGTTGTTGTCATCTGTCAGTGCATCCAAAATTTCTTTGTATTTCAACTCTCTGCTTTTAAAAGAGACGTAATCTTGGGAAGAATGATACTCAACGCCTGGAAGATGAGGAGCGAGTCCTGTAATATTCAAGGTTTCAATTTCTTGCATGATTCTTCTAATATCCTCCGTCTTATTAGCCAGTTCCTTTCCCCTACTATATCGCCATATGCAATTAGGACACCATCCAAAGAAGCATGTATTTTTTGTTTTACTGTCTTCTTGAATGAGCTCACCAGCTTGCTTTTCCAAAGAAGTGACATCAGCTGGAGTATCTTGTGCGCTTCTTCTAAGCTGATCAACATGTTGCCCCACAGCCTTCACTTTTGCTTCCAAATTTTCTTTTTCCTTTTTACAGTCTGCAGCAATGGATGTGAAGCAACATATATATCTTGCTTCTCCAATTGCCCAGTCTATCAATTTCTCCAAACCCTTCTTTGCCAATTCATTCGGGATATCCGCCATCTAGATCAAGTTCAATACATCCTAGTTAGTCATAAATATTTAACCAATTGCATGTATAAAATTATAAGAACCAAGCTATCAAATCAAATAATAAAATAAAATAAAACAATACCACAATTGATGGATTAGTAATAGTAATGTAATTTAACCTGCATATCTTAAAGAGAAAGTTTTAAAATTAATCTTATAAATTTTTAAACATTTTGATATTTTATTTTTATGATATCTTGATATTATGGGTTGTGTGTGGATTCAAAATTTAAATGTTTTACATGTCAAAAACACTGTTAAGATGTTAAGTATTTCCTTATATTTGGTATTAAAATGAAAAAAAAATTCAAAAAAAAACATTTTATAATAAATTTGAAGAGAGAGTTCTTTAATTGGATTAAAAACTTAATACACAGGCTATCAGACGCCCTTTTATATCTTTCAACAGCAGAACTCAGTCTGTCATTAGAACAGAGTAACCTTTCTCCATCAACTGACCAATGCTCAGAATATTACTTTTGAGCTCAGGCACGTAATACACGTCCCGAATTGTATCAACCCGTCCATCCTTTTGCAAGAAACAGATCATACCTCGACATTTTACATCAATTTTGGACACGTCTCCAAAAGAGACATGTCCGGCTTCCACCGTTTTCAACTCTTTGAACAAATGTTTGTAACCACACATGTGATTACTGGCACTAGTATCCAAGTACCACTCTGTCTCAACCTTCGAGCTAGTTTCACCATGTTCTAACATCAGAACTCCATCTTTTATTTCTCCTTCTGCAGCGAGGTTTGAAGTCTCATCAATTCTTCTTTCATCTCGGCAATCTTTAGCAAAATGCCCAACTTGGCCACAGTTGTAGCATCTGTCCGAGTTGCAATCTCTTGCGTAGTGAGCATACTTGCCACACTTATGACATTCTACATTACTTTGATTGGACCACCGGCCTCTTTCACCTCGGTCGCGTCCTCTACCTCTCCAATTTTGCTGACTCGTCTCAGTTCTTTCTTAATGTTTCACCTCCTGACCTCCGCCTCGACCACCTCGGCCATTTCCGCGTCCACCTCGTCCATGACCTCTACCTCAGACATTATGAAATTAGAGTGCCTTTTCATCCTTAATTGTTGCTTTTTTCTGGAGTGCTTGCTCCAGTGTCTCTTCCTTCTTCTTTTTCTTGCGCTGTTCATGTGCCTCAAGAGAACCTGCTAGCTCTTCAAAAGAGAGCGTAGCCAAGTCCTTAGACTCCTCAATTGCACATACCACATTTTCGAAGTCGTTTGTTAGCGACCTCAGAATTTTTTTAACAACTCTAGTCTCATATGATTCCTCTCCATTCTGTTTTAACTGATTCACCACGGCTTGAACTTGGGTGATGAAATCGGATACACCCTCTGAATCTTTCATCTTCATTCCTTCCAACTCACCACGTAGAGTTTGAAGTCGGACCTGCTTAACTCGGTCAGCTCCTTTATAGACATTCTCCAAGATGTCCCACGCTTCCTTTGACGTCGTCACACTTGCTATCTTCTCAAATCCGGACTCATCTACAGCTCAGAATAACATGTATAAGGAAGCCTTGTCCTTCGCACGTGTCTCTTTCAACGCCTTGTTTTGAGCTGCTGAAAAATCCTTCAGTGGTTGCAGGTTCTGCAAAACCTTCCTGAATAACCTCCCAAACGTCCTGGGATCCGAGCAGAGCCTTCATCTGAGTGCTCCAATTCACATAATTTGACTTTGTCAGGCGGGGCAACGACATGCTAGTAGTGGTCACACTCTCCATAGCTCTGATACCAATTTGTTATTCACAGGTCCTCTAATGGTGTTTCTCTCAAACACTCAAACACACAGATTTGCTGAAAATACCTCTTTCTATTATTGATTCAGCCAAGCCAGATTTACAAGAGTTGTAGGGTGCTATTTAAAAGCAGTAGCAAATGATAATGACTAACCTAGGAAATCTAAAAACATATTAATTGTCCACTAAAAAATTCCTAGGGACACATCTCTTCACATAAACCTTTCATTTTCTATTTTCTTATTTATTTCATTTAAAGTTTAAACCCAACATCATTGCCGAGAAGTATATGCCGAGTTGCATAGCACCAATGCCAGCACTGATCGATCATGATATATCCCCCTGCCTGACAGTTAAATCATAATGACCCCACAACCAAGCCAACATATCATCAATTACACCTTGTATCAAGCACCACCAACACCGCCCCATTTCAACCAGCAGATCCAATTATCAGATACCACCTTAAGCCCAACATTTTTAGGGAATAGTACCACTCAGCGATGCTGCCATAGATAAGGCTCTCCAACAAGTCCAGATCAAAAATGCTATAGCAAGACCTGTTTACCACAAGCTACAGTACCCTAAAACTATCCATCCCAACACTCTTACATTTCCCTTGCTTCACAAGTCTAATAGCAAGTTGGCCACAACCCATAACATGCCTCCTCACACTATGTGCACAACCAGTAGCTCTAACAACAAGACGTCGGGCAAATTCCTTATCAAGCCCATTACTTCCACCTCTGTGGGAGATTCAGACCCTTTAGAATGGGTCAAGAAGGTTTGAAGTTGCCATGATGCTACATAGAGAAACTGACTTCCTCATATGCAGGACTTTCCCTACCTTGCTTGGGGGTCGGGTGTTAAACTGGTACACTAGCCTTCCCACTGATTCAATTGCAATATAGGATGATTTAACCGCCAAACTTCAAAATCAGTTCGCGGCAAGTTGGCCAGCCTCGAAGTAGATTCATGCTCTTGAGAAAATAAGATATCAACCATGCGAATCTCTATGCTCATATTTTGGCAAATTCGATAAGGAGGTCATTATTGTCAAAAGACTAGTTACCAAGGTACAAATTCACATCCTTCTATCAGGGCTTTAGGAAGACCCATTTTCTTACGAGTTGGCCAAGCATAAATTAATGAACATGGATGATGTGAAACACTGAGTTCAGGGCTTCATGCGGGTTAGAGAATATAAAAGGAGGAAAGACCAAATCGAGATGGTAGTTCTAGCAAAAACCGCTAACCAATTGGCACAGAGGAAGACAAGAGATTTAGGGGCGCTCATTACAAGAGTTAAGAAGAATACCCCCTACCCCCACCCCCACAACACACACACACACACTTACATTTCTTGATCAAGAATCCAGGAAAAAGTGATGCACACTAAATTTTGTAATGTTGAGTATAATAACCCTTACTAGTAATAGTGGATTTAATATCGAAGAATAATTAGAAGTAAAAGAAATAAAGTCACCTTTAGTGAAAAAGGAGTTTAAATGACACTTAAGGAGTAAAAATGGGGGTAAATAAAGTTACCCGAAAGTAAAAAGTAAAATTATATATATTACCATAAAAATATTATGGACTAGTGGGTAAATTTTGGTATTGAATGGAGCTGTGTAGATAGATAAGTTGTTGCCCAGTTAAAGTAACTTAACCTATTTGACTCTAAAACACAGTAGCCTCATTCATTTTTCCTCCGTCCCTGTACGCGTCCGTCTCTTGCTTTCATGCTAGGTTTCTTTTTTGTTTTTTTTGTTTTATTTGATTTCTCCATCATCAATCCTCCAAATCCAAAAATCCACTACATGAAATTGATTGTAAACCATCCAATGAATCCATTCCACCGATCAATTTGAGCTATAGTTGAGTGTGTGAGGAGTTCTTCCTCCCCCCATTTTTGTGACACTATTCATCAAGGAAGAAAAAATGCATTTTTGAAGGAGCTTTGCTTGGAGATGGGTCTTTAGGCTTTGTATAAGTGTTTAGAGGTAAGAAACCTCTATTTCCATGGTTTTATTTTGATGATTTAAGTCTTGAAATTTATGAGCATGTTTTGGGTGGAAAATAATTAGTTTAAAAGTTGAATTGATGATGTATTGTGGATGTTTTGGGATATAGGAATGTTAAATAAGCCTTTGTGAATATGTAAAATTGGAATCTTGTGAACACATGCATATGTGTGTGCAAGTTGTAATGTAAGTGAAGAAAATGAATTGTAAAAGAAAAGAATCCTTGGAAATTTCCCTTATAGAATTTGACCTATAGGGTGGTTAGGAGTAGATATTTTGGTACATTTTATTTTAATAAAATGTGTTGTATTTCAATGTATGAAATTGATGAGTTAAGAAGTGAAATGGTTTGAAAAATTGTTGAAAAATACCTTGATCCCCTAAGGGTATGTCCGCGGCCTTTTGAAGTAAAATGACATGTTATGTTGAAAGTTCTTAAGGGAATACTTGATTAAATCAAAGAACACCAACGGTTATAAATTGGTCTAGACTTGTGTATTGGCATAGGATTGACAAAAATATAAAGAAATGAATATAAGTGATAAAATGTATGCCTTATGGAAAATCTATGCATTTTAGCATTTTATTTATTTGTAGTTTGGATTCTTTCTCTAGGTGCGCCTAGGGACTGAAAAGGATCGGAATCTCTTGAAGATATAAAAGTAACTTGTGCCACAAGTAAGCAGAGTAATAAAGCTTCAAGAGGTAAGCTCTATGTTTATGGGGTTCACTCATACTTTGTGTTCCGCCATAGTGTACGGACTGTGGTCAGTTTGTATGATATATATGAGATATATGATATAGATGCATTCATATAGAGCTATATAATGATATGATATGACATGAATATGATATGACATGATATGATATGATCTGACAAGACTGATTATGATATGATTTCTGTATTGACTTTTGGTACACGGATGTCTTCTTGGGTTTTGCCTGAGATTGACAATGTACACCTCTGAGTTACTCTATTTCAGTTGTGCACTGCTTTCCGCTTGGGGTCATCCCTTGGGATTGATTGTGTACACCTCTGTTATGTGATGATCTTTGGCCATTGATCTTATGTACACTGATGTCTTCTTGGGGTTCCCCTAAGATTGATAGTGTACGCCTCCGATATGTTCTGGTTCCGCTTGGGGTCCTCCCTTGGGAACACGTACGTTGATTTCCGCTTGGGGTCGTCCCTTGGGAATGATTGCGTATATCTCTGAGATAATATGTTTTGTTATGATGTGAGTATTGTGATGATTTTTGTAAAAGATATTTGTTACGTGCGTTGATTTCCGCTTGGGGTCATCCCTTGGGAATAACTGCGTACGTCTCTGATAAGATTTGTGTATATGTTTTGTGTAGTTATGATATTGGATTACATGATATGCTATATGAGATATGTTCAGTATAGTATGATATATGATGTTTTGTATATTATGTATCTGACTGTCATGTAGGAAGTGAGCCCAGGGTATGGAGAGTCCTCTATAAACCTGGAGCTTACTAGAGATTCGTCTCTAACCCCGTTTGGGAATATGATTTCAGGAACATAGTTAATTTGAAGAGCCCTCATGGGACAAGGACACTACCATGGCTAGAGGTACTAGTATGAGGATATGGAGTTTTGGGGTACCTGGAGGCTATTATTTATTATAGATGTTATTTTTGGAGAACATATACTGTTGTATAGTGTTCCATTCATTTGGTGATCATGATGTCTGATCCTTTATTTTGTATATGACCTGTATATGTTTTGTACATGTCTTTCAGTTGGATTGCATGCTGTTAGACATAGTGGCATGGAGCCAAGTTATGCATGCGCCCATGGATGGGTATATGATCCTATATGGATATTTGGTATGTCTGAAAGTATATACTGTATAAATTGTCTATCAGGTCATCTTGAGAGTGGGATTGGCAAATCCCCAGTTGTCCAATATACAGAGGTTACTCTGTCCGATTTTTGTCTCCGTCAAATAAGAATTAAATTAGAAGAAGTATGCAATGTGATATGTCATGTGAAAAAAGATTAAAGAAAAAGTTAACTCGTATTTTCGTAAGTTAAGTCTTCCGCTGTTTCTGTTTGTATCATATGTATGTTAATTGAACCGGCTCGAGACGGGGATGTTACATTTATGGTATCAGAGCAGTTTCTCTAGGGAGTTACATGATATATGGCTTAAGATATTTGAAGTTGGAAGTTCTTGAGTGTTTTCTTGGAGTGCTGTATAATGCATGTGTGATCACTGAGTGTGAGCGTAGATAACTCATTCCTTAGTGTAATATATGCAGAGATATGGTTCCTCCAAGGAGGACTCGTAGGACATTTGATAATGATGATCCATCACCGGATCTTGTTGTTGCAATTTTGCTGCACTAGAACAGACTTGGACTGCAACTAGGCAGAAAGAGCTTGAATTAATAATGAAGCATTCAATTTGACTGTGATAAGGATGAGATTACCTATATGTATTATTACGACTGTTGGGAATGTTAGTGAGGAATCATTCATATGGAAGGATGTGAAGTTTAAGTATGATGACAGGGAGTATTTTGTTGACTTTATTGTCTTGCATTTTGTCTCTGTGAATGTAATTTTGAAAATGGATTGGTTATCTAAGTATTGTGTAAGGATTGATTGTTGCAGCAAGACCATTTATAATTCCTCTAACGATGAAGTGAGAGAGTTTCTGGATATGTCTGTCCTTCGGGTTGCAAATGCCTTGAAGGAAGGAGATTCAGAGTTTATTCTGTTGGGAGGTCTGATTTGCATCAATAAGGGGCCAATTTCTGATATCCCTATTGTCTTTGATTTTATGGATGTCTTTCTGGATGAAATTTTGAATTTTTCGTCGGAGAGGAAAATTGAATGTTCAATTGGCTAGTTGACTGGAGTGAGGCCTATGTCTCTAGCTCCATACCGAATGTCACCTCTGGAATTATTTGAATTAAAGAAGCAAGTGATGGCTTGTCCAGTAAGAATTTTATTAGACTGAGTGTGTCTCCGTGGAGAGTCCCGGTGATCTTTGTTAAGAAGAAGGACGAGTCTATGAAATTGTGTACCGATTACCGGCAGTTGAACAATGTTACTGTCAAGAGTAAGTACCTTTTATCGTGTATAGATGAGTTGTTGGATCAGTTACGTGGTGCGGCTGTATTTTCTAATATTGATCTCCGATCCGGGTATCATCAGATCCGGATAAAGCCGGATGATGTTCCAAAGATAGATTTTAGGTTCCGATGTGGATACTATGAGTATCTGGTTATTCCTTTTGGGCTTACAAATGCAAAGGCCATTTTCATGAGTTATATGAATCGGATTTTTAAAGCCTATATGAATCATGTTGTGGTTGTCTTTATTGATGACATACTAATATATCCAAAGAGGAAAGAAGAGCATTCTGAGCATTTGAGAGTTGTTCTGCAGATTCTGAGAGAGCATCAGTTGTATGCTAAGCCATCCAAGTGTGATTTATAGCTTTCTGAGATACAATTTCTGGGTCATGTAATTTCATCTGAAGGAGTGGCAATGGACCGAGTAAGATTGAAGCAGTGTTAGATTGGCAACGTCCTAAAAATATTATAGAGATCAGGAATTTCTCAGTTTAGCTGGATATAATAGGCGTTTTATTGAGGGATTCTCACAGATGGTACTACTTTTGACACGGTTAACCCGTAAAGGAAACCCATTTGTGTGGACTCAAGAATGTAAAGTGAGTTTTCAGGAGTTAAAAAGGAAGTTGACTACCGCTTCGGTATTGATATTGCCTGATCCTACAAGTAAATTCGTGGTATAATGCGATGCTTCTAAGTTTGGGTTAGGTTGTGCATTAATGCAGTTTCGTCAGGTGGTTGCCTATGCTTCTCGGCAGTTAAAACCGCATGAGAAGAATTATCCAAGATATGATCTTGAGTGGGCGGGCATAGTGTTCGCATTGAAAATCTGGCGATACGGTGCCAAATTTGTTATCTACAGTAACCACAAAAGTTTAAAGTATCTGTTTGATCAGAAAGAGTTGAATGTGAGTCAAAGCCAATCGGTTAAATTTCTGAAATATTATGATTTTGAATTGTAATACCACTCAGGTAAAGGCAATGTAGTAGCCGATGCATTAAGCAAGAAGGCAGTCTATATTGGCTAATTTGATGATTTCAGAGTATGATTTGATTGAAAAGTTTAGAGATTTCAACACTCCTGTCAGTTCGGAGGATAATCAGTATTTGTTGACTTCTGCTGTAGTACTAAACTCGCTAATAGAGCGGATTAAAGAGGCTCAATTATTTGATGAAGGAGTTCGGTCTATGAAAGAAAAGGATTTTATACTCACTGATAAGCTTAGTGTTAAGTATAATAAGATCGGATCATTGTTCCGAAACGTAAAATAGTGGATGAGGTGTTAACTGAGGCCCATATGGGTAAGTACATTATCCATCTTATTGCTACCAAGATGTATCAGACCATGAAACCAAATTTCTGATGGTCTGGTATGAAGAAAGATATTGCTCAGTTTATGAAAAAGTGTTTGATATGTTCTATATGTGCATTCATTCACATTCATATAAATATTATATGATTTTTGATGTTATGACTATGCAATGATGATGTATGTTATGAGAATCTTGGCCGGTGATTTTGGTATGTTGACTGCCTATGGCTTTGATCCTGGGAGTTATTTTCATACTACACCTTGTGTACAGTTGTGTTGATTGCCTATGGATTGACCCTGGGAGTCACACTAGACATGTGAGACATGTCAGTTAGCTATTCTTGGGGAGAGCCCTTGAATAGTTAACCAGAGTATTAGTTATGATGTTATGTTTTGCATTTGGTATGTATTAAGGAGATTCATTGTGTAATTCATAGAATGTAGTTTCTCTGGTCAGTAGAATTTGTAAATTGTATTATCAGTGCAAGGACTGATGTATAATGAAATTGTAAATTGTAGTATCAGTGGAAGGACTAATGTACAATGAAATTATAAATTGTATTATCAGTGGAAGGACTGATGTACAATGAATTTGTAAATTGTATTATCAGTGCAAGGACTGATGTACAATAAATTGTGAATTATATTATCAGTAGAAAGATTGATATATTGAGGTTTTAGTGGAATTATATTTGCAGTAAGAAGATGAATGTAATAAGTAAGTCCATTATATGCTAAACAAGTCATGTTTAGACAAAAAAAAAATGATAAGTTTAGAAGTTTTATGATATTGCGTGCAAACAGTGCACAATTAGTAATTCACAGTGCATTTCATTAAAAAAGGTGCAGAAACCCAACTATAAATTGTTAATAATGTTCCTTAGGGAATAAAAGTGAACTTAAATGAGTTCAGAGAAATAAAATGACGAATATAAGTTTGAGAATAAGAAGCCCTATGGATTACTGCAGCCCTTGAACATTCCGGAATGGAAGTGGGTTAGTATTTCTGTGAATTTTGTAGTAGCATTGCAGAGAACTCAGGCTGGTTTTGATTTTATATGAGTTGTGGTAGGCAGATTGATTACGTCTACATATTTCATTCCAGTCAAGATGAGCTTCTCTACTGAGTAGTTGGCTCGATTATATGTAAAAGAGATTGTGAAACATAAACCCCTTGAATTTTATGAAGGGAATCATGTGTTTATTAGTTTGCCTTCGACTACAGGTGTTGGGCGTGTTCTCGGGGTGAGTAAGTTGAGTCCTAGGTTCATAGGGCCCTACCAGATAATAAAGAGGGTCGGACCTGTGGTATATTAGCTTGTCTTACCTCCACATTTGTTAAATTTGCATAGTATTTTTCACGTGAGTCAACTTTGTAGAAATGTAACTATTGTGTCCCACATTGTCCAGCAGGACGAAATTGAGGTAAATTAAGATTTGAAATCGTTGTGGGACCACTGAAAGTTCTTGCTCTCGATGAGAAAGTATTGAGGAACAGGGTTATTCCCATGGTCAAGATACAATGAGAAAGTTTGACTTCTGAGGACGCTACTTGGGAGCGGGAGAATGATATCCTCCGGCGTTATCCTGAGTTTGACGTCAGGTATGTGTTATGTTTTACGTTTGATTTTGTGGGCAAAATCCTTAAAAGGTGGGGTGAATATAATAACCCTTACTAGTAATAGTGGATTTAATATCGAAGAATAATTAGAAGTAAAAGAAATAAAGTCACCTTTAGTGAAAAAGGAGTTTAAATGACACTTAAGGTGTAAAAATGGGGGTAAATAAAGTTACCCGAAAGTAAAAAGTAAAATTATATATATTACCATAAAAATATTATGGACTAGTGGGTAAATTTTGGTATTGAATGGAGCTGTGTAGATAGATAAGTTGTTACCCAGTTAAAGTAACTTAACCTATTTGACTCTAAAACACAGTAGCCTCATTCATTTTTCCTCCGTCCCTGTACGCGTCCGTCTCTTGCTTTCATGCTAGGTTTCTTTTTTGTTTTTTTTGTTTTATTTGATTTCTCCATCATCAATCCTCCAAATCCAAAAATCCACTACATGAAATTGATTGTAAACCATCCAATGAATGATTCCACCGATCAATTTGAGCTATAGTTGAGTGTGTGAGGAGTTCTTCCTCCCCCCATTTTTGTGACACTATTCATCAAGGAAGAAAAAATGCATTTTTGAAGGAGCTTTGCTTGGAGATGGGTCTTTAGGCTTTGTATAAGTGTTTAGAGGTAAGAAACCTCTATTTCCATGGTTTTATTTTGATGATTTAAGTCTTGAAATTTATGAGCATGTTTTGGGTGGAAGATAATTAGTTTAAAAGTTGAATTGATGATGTATTGTGGATGTTTTGGGATATAGGAATGTTAAATAAGCCTTTGTGAATATGTAAAATTGGAATCTTGTGAACACATGCATATGTGTGTGCAAGTTGTAATGTAAGTGAAGAAAATGAATTGTAAAAGAAAAGAATCCTTGGAAATTTCCCTTATAGAATTTGACCTATAGGGTGGTTAGGAGTAGATATTTTGGTACATTTTATTTTAATAAAATGTGTTGTATTTCAATGTATGAAATTGATGAGTTAAGAAGTGAAATGGTTTGAAAAATTGTTGAAAAATACCTTGATCCCCTAAGGGTATGTTCGCGGCCTTTTGAAGTAAAATGACATGTTATGTTGAAAGTTCTTAAGGGAATACTTGATTAAATCAAAGAACACCAACGGTTATAAATTGGTCTAGACTTGTGTATTGGCATAGGATTGACAAAAATATAAGGAAATGAATATAAGTGATAAAATGTATGCCTTATGGAAAATCTATGCATTTTAGCATTTTATTTATTTGTAGTTTGGATTCTTTCTCTAGGTGCGCCTAGGGACTGAAAATGATTGGAATCTCTTGAAGATATAAAAGTAACTTGTGTCACAAGTAAGCAGAGTGATAAAACTTCAAGAGGTAAGCTCTATGTTTATGGGGTTCACTCATACTTTGTGTTCCGCCATAGTGTACGGACTGTGGTCAGGTTGTATGATATATATGAGATATATGATATAGATGCATTCATATAGAGCTATATAATGATATGATATGACATGACATGATATGATATGATATGATATGACATGATATGATATGATCTGACAAGACTGATTATGATATGATTTCTGTATTGACTTTTGGTACACGGATGTCTTCTTGGGTTTTGCCTGAGATTGACAATGTACACCTCTGAGTTACTCTATTTCAGTTGTGCACTGCTTTCCGCTTGGGGTCATCCCTTGGGATTGATTGTGTACACCTCTGTTATGTGATGATCTTTGGCCATTGATCTTATGTACACTGATGTCTTCTTGGGGTTCCCCTAAGATTGATAGTGTACGCCTCTGATATGTTCTGGTTCCGCTTGGGGTCCTCCCTTGGGAACACGTACGTTGATTTCCGCTTGGGGTCGTCCCTTGGGAATGATTGCGTATATCTCTGAGATAATATGTTTTGTTATGATGTGAGTATTGTGATGATTTTTGTAAAAGATATTTGTTACGTGCGTTGATTTCCGCTTGGGGTCATCCCTTGGGAATAACTGCGTACGTCTCTGATAAGATTTGTGTATATGTTTTGTGTAGTTATGATATTGGATTACATGATATGCTATATGAGATATGTTCAGTATAGTATGATATATGATGTTTTGTATATTATGTATCTGACTGTCATGTAGGAAGTGAGCCCAGGGTATGGAGAGTCCTCTATAAACCTGGAGCTTACTAGAGATTCGTCTCTAACCCCGTTTGGGAATATGATTTCAGGAACATAGTTAATTGAAGAGCCCTCATGGGACAAGGACACTACCATGGCTAGAGGTACTAGTATGAGGATATGGAGTTTTGGGGTACCTGGAGGCTATTATTTATTATAGATGTTATTTTTGGAGAACATATACTGTTGTATAGTGTTCCATTCATTTGGTGATCATGATGTCTGATCCTTTATTTTGTATATGGCCTGTATATGTTTTGTACATGTCTTTCAGTTGGATTGCATGCTGTTAGACATAGTGGCATGGAGCCAAGTTATGCATGCGCCCATGGATGGGTATATGATCCTATATGGATATTTGGTATGTCTGAAAGTATATACTGTATAAATTGTCTATCAGGGCATCTTGAGAGTGGGATTGGCAAATCCCCAGTTGTCCAATATACAGAGGTTACTCTGTCCGATTTTTGTCTCCGTCAAATAAGAATTAAATTAGAAGAAGCATGCAATGTGATATGTCATGTGAAAAAAGATTAAAGAAAAAGTTAACTCGTATTTTCGTAAGTTAAGTCTTCCGCTGTTTCTGTTTGTATCATATGTATGTTAATTGAACCGGCTTGAGACGGGGATGTTACATTGAGAGGCCACCAACCCATAGCATCGATTGAGATAGCACCTATGGTGCCTTTCTAATAGTTTTAGTTTATAGCACTGTCTCTTTGAGCACCCTCACATCGAGATATTTTAACTCTTGAGGGATATAGACTTAGCTTTTACTCCATTACATTTCCCGCGTTTCGTTTCTTAAAATATTCACACTCTTTTTTGTGTTATAAGACTAATTCCTTTAGACAAGCAACCATACAACTCAAATTGTTCAAATTGAGTATACATTTAAAAATTATTATTTGGGAAATCACATTAATTTTGTTTAACTTTTAGTTTCTGTTCCGGATGGCCCATACTTTAGTGACCCAGCGACGCAAGCCCAAACCCCCTCACCACATCCACGTCACCAACCCTCCTTCCTTTCTGTCCCCTAGGAAACAGCATCCCTAGGGCTGGCAATATGGGCTAGCCCACCCCGGCCCGCCACTGGCCCGCCCAAAATGGGCTGCCCGCCCCGTTTTGACAAAATGGATTGAATTGAGCAACTCGGCCCGTTTTATGAGTGGGTTGGTGGGCTATGGGCCAGTCCGCCTAAAATAAAAAATATATATAAAAATAAAATACAAAAAATTAAATTCTGCATAAAAATACATAAAAAAATCTGCATAAAAGCATAAAAAATTCTGCATAAAATCCTAATGTGCTTATGAAACCAAGAAAATCAATGTTTAATAATCTACATGTAAATATGCGTCTTTCAATCCAAAAATAATAATAAAAAATAAAATCATATCAAGGTAAAATAGAGTAACAAAGCAAGTAACAAAGTGTTGTATGAGCAGTCCACAACAATTCGAAAAAATCACTTGCATGCAGAGAAATCTAAGGCACAGAGCTACATAACAATTGGGTAACTTAAAAAAAATGAGTTTGGCGGGCTAGCCCTCCCCGTGGCGGGCCGAGCCCGGCGGGTTTGGCCGACGTGTTTGGCGGGCTGGTGGGTTGAAAAACTCAACCCAACCCGCCCTGTTTGGCGGGCGGGGCGGGCAAGCCCGGCATGCTCAGCCCATTTTGCAGCATCCCCAAGGTGAGACATCAAAATGTCTCACCCTGAGATACCCACCCTGTTGGGGGATCGCCCCAAACACCTTAAATAGGAACTCTTCATCCACAGAGGTGGCTAGGAACTCTTCATCCACAAAGGTGGCAACCATGACTGCCACCTCCATAGGAAGGGCTACACCACTGCTGCCATAACAGCTTTAGGTATCTTATGCACGCTACTCTAGTCAAACTCAAAACAAGAATAGCCACAGCATAAATAAATTATCATTTAATGCAGAGTGTAGACGGAAAACGGAAATTTAATCAGATAAAAAATTGAAAATGCATACAAAACAAAAGGCGACCTTGTGATTTTTTATTTTATATTATTTATTTTACCTTATGTTCGATACTCTCAGCACATACTTAAGTCTATTGAACAATCTTCCCCTTTCTCCGATGTCCTGCAGCAACCACAAAATAAGATAATGTTGACTTTAGTTCAATTTCTGCAACTAAGAATCTAACAGGAGCAGCATTGACCCAAAAAAAGAAAAAGCAACTCACGATCATTCCCACACGAACAAACTTTACAGCCCATTCATTAAAAATTGCAAATCTTGGTCTCATATTTATATCCATTCATTTTCGACTCTTATTTTTTATTTTTTTATTTTTTTATTTTTAATCACACCCACTGACAAACTTTACAACTGGCCATACATTTAAAAATGCCAAGTCTGTGTCACATATTATTTATAATCCATTCATTTTTGGCAGACATGCTCACAACGATGCTAAAGAATGTCAAGTTAGAAGTAATAAAGCGAGTTCAAAAGGTCGATCTAAGTGCACCTCTTGCAGAGAACCAGAGTTGCAGCCTCTTCTATCAGTTCAGTTCAGAGTCCTCTCTCTAATGTCTTTAAAAGTAGATATCGACGATAAGAGGACTTGGTGGACGATCTGTAAGTCCTTTTACAAATCCTCAGTGTTGTCTGTCCTAATCATCGGTGTTTAACTTCACTTAATTTTTTATTTAAGAAAAAAAAAAGAGTTGACTTTTGTGCCACGTGGCAGCATCTGGTGAAACACGCCCCAAGTGGGGCGTGTCTCTCTCCTCGGTCACGCCCAAATTTGGGCGTGTCTCTCTCCAACCAGTCACGCCCCCCGTAGAGCGTGTTTGACTGCTATATTTTCGTAATTATTTTCAAAACGACTATTTTTTCGTAATTTTTTATTAAAAAAGCAATAAATTAATTTTTTTGCCCTCTGTCTCAACCTTCGAGCTAGTTTCACCATGTTCTAACATCAGAACTCCATCTTTTATTTCTCCTTCTGCAGCGAGGTTTGAAGTCTCATCAATTCTTCTTTCATCTCGGCAATCTTTAGCAAAATGCCCAACTTGGCCACAGTTGTAGCATCTGTCCGAGTTGCAATCTCTTGCGTAGTGAGCATACTTGCCACACTTATGACATTCTACATTACTTTGATTGGACCACCGGCCTCTTTCACCTCGGCCGCGTCCTCTACCTCTCCAATTTTGCTGACTCGTCTCAGTTCTTTCTTAATGTTTCACCTCCTGACCTCCGCCTCGACCACCTCGGCCATTTCCGCGTCCACCTCGTCCATGACCTCTACCTCAGACATTATGAAAGTAGAGTGCCTTTTCATCCTTAATTGTTGCTTTTGTCTGGAGTGCTTGCTCTAGTGTCTCTTCCTTCTTCTTTTTCTTGCGCTGTTCATGTGCCTCAAGAGAACCTGCTAGCTCTTCAACAGAGAGCGTAGCCAAGTCCTTAGACTCCTCAATTGCACATACCACGTTTTCGAAGTCGTTTGTTAGCGACCTCAGAATTTTTTTAACAACTCTAGTCTCATATGATTCCTCTCCATTCTGTTTTCACTGATTCACCACGGCTTGAACTTGGGTGATGAAATCGGATACACCCTCTGAATCTTTCATCTTCATTCCTTCCAACTCACCACGTAGAGTTTGAAGTCGGACCTGCTTAACTCGGTCAGCTCCTTTATAGACATTCTCCAAGATGTCCCACGCTTCCTTTGACGTCGTCACACTTGCTATCTTCTCAAATCCGGACTCATCTACAGCTCGGAATAACATGTATAAGGAAGCCTTGTCCTTCGCACGTGTCTCTTTCAACACCTTGTTTTGAGCTGCTGAAAAATCCTTCAGTGGTTGCAGGTTCTGCAAAACCTTCCTGAATAATCTCCCAAGCGTCCTGGGATCCGAGCAGAGCCTTCATCTGAGTGCTCCAATTCACATAATTTGACTTTGTCAGGCGGGGCAACGACATGCTAGTAGTGGTCACACTCTCCATAGCTCTGATACCAATTTGTTATTCACAGGTCCTCTAATGGTGTTTCTCTCAAACACTCAAACACACAGATATGCTGAAAATACCTCTTTCTATTATTGATTCAGCCAAGCCAGATTTACAAGAGTTGTAGGGTGCTATTTAAAAGCAGTAGCAAATGATAATGACTAACCTAGGAAATCTAAAAACATATTAATTGTCCACTAAAAAATTCCTAGGGACACATCTCTTCACATAAACCTTTCATTTTCTATTTTCTTATTTATTTTATTTAAAGTTTAAACCCAACATCATTGCCGAGAAGTATATGCCGAGTTGCATAGCACCAATGCCAGCACTGATCGATCATGATATATCCCCCTGACAGTCAAATCATAATGACCCCACAACCAAGCCAACATATCATCAATTACACCTTGTATCAAGCACCACCAACACCGCCCCATTTCAACCAGCAGATCCAATTATCACATACCACCTTAAGCCCAACATTTTTAGGGAATAGTACCACTCAGCGATGCTGCCATAGATAAGGCTCTCCAATAAGTCCAGATCAAAAATGCTACAGCAAGACCTGTTTACCACAAGCTACAGTACCCTAAAACTATCCATCCCAACACTCTTACATTTCCCTTGCTTCACAAGTCTAATAGCAAGTTGGCCACAACCCATAACATGCCTCCTCACACTATGTGCACAACCAGTAGCTCCAACAACAAGACGTCGGGCAAATTCCTTATCAAGCCCATTACTTCCACCTCTGTGGGAGATTCAGACCCTTTAGAATGGGTCAAGAAGGTTTGAAGTTGCCATGATGCTACATAGAGAAACTGACTTCCTCATATGCAGGACTTTCCCTACCTTGCTTGGGGGTCGGGTGTTAAACTGGTACACTAGCCTTCCCACTGATTCAATTGCAATATAGGATGATTTAACCGCCAAACATCAAAATCAGTTCGCGGCAAGTTGGCCAGCCTCGAAGTAGATTCATGCTCTTCAGAAATTAAGATATCAACCATGCGAATCTCTATGCTCATATTTTGGCAAATTCGATAAGGAGGTCATTATTGTCAAAAGACTAGTTACCAAGGTACAAATTCACATCCTTCTATCAGGGCTTTAGGAAGACCCATTTTCTTACGAGTTGGCCAAGCATAAATTAATGAACATGGATGATGTGAAACACTGAGTTCAGGGCTTCATGCGGGTTAGAGAATATAAAAGGAGGAAAGACCAAATCGAGATGGTAGTTCTAGCAAAAACCGCTAACCAATTGGCACAGAGGAAGACAAGAGATTTAGGGGCGCTCATTACAAGAGTTAAGAAGAATACCCCCCTACCCCCACCCCCACAACACACACACACACACACACACACACTTACACTTCTCGATCAAGAATCCAGCAAAAAGTGATGCACACTAAATTTTGTAATGTTGAGAGGCCACCAACCCATAGCATCCATTGAGATAGCACTTATGGTGCCTTTCTAAGAGTTTTAGTTTATACCACTGTCTCTTTGAGCACCCTCACATCGAGATATTTTAACTCTTGAGGGATATAGACTTAGCTTTTACTCTATTACATTTCCCGCACTTCGTTTCTTAAAATATTCACACTTTTTTTTGAGTTATGAGACTAATTCCTTTAGACAAGCAACTATACAACTCAACTTGTTCAAATTGAGTATACATTTAAAAATTATTATTTGGGTAATCACATTAATTTTGTTTAACTTTTAGTTTCTGTTCCGGATGGCCCATACTTTAGTGACCCAGTGACGCAAGCCCAAACCCCCTCACCACATCCACGTCAGCCCTGCTGACCAGTCACCAACCCTCCTTCTTTTCTGTCCCCTAGGCAACAGCATCCCCAAGGTGAGACACCAAAATGTCTCACCTTGAGATACCCACCCTGTTGGGGGATCGCCCCAGACACCTTAAATAGGAACTCTTCATCCACAGAGGTGGCAACAGTGACTGCCACCTCCATAGCAAATGCTGCACCACGGCTATCACAATAGCGTTAGCGGCCCCAGCGTCCCCCAAGGAGAGCTGACCCATTTCACCTACCCACCCAAGGCAGGTATCTTCCCCTCATATAAATACCCCTCCATGACCAGGTATAGAGATATCTTATGTATCGCTACTCTACCAGTATATGCAAGCCCTGGTAATATCACACACTCACCCCCCCCCCCAACTTATTCATACTTGGGACAGTGTTGCCTAGTTTGGTCTTTACCTGTGCTAGTAGCATTACTCATATAGTGATTCTTATCTCACAAAGGGTATATATTGAGCTTGTAGAACCCCGGTACAGTTTCAAACAACATGTGGATATTACATCAATATATTTTGCATATCTATTATGAGGAAGGATATTCTTACTACCAAAATTTTCTACTACTAGCTTACTACATATCTAATCACCATTGAATCAAAAAAAGAGAATACTAAAAAGTTTTTGAAAAAAGAAAAATATTGATCCAATTGTGATTAGATAGGTAGTGAGTTAATAGTAAAAGATTTTGATAGTAAGAATATCCTTCGTCATCTATTATAACTTATAAGTTATATATGTACTTGCTGAACTTTTTTGGCCGCTGAACTCCAATAGTAGATCTAAGGCTTTAATCTCTAGTCAAACTCAAAACAAGAATAGCCACAACATAAATAAATTATCATTTAATGCAGAGTGCAGATCGAAAACGGAAATTTAATCAGATAAAAAATTGAAAATGCATACAAAACAAAAGGCGACCTTGTGAATTTTTATTTTATTTTACCTTATGTTCGATACTTTCAGCACATACTTAAGTCTATTGAACAATCTTCCCCTTTCTCCGATGTCCTGCAGCAACCACAAAATAAGATAATGTTGACTTTAGTTCAAGTTCTGCAACTAAGACTCAAACAGGAGCAGCATTGACCCCAAAAAAGAAAAAGCAACTCACGGTCATTCCCACACGAACAAACTTTACAGCCCTTTCATTAAAGAATGTTATAAGAGTTATCTCGTAGGAAGAGTGATTATATTATATTATAAAGATTCATTTTGTGTGTCAAAATTTTTTTTTTTGCTGCAAGCCCCACAAGATATTGTGAGTGTAGGAAAAATTTTGTTATCATATTAAATGATAGATGATAAATCCTTCATTAAAAATTGCAAATCTTGGTCTCATATTTATATCCTTTCATTTTCGACTCTTATTTTTTAATTTTTAATCACATCCACCGACAAACTTTACAACTGGCCATACATTTAAAAATGCCAAGTCTGCGTCACATATTATTTATAATCCATTCATTTTTGGCAGACATGCTCACAACGATGCTAAAGAATGTCAAGTTAGAAGTAATAAAGCGAGTTCAAAAGGTCGATCTAAGTGCACCTCTTGCAGAGAACCAGAGTTGCAGCCTCTTCTATCAGTTCAGTTCAGAGTCCTCTCTCTAATGTCTTTAAAAGTAGATATCGACGATAAGAGGACTTGGTGGACGATCTGTAAGTCCTTTTACAAATCCTCAGTGTTGTCTGTCCTAATCATCGGTGTTTAACTTCACTTAATTTTTTATTTAAGAAAATTATTTAAGAAAAAAAAAAAAGTAGGGATGACTTCAACACTTAGAATTTGTTTGAATGTGTTTCGTTTTTTTTTAAATATTTTGTAAAATAATTTATAAAAACTGACTCGTAAAACAAAAGAATAAAAAAAAATCTGGTTGATAATCTTATTTTGAAAAGACTTTTAAAAGTAAAAATAATCTACATGATAAATATTTTTTAAAGTAAACAAAAAAAAACCTGTTTGATTGATAATTTTTTTCTTGTTGGTTTCATTTTATAATTTCTTTATTCACATGTAAAAATTCAGATATGTTTTTATAGAATATTTTTAGGGTTAATCTTTTCTCATGTTACATGAGAAAAAATTAATCTCCTACACATACAAAGTAGATGAGAGATGAAAGAGAATAGAAGAGAGAAAAAAAGTATAGAGTGGGCTCCACCATTGATTTGTATGTGTAGGAGAAAAATATTTTCTCATGTAACATGAGAAAATATTAACCCATACTTTTAATACTAAAGCAAATCATGTTACAAAACTTTGTTAAGACTCAAGTAAATCATATTAAAAATTGAAAAACAATGAATTGTTATAAAACATGGATGACTTAAATCATGTTACTGTTATGCAATTATGGGTGACTTAAATTATGTTACCAGTGACACTAATAGTGCAATTATCTCTTATTCATAATTGTGTAACTACAACATTAATAGAGCATTACTCTTTCATTTATGATTGTAATTTTATATATTGATATTGTTTGCATAGGATTTTTGAGCTGAGTTCTACCCTACCTCTCTTTCTATTCTCTCTTCCCTTTCTCCCTCATTCATCTCCTTTATTTTATAACATGAATTGAATTTTAATTGTTATTTTAGAATTGTTTTTAGCCAAATGAAAAAGTTAGCTACCATACTTAGACTTATTATTTCAATCCTTCAAAGACAGGAATTTAACTTGCATTGAAACAGAGAATAAAATTCATGAAATAAAATTCATTCTCAATGTTATCATTCGTGGGAGTAAATAAAATTATCTAATTTCAATTATAAAAATTAAAAAGTAGATATATACTATTTTAAGAATTATTTTCAGAAAATACTTTTGTCAAACAAATTTTTTTAATTTTTTTCTTGAAATTAAAAAACTGTTTAGCCAAAGTGTTTTCACTTCTTGTTAGTGATATTAAAAAGGAAAAACAAAAACAAAAATACCTAAAGAAAGGAAAACTAATTTTGAGGGATATAAACTCGGAATAAATGGCAAGCCAGAGTGGCAAGTAGAGGTGTAAATGAGTTGGGCTTTGGCCTTTCTGGCCCAAACTTACGTAAAAAAAAAATTCAGCCTATCTGGCATACTAGCCTATTAAAGGCTTTATTTGTAGGCCAAGTCGGCCTATTTTAAAAAAATAAGAAAGTCTGACATGGCCTGTAGGCCTTGTAGGCATCCCACTGTAGACTATGAAGCACCGACACTTCAAAAATCCTGACGTGTCGTGTCCGACACTTTCCGACACTCTCGGACACTCCGACATTCCCCGACACTTCAACATGCGTTATAAAAATTCAAAAAAAAGTTCAAAGGTTGCGTTGCGTTGAGTTTTTAGTTCCAATTATTAGATTCGTTGAATTGCGATTACCATTTTATTAAATTTAATATAAATATTTGGGGTATCTTATGTTTCTTTGCAAAATTTATGAATATTATAAGTTTAGATTCATTTTTTTGTTAAATTACTGAATATTAAATATAATATACACTACATAAATTAAAAATATTATTTAATATCAAAACGTGTCCTAACGTGTCGAAATCCAACATTTTTTAGAATTAACGTGTCGGAGTGTCGTGTCGTATCGTGTCACGTATCCCGTGTCGGTGTCCGTGCTACATAGACTGTAGATACTAAGCAAAGAAAATAATTGTATAGAGTAAAGAAAATTTCATTCATACATGCATTAGTACTTCTTATAAGAAAAAAATGACAAACAAGAAAAAGTCAACATAATACCTCAGACGAAGCTGAGAGTGAGAAACAGCAGTGCACACAAAAATTAGGGTTGGTATTGGTACTTTACCACATAAAATAAATATTATTATTTAATTTAATTTTAATAAATTAAATAGGCCGGCCTAGAAGGCTTTAGGCCAGGCTTGACAAAATTGACATATGACCTATTTGTTAAAAAAACTTTCTTATAAGTCTAAACCTACTCTAAAAGGTCGGGTTAGGCCAAGTTCAATGTAGGCCGGGCTATAGGCTGGGCTGGGCCAGCCTTGCCCATTCACATCCCTAGTGGCAAGCAAAGCAAGGCCTCAGTGAATGGATTAAAAAGAAAAATAAATAAATTGGAAAGCAGATGAATTAAAAATATCACCCTACATTCTTATTAGTGATATAAAGGAAGATATAAATGATATTAAAAAGGAAAACAAACAAAAACAAAAATACCTAAAAAAAGGAAAACTAAATTTGAGGGATATAAAATCGGAATAAATGGCAAGCCAAAGTGGCAAGCAAAGCAAGGCCTCAGTAAATGGATTTAAAAGAAAAATAAATAAATTGGAAAGCAGATAAATTAAAAACATCAGCCTACATTCTTATTAGTGATATAAAGGAAGATATAAATAAGCCAGATTTTGAACTGGGGTTTGGTAACCTCAGAATATGTAACAACTGATGTAATTTCCTTTATTTCAAAAAAAATAAATAAATAAGCCAGGTTTTGAGTCAAAGTGTTTGAATTGTGCAGTTTACCCCAATCTGTGTACTGGATGCATTCTAAAGTTTGCCTCAATTATATATGCAGTGTCCTTCCTTTCCATGCATTTCAACCAGATGCATCATCATTCATCTCTACCTATCCTGAGACTTTTTGAACATGAAACCAATCTTTTCAAATTTGCAATAATACGACTTCATTTTTTTATTTTTGTATAATCCGGAAGTATCCCCTTTCAACCTCCTCCGGTCACTTTGTCCCCGGGGTAGGCCCTGTAGGCTAGCCCCTCATTGGAACAGCGGATGCATTGAGCTTCGCTATAGGAGGAAGGATGAGACTAATCCCAAACCGAGAAGGAGACACTTTTCCTCCTCTGGCCCCCAAAGATTTTCCAAGACTCAAGTAAACTCCTGACTCAAGCAAACCCTTGGGAGCTCAGTTGCCAACTGAGCTACCCTTGGTGTTATACGACTTCATCTTAATTATTTGAATCGAGTGAACATTATGAAAATAACATTATAATCTTGTTTAATTTTCAGGTTAAAATAACGATAATGTGAAATGAGAATTAATTATCAACACTCAAACATTTGGAACCGTATTTTCACTTGCTGTTTCTTATCATGTTCCAACAAAAATCTTTTGCCAGGTTAATACACATCATTATATATGGATATTGCATATCTAGTTGACCACTAAAATCAAGCATAGTCACCACTCACACATGAACAAATGATCATGTAATACATGAGGATGCATGTAATTCTATTACCTCATTTTCGGGACATAGTTAAGTCTGTTGAATAGCATTTTCCTTCTTCATTCTCCAGTTGCGGTCTGTTCAATGTATAAAAACCATTCATTTGCAAGTCTTGGTCTTATTCTTCTTTTTATTTTAATTACTTACATACGACAAACTTTACAGCGACATTAATTTAAAATTGAGTAACTATTGTATTATTGCTCACATAACGACAAACTTAACACTTGCAAGTCTTCATTTTTATCTAAAATAATGTACCGCACCTACAAACTTGATAATGATAACTGGCCATTTACAAAAGATATTATGCTTAAAGTAATTTAATCTTTCAATTTATTATTTCAAAGAGTAATATATGATATTTCCAATTTTTAAAATTTATATTTTAAATTTTTTCTCACTCACCAGCAAACTTTACAGCTAACAATGACGGACACGATAATTTTTTAAAAATTTGCGTGTCGGACACGCGTTCTACGTACAGTCAATATTTGGGGACACTCGGTCAACTTTTCGACACGTTCTAATACGTTTTTTCGACCCGCAGTCAACCTTTTTCGATACGCGATCAATGCTCCGACACATTTTTTTTAATCTTAATTTTATTTTATTAACTTAATATAAAAAAATAATTTATAAATTAATTTTTTTTTGTTATGAAATTTAACATGAAAAATTAACAAAATATGAAGAATTACTTTTATTTATATTTGTGTTATGAAATTTAAATACTTAATTAGTTATATGACTTATTATGAACTCTTATATGTATTAAATATAAATTATATTAGGAAAGGTTATACTTATTACATATTTTTCTTACTACTTCTTATTATCAAATCTTAACCGTTGATTTCCGTCAATCTAACGGTTATAATTTATTGCAAATTAATAATTAATTAATAATTATGATCTCAAATCAACAGTTAAGATTTGGTAGTAAGAAGTAGTAAGAAAAATAGGTAGTAAGTATAACCATTTCCATTATATTATATATATTAAAAAATTTATTTAATATCAAAACGTGTTCCAACGTGTCAAAATATGGCATTTTATAAAATTAGCGTGTCGGCGTGTCGTGTTGTGTCCCGTGTTCCGTGTCCCATGTCAGTGATCGGTGCTTCATAGCTTTACAACTCGCCATTCATTTAAAATTTGCAAGTGTTGGTCTTATTTTGTAGGGAAAGGTTATACTTACTACATATTTTTCTTACTACCTCTTACTACAAAATCTTGATCATTGATTTATGTCAATATAACGGTTATAATTTATTACAAATTAATAATTAATTAATAAATATCACCCCATAAATTATAACCATTAGATTGACGGAAATCAACGGTTAAGATTTGGTAGTAAGAGGTAGTAAAAAAAATAGGTAACTTATCCCTATTTTTTATGGGAAAGGTTATACTTACTACCTATTCTTCTTACTACTTCTTACTGCCAAATCTTAACCGTTGATTTCCGTCAATATAACGGTTATAATTTATTGCAAACTAATAATTAATTAATACTAATTGAAGATAAACAAAGAATAGAAATTAACAACATAAGAACTAAACTTAAATATCCACAAATTACAGACCAGAAATACACCAAAAGGAAACGAAAAAATGCAGATCAATTTCCAAAATTCAAACACTGCAGACTGCATTGCAAAACATGGTCTATAATCATCTCCTTCAATTGAATTAAACCATGATCATTAAACGAAACAAATAAATTTCGAAGTCCGCCTTGCAAAACTCACACATCTTCATCATTGTGTTAACTCCACAATGATCCCACGAAGAGAGTTCATCTTCCCATATGTTCGATTGGCATTTGTCTGGCTTGCAGATTGGCGGCCCTTCAGAAACGAACTTTCTTCTCACCCACAGGCCTCTAACGAAAAGTCGAACATTAAACATGCACAGAGAAACAGAGCATGATTGATTCAACAAACGAAAAATTTCAAATCCATCCGACCTTTGAGTTTCATCAACCCCTGACATCAGCATCTTTGTGACCTTTCAGTGATGCTTGCTTAATATGATCAAGGGCTGTATTTATGGTTTCTGGGGTTGAAGATTCACGAAAGTAATTAACAACACCCTCACGAAAGAACACATTAGGATTCCCACTCTCTCGACAACGTTGGATGAAATAGTTTACTCGATTCCTCTTTAATATTTTTGCTTGGTTGAAGGCATTCTCACTGCTTGCCTCAAGTTGATGAAAGAATGGTTTGGCTTCTATTACCCACTCCAATGGACCATCATCAAACTTTTCAAAGGAGACACTTTCATATACATCATCAGATTCTGCAAGTTCGAGGAAGTCCTTGCATGTTAGCTTCATGCTAGTTATGTCTTCCAAAGAACGTGATGCAATCTTCCGAAATATTACTAAATCACTTCGGATGGGAGGCTTGACAGGGACACAATGATCATCTCCATTTTCAAGCGCTTGTTTGAGGATGAAGCAGCCATGCAACTTGGTTTTTTTGTTGGATATTGAATATTGTTGACAAATTGAGATGGACTAATACATATGAACACCGCGAAATGAAGTAATACATTTGAGAGAAACGAAGAGACGATTGGCGGTGGCGGTACATTGGAATTATGGGTTATCATTACCCATGTGCAGATAACTTGGAAAACGAAACGCCGCCCTTTTTTATTTTTCAGATATCGGTTTTAGAAATTCGAAGCGTTGGTGGAGTAGGTAATTAGTCAAATAGGGTTATCAAAAAAGAAAAGAAAATCAATAAATATACAATCTGAATGAGACAGATGGAGATGGAACGTCATCTTTAGACTTTCCAGGTTCTTCTTCCACGTTTTTTTTATATTTTTATTTTATTTTTTCAAACAACATCTATAGCCATAATTAATTAAACATTACTTTCAACTGTTACAATGTTATCTGATACATTGTGAATCTTTATTTTTTGAAAAAAAACATTTGTTAATGCATAAAATTTTGTATTTTGTTTAATTTTTGAATCAAAATTAATCAAATTTATATAAAAATTCAGACACTGAAGTGGTATAAAAATAAATCTTAGATTTTTTGTTTATTTAAAATAGCCAAAAAATCAATATTAATAATAGCATTTAGAAAAGGAAAAAAAAATGCAATTATTTAATGAAATAAGCATATTCATCATTTGTTGGGAAACTAACTTTTTGAAAAAAATATCATATTTAACGCTTTTTAAAAAAATTGTATTTAATTTTGTTGGTAACAGAACTTTAATGAGTGGTATAAAAATAAATCTTTTATTTTTTGTTTATTTAAGCAGCTAAAAATTGGGTATTATTAATACCATTTTGAAAAAAAAAGTGATTACTTTATAAAATAAGCATATTCATCGTTTGTTGGGAAACCAATTTTTTGAAAAAAATATCATATCCAACGCTGATTATGTAATGGTAACAGAAGTTTAATGATATAATTAACATTTTTAATTTGGTTATATAATTTTGTTATTTAATTTATTTACTATACAGAACCTTAAATATATACATGAGGTGTATAAAATCATTAGTTGAATTTAAATTCAAAATTGTATTTATACAATATTACAATGATGAAATCTTTCTACAATAAAAGGTCATATAACGATATGTCACAAATGCAGCGTTCATGAAGATTCATTTGTTGTGAAAACTCATGAGTAATTATGGTGAATTTCCAAGCACACGTAATAAAATATATTAATATGCATACGGAAATTATTATCAGAGAAATATTAGCCAAAAAAATAGGATTAAACATCCTATATAAGATGTTCAACAAAATATGACAGGCATACTTCAAGATTAAATCGTCCAAGATGAAAAAAACCAAACAGCCAAATAAATTAAAAGACAAAATATAACAATGATAATAACACCAGCAAAGTCTAAAGCCAAATACAAAAGACTTGTTCAAAAATAATCTGTCCAAAAATGAAATTTGCCCCTTTCGAAAAATGACTTCGTTCATCTGCCAAGTTGTCTTCATTCGCTGCATCAAAACTTACACAATAACAAAAAAAAATGGTAATTTATCAGTAAAGTGCATTACAAAAATTATTATACAGTGTTTGGCATGAGTACTAACAATTTCTCCAATTTAATTTTTTTAATTGTATGGACAACAGAGTGTTCACCAATTTTGTCTATAAATTCATTAGAATTGACAAACGTTATCATCATAGACAGAGAATCATTAATAGGATATGCACTTTCACATGTCTGACTCGCAACATCCTGACGGAAAAAAAAATATTATGGGATGATAAAAATCAAGATTGATAAGAATGCATAAAAATATTTAAAGTTAATTTATTTTAACTTACTGTAGCTCTTCCGTTTTCAGCAGCAACAATGTCATTGTCGAAAGCTTGATCAAACAGAGTTTCATCCTGTGATTGTTTGGTAGAAGAAAAGGAAGATATAAAAGAAAAATGTATGCAAGGCAACTATATGAAAGAAGCGACAAACACAAAACAAAAAAAAAAGTAAATTTAATTCTGTTGCAGACTTAATGAAGGAAGACATAATAGTTTCGTCGGTGCAAACTTTAGAAACTTAATATTTAGGGTCACTGTATGAGTCAAAATTGTTTTTTCTAACATTAATCTTGAACATAATGGACTTGCCAATAAGAACATCAAATTCTTTTGGATAATGTTCCAAATCAACACCCTAGAAAAAAAGAAAAAAAAAGAATAAGATTCCAACCAATAAAAATATCAAAATTTAGAACTAATTAATATTACAACAGTTGATGAACACAGCGTTGGGCAAAAATAGAATACCATTAAAAATCAAAATAATTATTATCATCAGTGTCAATTACGTAGTATAAGAAAACATTAAAAATCAAAATAATTTGTTCGACAAAATATCTCACCTTGGTTGATAATCACTCCAATGTTTTTGGCAGTTTTTACAAAACCATTTGTCAAAATCTTCACAAACAGAATACGAGCATTTCTTACAGGATTTGTACCACCAGTTATATTTACTCTCAATTGCTTTGATAGTTCCGTAAGCTCATTAGCAAGAAGCATAGAAGAATTAGAAAAAAAAGAGAGCAAAATATAAAAATAAGTTTGCAACATCAAAAAAATACATGTTCATCTGGCAGAATCATCTCCAGATTGTCATCAAATCCCTTTTTCTCATAATTAGGGACCTTCCAAGTCCTAATGGCCCTAACCTTAATCCTCCAATCATCCTTAGAGGAATTTAGATCTTTCATAAAATCGTATTTTGAATACATGACTAAAGCAGGAAGTAGAAGAAGGGAATAACAACGAATGAGAATAAGAAGGTAAAAAAATGCAAGATGCTGAAGAAGATGAATGATTCGACCAGAGAAAAATGGAGGGTTCATGTAAAAAATGATAACAATGGGGAGAGAAGGCATTAGAAGTCTGAGAGAGACATTGGGACATTCAAAACATTGAATAATTACTTTCAGTTTCCAATGGGGTACAACGGTAGTAATTATTACGTCATCAATTACCAATGAAAGAAATAGGTGGGATTTAAATTGGATGTCTGTCACTAATATATTTTCGGACTTACAAATATTTTTATTTTGTATTTATTTATTTAATTACCGAAATTCAAGTTTCAAATACCTACCAAAACAGAAAACTTTTTAAATTTTTATAGATGTGAACACAAACCTCAGATTCAAGGAGAATGCGATACATCATAAAAGTTTCCAATAAAAAGTTTACTTTAGAATAATATAGATTAGTTCGCAAGTCGTTGTCTTCATTCTTAATTAATTATGTATATATTTTATTAATTTCGATTATTTTTTGAATTCATATTTTCTCTCACTTAAAGACAAACTTTACAGCCGGCCATTCATTTAAAATTTCCATATCTTGATCTTGTTTTTTTATAATCCATCCGTTTAATTACAAGTCTTGCTCTTCTTTTTATAATATTATTTTATTTTAAATAATTTTGTATTTATTTTAATAATTTCAAGAATTTTTTTTAATATTTTCTCAATTCATATTTTTAAATTTGATTTGAATTAAAAAAATATCGGTACATTTACTGTTAGTTAGATCTTTTAGCTCTTTTTAATATAGGAGTATTTTTTTTTATATAAGAAAAAATATACTTCATACACATTCGGTTCGCTTTTTCTACTGTTACGGCAGATAAATTATCTGCAATAAGTCAATACGATGTTGTTTAGGGGCGGAAATCAATGTGTTTTTGTAATTTTAGTTTATTTCAGGGTTATAATAGTCTTTATATTTATAATTTTTTAAGATTTAAATACCAAAATGATGTCTTTTTGGGAATAAATGCAGATAACTTATCTGCATTAATTACAGAAATATTTTTCCCTAAAATAATTTAATCTTTTAATTTATTATTTCAAAGAGTAATGTATGATATTTTTATTTTTAGAATTTATATTTTAGATATTTCTCACACATCAGACAAACTTTACAGCTCGCCATTCATTTAAAATTTGCTAGTGTTGGACGTTGGTCTTATTTTTTATAGTCCATTAGTTCGCAAGTCGTGGTCTTCTTTCTTAATTAATTGTGTATATAATTTATTAATTTCGATTATTTTTTGAATTCATATGTTATCTCACGCAAAGACAAACTTTACAACTCTCCATTCATTTAAAATTTGCAAGTGCATGTTGTATAAAAAGAAAAAAATTGCAAGTGAAGGTCTTATTTTTTATGGAAAAATATAACTGTGTCATTTTTATAAAATGATGTCATTTTGATGCATATAATAGATAATTTTTTATATTATCTCTCCTCTACTTTCTCTCTCTTTTCAATTTTATAGGGTAGAGAGAATACAAAAATTATCAATTATGCACCAAAATGAAGTTGTTTCATCTAGTATGACATTGTTTCTTTTAAAATGATATAAAGTTATATCCTTTAAATGATAAATAATTTTCCATTTTTTATAGTCCATGTTCGCAAGTCATTGTCTTCTTTCTTAATCAATTATGTGTATATTTTATTAGGGACATGATCCTTTGATATTAGTGTCAAACTAAAAATTTGATATCATTTTATAAATCTAACAGTTATAATTTATTGAGTCACATTTATTATTTATTATTAATTTTTAATAATTGGCAAAAATTAACTGTTAAAATTTAGCATCAAACCATTTTGTTTGACATTGATGTCAAAAAATCTGTCCCATTTTATTAATTTCGATTACATTTTGAATTCATATTTTCTCATGCGAAGACAAACTTTACCTCTGGCCATTCATTTAAAATTTTCTTCATCTTTTTTTTTTATGGGTTTTATTAATCTTATGTTAAAGGAGATAAGTTATCTCATGTCATAGAAATAAACTTGTGGGTCCCACCATATGAAAAAAAAAGGTGACACAGTTATCGAAGAGTGTGTATGAGAGAATTTTATCACATGTAGCATAAGAGTAGTTTTTCCCTTTTTTGATAAAGGTAAAGAATTTTTTCGGGTCAATGGAAATAAGTAATTTTCCGTGAGCCCATAATGACATTATTTTAGGGGCGAAAATCAAGATGTTTTTATAATTTTAATATATTGCAGGATTATATTAATCTTTATCATTATAATTTTTTAATTTTATAACCTCAAAAGGACGTCATTTTGAGCTCACTGGAGATAATTTTATCTCTAGTGTGACGGGAGAAATATTTTTCGCATTTTATAATCCATCAATTTGATTTACAAGTCTTCCTCTTCTTTTTATAATATGATTTTATTTTAAAAAAATTTATATCTTTTAATAATTTCAAGTGTTTTTCTTAAATATTTTTTCAGTTTATCTTTAAATAATTTCAAGTGTTTTTCTTAAATATTTTTTCAGTTCATATTTTTAAAATTGATTTGAATTTAAAAATGTCGGTACATTTACTTGTTAGTTAGATCATTTAGCTCTTTTTTTTTTTTTTTGGTGGACATCATTTAGCTCTTTTTAATATATTACTCACACAACCACAAACTTAATTTATAGCCGGCCACTCATTTAAAAATTGCAAATCTTTGTCTTCTTTTCTTTTTCTTTTCTTTTTTGTTTAAGGAGGTCTTCGTCTCATAGTCCATTTGTTTTGCAAGTCTTGGTCTTCTTTTATTAATATATCCCCAGCACCCACAAACTTGAATGGATAATATAGTATTTCACACTTTTAAATTTAATTTTTTTAAGTTAATTATGTGTGTTTTATATTTTAAAATTTATTTTCATTAATTATGCATATCTTTTAATATTTTCAAGTATTTTTCTTAAATATGTTTTCACATCATATTTTTTAATTTTATATGAATTTGAAGATATCCGTACATATTTCCTTGTCAGTTAGTTCATTTGGCTCGTTTGAAGATGCAACTCTTGGTATATAAAGTAAAATATAGTCTTCAAAAAAAAAAAAGTAAAATATAAAGTTGTGTTCTTTATTTTATTGTTCATCATACAAGAACACAAATGGATCTCAGGAAAATCATGTTTTCACATACTTAAATTTGGAATTAAGAATATTAATATTTTTCCATGATTCTTGTAAACTTTAATTGCGGAAGATTATTTGTTCTTCAAGAACCCTTTGATGATTTATCGATCTCCTCATCTTCCATTCTTCTATTATCTTCTTTCTTGATGGTAATAATGATGAAGCATAAAACTCTCTTAGCTGGAGATTGAAGATGGATAGTCACTTATTTAAAGAAATCAACAATCATCACAAAAGTAGTCATGAGTTTTATGACACATTTGAGACTTTTATCACACCCTTCCCAAAGCCAACCAAAACTACCATTTAGCCATTCATTAAATCATACATAATTATACATTTGTCTTTCACACATGAGTCACAATGAGTCATATCTTATATTCTCCCACTTGGTTCATTTGATAAATTTCCTTCTATGATTTAATGAAATATCAACTTTAATGCGCACAATTTGACTAAAGGTTTCATATATTGGTTTCATCATAAGTCATAATTATGAATAAAAACAATAAGAGTCATGGCGGGTCTACACTATCAAATCAGTATAGTTCATTCCATGTACCACTATATTGATCTTTCTTCCTAATATGATACTTTAATGGGAAGTATACTATTATGTCTAACAATAATATCTTCATTAAGAATAAGTTTTGTTTATCAAAGTCATCATACATTCATGCATGCATACATAAACTAAAAATAGGGAAAATGTCATAAACATATACATTAATGAGCTCAGAGTCTCAATAGTCAATACGTACCAATACTTATCAACATTCATTAGCTGACATAATGCCCATACTATATACATCACCAGTAAATATCTTCGGCAGTAATCCCTTCGTCAAGGGATTAGCTATCATAATATTGATGCTAACATGCTCTATTGACATATATTTATGAACTTCTTCTTTAATAGCAAAGTATTTCAACTCCATATGCTTAGCACCTTTGGAATACTTGTCATTTTTAGAAAAGAAGGCTGCTGCGGAATTATCACAATAAATTTTTAGTGACTTATCAATACTGTCGACCAATACAAGTCCTGAAATAAAATTTTGTAGCCATACCCTGAACCATGGCCTCAAAGTATGCCATAAATGCAGCTTCCATGGTGGATACAATAATTACAGATTGTTTTGTACTTTTCCATGATATAGCTCCTTCAACTAAAAGATATAAGTAGCCAAAAGTGGATTTTCTTATATACACACATCCGACAAAATCTGAATCTGTGTATTCAATCACTTCAAGATTGTTAGACTTTTTATAAGCATGTGATCTTTAGTGCCTTGCCGATATCTTAAAACTTTCTTTGCAGCTTTCCCATGATACATAACAAGATTATTATGGTATCTCCCAAACATTCCAACTGTAAAACTAATATTTGATCTCATACAAGTCTGAGCATACATTAAGCTCTCAAATAGTGATGCATACAAAATTGCTTCCATTTCTTTCGTTTCAATTCATTCTTAGGACATTGCATGAGACTAAATTTGTCTCCTTTTTTAATTGAAATTTTGAAATTGGATATACTGAGCGGTTTGCCATTTTGAATCTCTCTAAAACTTTATTAATATATGTTTTATGAGACAAGCCAAATAACCCTTGTGATCTATCACATAATTTATTTCAAAGTTACTAGAGAGAAACTTCTTAGTCTCATTTAAAAGATCAAGATCATTAGTTGCAAGCAAGATATCATCAACATACAGAACCAGTAATATAAACTTGCTCCATTGTACTTCAGATATATACATCGATCGACAATGTTTTCTTTAAATCTAAAGGAAAACATTGTATCATTGAACTTAAGTTACCATTGTCTTGAAGCTTGTTTAAGTCCGTATATTGATTTCTTAAGTTTGGACACCATGTGCCCTTTTCCCTTTTCTATGAACCCCGTTGGTTGGTCCATGTACACATCTTCCTCTAAATTCCTGTTTAGAAAGACATTTTTCACATCTATTTGGTGTAACTCTAGATCATAATGAGCCATCAATGCCATAGTGATTCTTAGAGAGTCCTTCTTAGAAACTGGTGAAAAGTTTTCTTTATAGTCAATGCCATTAATCTAAGTAAGACCTTTTACAACAAGTCTCGCCTTGTAATGTTCAAGATGAGAGTCACATTTGGCTTTAAATACTCAATTACATCCAACTCTCTTATAACCTTCTAGTAACTCAACAAGGTCCCAAAGTTCATTTTGTTCCATAGATTTTAACTCATCTTTCATAGCATCTAACCATTTGTCATCATTTTCACTATTAATGACTTGTGAAAATGTAATTGGATCATCTTGAATACCCAAGTCAAATTCAAACTCTTGTAGATATACCACATAATCATCAGAAATAGCATATCTCATTTCTCTTTGAGATCTTCTTATTGTTATTTGTTGTGGTTCTTCTATAATGGGTTTATTCAGTTCATTTATAGTAATTTCATTATGAGTAGTGGGATCATTCATTTTTTGTTCTTCATTATTATTAATCGGTTCAATAACACAAGAAACAACAACTTTACTATAGACATAAGTTCGTAGAACTTGTACTCTTATTTCTTGAATATCCACTTTACATGGTATTTCACTCCAACTAACTTCGCCACCCTCAATGAACCTAGCATCTCCAATTTCAATAATCCTTGTAGCATGATTGGGACAATAAAATCTATACTATTTTGATTTTTCTGGATAACCAATGAAATAATCATTAATTATTCTTGCATCCAATCTCTTTTCTTGTGGATTGTAGTATCTAATTTTTGTCTGGTAACCCCCAACATGTAGGTGTCTTAAGCTAGGTTTCCTTCTAACCCACAGTTCAAAAGGATTCTTTGGAACTGCCTTACTAGGAACCCTATTCAACAAATACATGACATTCTTTAGAGAATAAGTCCACAACGAAATGAGTAAAGAAGAATTACTCAACATACTCCTAACCATATCTAATAAGGTTTTACTATGCCTTTCTGATACATCACTCTGTTGTGGTGTAGTTGGCATCATGTATTGAACACAAGTACCACACTTTTCAAGGAATTTAGCAAAGGGACCTGGATATTGTCCGCTTTCATTATACCTTCCATAATACTCACCACCCCTATCAAAACTGACAATTCTCACCTTTCTATATAATTGCCTTTCAACTTCATCAATGTATATCTCTAAAGCATTTACATCTTGAGATTTATCATGCAACTAATACACAACCATATAATGAAAAATCCTCAATGAAAGTGATAAAGTATCTTTCTTTACTAAAAGTGTTAACAACAAAAGGACCACAAACATCAGTGTTTATAATTTCAAGAAGTTGAGTGCTTCTTGTGGCTCCTTTCTTTGTATGTTTTGTTTGTTTACCTTTAATACAATCCACACAAACATTCAGATCAGTAAAATCTGCATCCAGAAGGATTTCATTCTTTACTAATCTTTCTATTCTTTCTTTGGAAATATGTCCCAAACATTTATGCCATGAGTAAGCGAAATTCTCATTCAGTAATGCACGTTTAATGCCAACATTATGATGCAGGGTCATAAGTGTTTCAGCATATAGATTATCAAGACATGATTTATATAATCCATCACATAAAGACCATTACTAATCAAAAGATTGTGCTTGTACAAACTAAAACAACCACTACCAGATTTAAAAGAGTATCAAACTTTATCAAGTTTGAAAATTGAAACCAAATTTCTAGATATACTAGGTACAAAAAAAGTTTCAAATAAGTCCAAATGATGTCCACTATTAAGGATTAAACAGTATGTTCCAACAACTTCCACCGGAACTTTCACTCTATTGCCTATAAAGACGGACTTTTCATTTGGCTTTGTGTTTTGGGTTGAAAGAAATCACTGCATGGTATTAAAAACATGAGTTGTACATCCAGAATCAATCCACCAAGTATTATAAGGAACTTCAGCTAGGTTTGATTCATAACATAAATAAGCACTAGGCTTATCTTTCTTTTTGAACGAAGCCTTATGCTTTGGGCAATCCCTTTGGAAGTGCCCTTCTTTCATACAAAAATTACATATGTTTCCATAATGTCTCTTCTTGTGGATTTTAGAGGATGAGGCCTCATTGATCTTTAAGGGTTCTCTTCCCTTCTTCTCATGTTTCTTACCATTTTTCTTTTCAGCTCCTTGTTGTTTGACATAATTGATGGAATAAGTTCCTTGGTCCTTGCGTCTGGTTTCCTCCTGAACTAGTATATTGTACAATTCATGCACATTCTATTTGTCTTTCATGGTATTATAGTTCATTTGGAATGGACCATACTCAGACGGTAATGAGTTCAAGATGAACTGTACTAGGAAATTCTCATGCACATCCATTCCCAATTTCTTAAGTCTTGCCGCAATGTTTTTCATTTCAACAACATGCTCATGCATAGTACGTGAGCCATTAAATTTCATGGTGGTCAACGTACGCATAAGTGTCCCAGCAAAAGACTTGTCATTCGTTTGAGAGCGCTCTTCCACAAGTTTCATATAATAACCCTGATTTGTAATATGTCTAAAGGTATAGTATTAACTATTTAATCGTATATAATTCAGATTAATTAAGTGAGAGGCTTAATACAAAGGATTGGATTAAATATTAATAAACTCACATTGTAGATAAAATAAGTGGGAATACTTAGTTCAATCAACGTAGTATGGTATTTGTTATTAAAGATTTAATTATGCATTATTGAGTTTAATTAGGTAAAAGATTTAATTAAAAGAATTAAAGTTACTTTTGGGGTAAAAAATGCAGTTAATGGGAGTTTTGGGGTAAAAATGTGCATAGACAAAATTACCCGGAACCTAAAAGTAGGTTAAGAAATATTACTATAAAAACATTCTCAGCCTATGTGACCAGTTTAGAAGAAAGTTAAGATAACGAGATAAATAAGTTTTTACCCAATTGATTGTTATATAACTAAAGTAAGTGGTATTATAACTAACAAGCCACGTTTCATCATTCACCATATCCTCATTCAAGACTCTTCGAGTGACTAGTGATTCTCCGGTATTAGCATAGACAATTTTTACCTCTTTAGATTCTGCTTCTTCTTGTTCATCTACATTGTCATAGATTGGTTCTTCATAAAAAATTAGAGCCTCTGCAAACGTCACAATCTGTTTATTTGGATAATCTACAGCAACATGTCTAATTCCTTGGCAATTGAAACATCTTTTCCCTGTACTACTTCCTTTACTCAACCCTTCCTTGTTAGGAATATTTTTTTGAGGCGTAGAACTCCTTCCAGTAGGTGAAGTTGCTGATGAACTCACTGGTTTAGCTCTGAATTCCTTTCTAGGAAATATTGATTGAAACTTCGAATTGTCACCTTTTCTTTTACATTGTCCTTCCACCTTCAAGGACAGTTTGCACACATCTTCATAAGACCAATTCTGTTGTAGATACATAACATCAGAAATGTCATCCTCGAAATCTACCTAGATATTGAGCAATCACCTATTCATCTTCTTCAACCATGTCTCAACGCATTCGAAGATGATCAAATTCAGTGGTGTGCTGTTCCACCATAAGGTCACGTTGCCTAAAATTGTGATACTCAATAAATGCCTCTTGTCTGTATTGAGCGGGCAAAAATTTTTGATGCAATAATTTCTTCATCTTGTCCCATCTTTGAATCTTAGACTTTCTATCTCTGATTCTTTGTTTCTTGACATGTTCCCACCAGATTGAGTCATGCTTCCTCAATTTGATATCCACTAATTTCACCTTTTGCTTATTTGTGAGGTTTTTTAAATCAATGACCCTTTCGACGGTATGTAACTAGTCGATGAATACATCAGGGTGAGTTAATCCCTCAAATTCTAGAATCTCGATCTTCATCCCAAATTTGGATGTGAAGGGTTGATCACCGGTTCGACCTCTCCTTGGTTTTTCGCTTTTCCAAAATAGATTTTCGTCCTCCTCTTCCTCTAGAGATAACAGTTTAGATTCTTGTCTCCCTTCTGACCCGTGCAACTATGCCTCTGCAAGCAGTTGTTCGAGTTCTTGGATTCATCTGTCTTTTTCCTCAATTTCAGTATCTCTCCCATCAGTATAATAATAATCATCGGTAGGTTGACCGCGTTCTCTGCCGCCAGTCGCCACGACCTCTTCATCCACGACTACAACAACGACCTTCGCGACTTTTCTGCTCAGCCATCTTTAAGGCAACCTGAGCTCTGATACTAAATGATGCAGAATTATAGGAAAAGTAGACTTTTAGAAAAATGCAGAAGTTTTCTGCTATATTATTATTCTTCAACAATCAAAAGTCCTCCCTTCACATCCTTTTAACAAGCCTTTTAATAAGGCAATACAGAAAGTAATTGACAATAAAGGACCATCAATGGTCTTAAAAACTAATACAAAACGGAAATAATCATAAACCAAACATAAAGTCATGCAAACTGAAACGTCTGCAATTATTATAATTCATAAAAGGTCTTAAAACTGAAACATCTGCAATTATAATAACTTATGGTGACTCAAATGCATCAAAAACCCTTCACAATTTGGCTCATCTTCTTCGTGTGACCCATGGACACCATAGGAGAGAAGCTTGATTTTGCATCTTTTTCATCTCTCAACCAAATCATTTGGTTCTTGAACCAATATTTCTTATAATCTCGAGCCAAACACAACCCCTAATCCATAATCTACCAAAAAGCCTTGTATTGAGAGAAAAGGAGATAGAGAGGAAAGTGGCGACCCACTTGAGATTGAGGGACTTGGAGAGTCTGGGTGAATTGATGTTTAGAAATCCCACTTTCATGGAGTGTTATGAACATTTACATTTCTAGATTTTTCTATGAAAATGGGTCTTTGAATGAGCATGATTGAGGCTTAGGCAATGTTGGGAAATATGATGATGTTAATGGTGAAAATGTATTTGGAAGATCATTTCACTCATCTACATCAAATTTCAAAAATTAGGCCTAGATAGTGTGAATTCTTGCATTTCAAGTAATGTGAATTGGATTGTTGGTATTGATTGTGTTCAGGTGCTTCTATATTGGAGGCAAATGGACCTATCTTGATTGATCAAGCATTGGAGGAGCCAATGTACCATATCAATTAATTTTGATTGGTACATTAATTGTGATCAAAATTAATTGTGATTGGTGATTGATACATTAATTGTGCTTGGTGATTGGTATATTAATTGTGATTGATACATTAATTAAATAGCCCTTTTTCTTCGTTTTCTTTTTTTGATTGTGATTGATACATTAATTCTGATCGGGCAATGAGATTATACCACATAGCGCACCAAGTTCGCTACCCCCTGGTAGCAAACTTCGTCTACTCAGCTTTTTTTGGGAAAAAGAGCCACGTTTCATGAAATCATTGGCTACCAAGTTTGCTACCAGTCGTAGCGAACTTGAACACGTGGCAGTCAGTTTTTCTTACAAAAGTGTGTCATATGTCACGAAATCATTGGCTACCAAATTAGCTACCAGGCGTAGCAAACTTCAATGAGTGGCAGTCTAGTAAAAAAAAATTTTTCGTGTGGCACATAGCGCACCGAGCGTGAACTTTGTCCAGTCAGCTTTTTCTATGAAAGTGTGCCACTTGTCATGAAATCATTGGCTACCAAGTTCGCTACCAGTCGTAGCGAACTTGGACACGTGGCAGTCAGCTTTTCTTGCGAAAATGTGCCACGTGTCACGAAACTAAGTTCGCTACCAGTTGTATTGAACTTCAACGCGTGACAGTTTGGTAAAAAATACTATTCGCGTGGCAAATTGGAAAAGAATTGCCAAAAACGTAGCAATCTAGTCACTGTTCTCAGCCCAGCCACATGGTCTCTCACTTATGAAAAGAAAGATGAGACATCCCAACTCTTGAAACCCATCCATTTTTTTATCTAAACTAGTAACACATTTAATTTTACAACCATTAATACACCACCACCCACTTCATCTATACCCCTCAATTATGATCCAAGGGGGTGTTTGGTATGAAGATTTTGATAGAATCCTTGGGAAAGTGGAGTGGGGGAAAAATGTTTACCATGTTTGGTATGAGATAAGTTAGAAAATACCAGTATAAAATATTTCTCACGGATAATTTTTTCAACTGGACATTGGCAAAAAAAAAAAAGTAAAAATACCATTCAAACTGTGGTATTTTCTTATCCTATTAACCTAGAATCTTGTTTATAAAATTTGTGACAGAAATGCCCTGTATAGATGTGTTATACTGTTTAATAAAACTTGTGGCTTGAAACTTGTTTAAAAAACACATCATCTTGTTTAGCAAACCAAGACGGAGACACCCTATTATAAATTATAAAAAGAACATTTAAAACAAATTTTCAAACACGGTGGGTAATTTTGTAATTTCATTCCACATTCTTACATATATTTCACAACCAACCAAACACACCATTATAAAAATAACTCAACATTCTCGACAAAAAATTTGGCCTACCTTACCTTTTTATAACTTGCCCTAAATAAAAAAAACCCACCATATTCTCGATAACTTTTTTTTCCCGATAAAAAAAATTTTCCATACCAAATGCCTGTTCAAAAAACTTCCCACCCATGCCTAGAGATACCCATTCAACGACTATTTTTTACCATACTGCATTAATGCCTAGAACACATGTCCCTCCATTACACTGCCCACCTGTCGTACATCAACAACTCTTATTCTTTCCTGAGGATTCTCCCCAAATCCAGTGCTCCAACTGCTTCCTTCTGCTCAAACATCTTAACTTCCTTTCTCCCTCTCATTCTCTATCTTTTTTTAAAAATTTTCTTACATCATCATCATTTAATCAGGTCGTGTCAAGCAGGACCATAAGAGTAACAAAACTATCCTTACCCAATTTTTAACACATTGCATAACCGAGACTCGAATTCGATACCATGTTGAAATAATTTTGTGGCACTTGTTCCCCGTTTCATGGTTTTACTATCAATTCTCTGACAGCCTACAAAATCTATTTCAATCGTTTAACTCCAGTAACGGGTAATAATGTAACGATGAAACTACCAATTATTTAATTGGTGATAGCATCACAATTAGCCACCAAAGAGTCCCTTAATTGCTCATAAAGTGGGTGCATATACATGCCCTGTACACAACAAGTACTTTAAATACAGTACTGCAATACACATCCACATATTTTGGATATTTGATACAAAACGCATAAGCCAAGTTTTATTCATTAAATTACAAAGGGCTGCTAGAAAGACACTTGAATACCAAGTAGTGCCATAAACTGAGAAATGAACTCAGGATGCCCTGGCCATGCAGCTCCAGTAACCAGATTTCCATCAGTGAAGCAACGGCTTATAGGGTCAGGCTCCAGCCACGTTGCTCCTGACAGAACCACATTAAGCTTCACAGCCGGATAAGCAGTGCATTTCCTTCCCTGTTGAATGAAAAATGTATGTCAGCATGGCACCAAGATGTCATTGTACCATCCAGTATACCAATTATGTCATCACATGGAAACAGTGTAGAATAGAACAGCACAGCACCAAAATAACAACACTTGATTTTAAGTTCTGTAGCAATAAATGAAATAAGGGGAATGACAGAAATATTACGTTTTTTTCTGACCAAAGTATTTGATGGGCTTCAAAGTGATGGGCTACAGCCATTTGGGCCAGCCCAGTTGGAACCTTATAGGAAAAGGTATGCAAGAAGGAATAGAGATAAAAGAGAGGGGGCAAATAACAGTAGGAAGGGAGCACATGGACAGGGGGATGCGGGTGGAGAGTTGGTTAGAGAGGATGCCACGTGGCAAGCACTAAATGGAGAAGGGGAAGTGGGAAGGGGTGTAGAGAATATTGGAGAGGGGATATAGGGAAGGGAGGAAAACGGTTAGAGGATGGAAAATATCATCATCTGTTGGGAGGGAGGCTAATGAGATGGGAGGAATCTCTTAGCAGGGAAATATCTTGTTTAAGCGGGTAGTAGTCTTTCTTTTCATTAGGATTTCTTATTCCCTAAAAGGTTCCTTTAATGGTACCATTGTAAGGTTGAATTACACGGTTCAGTTGAGTCTTTCAAGTTGCATAATACAGTTTGGTCATTTTTTTCTTTAAATCTTGCATTTGCTGCATTATAATTGATTGGTGCCATTAATTTGGTATCAAAGCACTTCTGATCTTGGGAAGCTTTATGGTCCGAACTCGTACTGGGAATAGAATGGACGAAGTTGAAAGGAGATTTGAGGCGAGGATGACTGGAATGGAAGAGAGATTCACGCAAATTCAGGAGGCGATGATGGCCATGCTGGTTAGGTTGGAGAACAGGGAGATGAATATGGGTAGCCCGCGTGGAGGTGCTGAGAATGCTAATTATGAGGAGAGGAATAGGGGAGGAGGAGCGGCTAACAATCAGAATAATGAGGAGCGGGCGCGACGAGTGGAGGTACCTTACTTCATGGGAGATGATCCGTATGGCTGGATCTTCAGGGCGGAGCGGTATTTTCGTGTGAATCGGATACCCGTGGAGGAGCAAGTGGAGACAGCTTCTATTTGCTTAGAGGGGAAGGCTTTGAGCTGGTTCCAATGGTGGGAGCCCAGGAACCCGTTGGCGGACTGGGGTCGTTTCAGAAGCGCGATCTTGGAGAGATTCCACACGTCCACATCTGGGAACCCGTACGAAGCGTTGATGAGTCTCAGGCAGACCGGTTCGGTGGCGGAGTTCAGAGAGCAGTTTGAAGTTTTGGCAGCTCCGCTCTAACACGCGGATGACGAAATCATGAAAGCCGCGTTTCTCAACGGGTTGAAGGAAGAGATACGTGTTGAACTACGTATACATTGCCCTGATGAGTTGTCACAGATGATGAGATTGGCTCAAAGGGTGGAGGAGAAGGAGGCCATTCTGGGCCGAGCTGGTGCGTTGTTGGGCCGAATGGTAGCTGGGTCAGGAGTGGTGGGGGGCTTTGCATCACGGACTGCACTTCCCACACGAGAGAATAGGGGAATGGGAGTGGGCTCACTGGTTAAGGGAAGAAATGGGCCTCAGATTACGGCCCAAGTCCAGGGAACTCAAGTGGATAATAGTGCGCAATCCATAGGTAGCGTGGGAAGTGTCGCGAACCCTAATCGCGGTGGAGGCCAGGAGAATGGAGGCACGGGTAACGCGGCGCGGTCGACGTTCAACTCAGGCAACCACGAGGGACGGCGAGGGGCTCGATTCCGGCGGCTGTCGGATGAGGAGATGGAGGAGCGCCGGAGACGTAATCTTTGTTTTCGGTGTGAGGCTCCATATTTTCCTGGCCATGTGTGTCAAGGACCTCAGCTACATGTGATGATCTTGGAAGAAGACGGTGACGAACAAGAAGAAGCTGATTTGCAGACGGTGGCGCGGGAGATGGTTACGGAGGAGCCAGTGCAGTTGGGGATACATAGCGTGGTGGGTCTGACGTCGAAGAAATCGCTGAAATTGTCCGGTAAAGTGAAGGGTCAGGGGGTGGTGGTGCTCATCGATACAGGTGCGTCCCATAATTTTATTGCAACCAGTGTAGTGGACGCTCTGCAACTGCCAATTGATTCTTCTCGGAGTTTTATGATAATGGTGGGGGACGGGCACAGGGTCATCAGCAAGGGCCGTTGTCGAGAGGTAAAGGTAGAACTCCCAAATTTGATGGTTACCCAGGACTTCTTTGTCTTCGATTTGAGGGGGGTGGATTTGATTTTGGGATATGAGTGGTTGGCAGAGCTAGGTAATATTCAAGCCAATTTTAAAGAGATGAGGCTTACAATTCCGTGGAAGGGTGCTGACGTTACCATTATGGGGGATCCTTCCCTGTCTTGTAGTGGAGTAGCTTCGGGCAAGTTGGAGGGGTTTCGGAGGAAAGGGGCTGAGCTATTTTATATTGAGCTGGGATATTATTCGAACGAAGAAATGGTGGAGTCTGATAGGTCACCTCAAATAGACAAATTGCTACACGAATTTGAGGAGGTATTCAAGCCTTTGTCAGAACTACCCCCAAAAAGAGGTTGTGATCACAGGATACTGATTAAGGATGGTTCTGCTATTCCAAATATCCGTCCATATCGATATCCTCATTATCAAAAAGAGGAAATCGAAAAATTTGTGCAGGATATGCTTGCAGCTGGTATGATAAGGCCCAGCACAAGTCCATATTCGAGTCCTTTAATCATGGTGAAGAAGAAGGATGGGAGTTGGAGGTTTTGCACGGATTACAGGGCCCTTAACAAGGTTACGGTAATTGATAAGTTTCCTCTTCCTCTAATTGATGAATTGTTAGATGAGCTGGGTGGGGCAGGTATTTTCTCTAAATTGGACCTTAAATCTGGTTATAACCAGATTCGGATGAAGGAGGAGGATATTGAAAAGACGGCTTTTCGCACTCACGAGGGTCACTATGAATACTTAGTGTTACCATTCGGTTTGTGCAATGCACCTTCCACTTTCCAATCATTGATGAATGCGGTATTCAAGCCTTTCTTGAGGAAGTTTGTACTCGTTTTCTTCGATGATATCCTCGTGTACAGCGTGAATGGGGAGGAGCATGTTGGCCATTTGCGTACGGTGCTGGGAATTCTCAGGGACAACAAATTCCATGCTAATTATAAGAAGTGCAGCTTTGCTAAGGAGGAATTGGAATATTTGGGGCATCTAATTTCTAGTGAAGGAGTCAAAGCCGATCCTAGCAAGCTAGTAGCCATCAGTCAATGGCCAATACCTCAGAATCTGAAAGCCTTAAGGGGTTTTTTGGGACTGACGGGTTATTATCGGAGGTTTGTAAAGCAATACGGGCATATGGCACGTCCTCTCACTCAACTTCTAAAAAAAGACAATTTCAAGTGGGGTGAGGAAGCTCAAGCTGCATTTGAAGCTTTGAAGGCAGCTATGCTTCAGTTGCCAACTTTGGCGATGCCTAATTTTGAGGAAATATTTGTAGTTGAAACGGATGCATCGGGCATTGGTATGGGAGCAGTATTGATGCAAGCAGGCAGACCCATAGCATTCCTTAGCCAGGCACTTTCGGAAAAGGGGAGAAGTTTGTCCATATATGAGAGAGAGCTGAAGGCTATAGCTTTTGCAGTTCTCAAATGGCGTCATTATCTTATGGGACGCCATTTTATTATCCGCACCGACCAGCGGAGTCTTAAGTATCTCATGGAACAAAGGGTTATGACGGAGAGTCAACAGAAGTGGATAGCTAAGCTGATGGGTTTCGATTTTGAAATCCAATTCAAACCGGGAGTGGAAAATAAGGCTGCGGATGCATTGTCTAGAGTAATGGAGTGCCGGGAATTAACGTTGGTAAACAGCCCAGATTTGCAGTCACTGGCCGAAGAGGTGTTACATGATGCGGGCACTCACAAAATCATGATGGATTTGATGGTGGACAGTGGTTCTCATCCTGGATATCACGTCAAAGTGGGCTGCCTTTGGTTTAAAAACAGGTTGGTGATTCCCAAGTCTTCGGTAAGTATTCCATTGATTTTGCAAGAATTTCATTCGTCTCCGTGGGGTGGACATTCTGGGGAGTTGCGAACTTTTAAAAGGATCGCTGCTGTTTTTTTTTGGAAAGGCATGCGGCAGGATATTAAAAAGTTTGTGCAAGAATGTAATGTGTGTCAACAGCAAAAATATGATCATCTTATGCCTGGGGGGTTACTACAACCTTTACCTATTCCTTCTCAAGTGTGGGAAGATATATCAATGGATTTTTATTGGGGGGTTACCTAAATCCCAGGGAGTGGATACAGTGTTGGTAGTGGTGGATAGGCTCACTAAATACGCTCATTTTTTGACCTTAATGCATCCTTACCATGCTCATGATGTAGCAGCTTTGTTTGTCAAGGAGATAGTGCGGTTACATGGATTTCCTAAATCCATCATATCCGATCGAGATCGGGTTTTTATGAGCAAATTTTGGGCGGAGATGTTTAAATTAGCAGGGACCAAGTTGCGGTTTAGTTCGGCATATCATCCACAAACGGATGGCCAAACGGAGGTTATTAATCGCACTTTGGAAGCTTATTTACGATGTTTCATTAATGGTCATCCTAAAGGTTGGGCAAAATGGTTGCCATGGGCTGAATTTTGGTTTAACTCTTCATTCAATCGGTCCATTCAGATGTCGCCTTTTAAAGCATTATATGGGAGAGAACCGCCCGTGATTTTGCATTTGGAAGGTATTGACACACCAGTGGTAACAGTGGATCAATTGCTTCAAGCAAGGAATGCCATTTTACAAGATCTTAAGCATAATCTGAGGTTGGCACAAGAGAGGATGAAGATTCAAGCTGATAAAAAGAGAAGGGAAGTGGAATTTCAAGTAGGGGATAAGGTGTATTTAAAGATACAGCCCTACAAACTTCGATCGTTGGCTGGACGATTGAACCAGAAACTTAGTCCGCGGTTTTATGGTCCCTTTTCGATTGTGGAGCGGATAGGACCAGTGGCATATAAATTAGAGCTGCCTTCATACTCCAAAGTTCATCCTACATTTCATGTCTCTCAATTAAAAAGGGCAGTACCAGCGGCCACTCCAGTGTTGGACTTGCCTACTTGCTTGTCGGACGAAATGAAGCTAAGGGTTCGTCCGGAAAAGGTGCTGCAGGGTCGACGGTTGTTGAATGGCAGTGTGGAAGTGTTGATTAAGTGGGAGGGACTGCATGACAGTGAGAATTCGTGGGAATTGTTCACCGATATTAAAGAACAGTTTCCTTGGTTTTACCTTGGGGACAAGGTATGTGTTGATGGGGGGGGTATTGATGGGCTTCAAAGTGATGGGCTACAGCCATTTGGGCCAGCCCAGTTGGAACCTTATAGGAAAAGGTATGCAAGAAGGAATAGAGATAAAAGAGAGGGGGCAAATAACAGTAGGAAGGGAGCACATGGACAGGGGGATGCGGGTGGAGAGTTGGTTAGAGAGGATGCCACGTGGCAAGCACTAAATGGAGAAGGGGAAGTGGGAAGGAGTGTAGAGAATATTGGAGAGGGGATATAGGGAAGGGAGGAAAACGGTTAGAGGGATGGAAAATATCATCATCTTGTGGGAAGGAGGCTAAAGAGATGGGAGGAATCTCTTAGCAGGGAAATATCTTGTTTAAGCGGGTAGTAGTTTTTCCTTTCATTAGGATTTCTTATTCCCTAAAAGGTTCCTTTAATGGTTCCATTGTAAGGTTGAATTGCACGGTTCAGTTGAGTCTTTCAAGTTGCATAATACAATTTGGTCATTTTTTCTTTAAGTCTTGCATTTGCTGCATTATAATTGATTGGTGCCATTAGCACATAATCTGTTAAACACCATAATGCTATCAATTCCTGCCACAATCCAAATCGTATTATCACAAGGACAACTACTATGAAGCTAGAAGTTGTGCTAAGCACATTCTTCAAACAAATTAACATGAGGCCTAAACAAAAATTCTAGGTTAATTTATTTTATTTTATTCTAAAAAGGCAACCCTAGATCCTCTTTATGAACAAAGTTTAAGCCAGAACCAAAAAATGATATTACATTAGCATGCTGGTTTGTTGTACGCAATTTTGACAGCGTTTAAAAACCAAATAACCATTATTTTCAAAAAAAAAAAAACAAATAACCATGAATTCCATTGACACTCCAATGCCTATACTAACACTTTTCACCTTAAAAATAGAATTGGCTCACAACGTAAATAATGTCATTGCACATAATCAGTAAATACCTTAATGTTATCAATTCTTATCACAATCCAACTCATACTACCCCATGGTCAACTACAATGAAGCCAGAAGTTATGCTAAGCTCATTCTCAAACAAATTAACATGAGGTCTAACCTAAAATTCTAGTTTTTTTCTTCTTCTTTTTTAAGGCAACCAGAGATTCTGCCTGAGAACAAATTTTAACCCAGAGGAGGTCAGACCAAAAATTGACATATTACATTAGCATGCTGGTTCGTTATAAGCAATTAATAGTGTTTAACAGTTAAATATCCATGAATTCCATTGACACTCAAACAACTATACGAACAGCTTCCACCTTTGATTGAATGAAATAGGGGTGAAGAATAAATCTATAATAAACATTTTTTTCCAACATGTTTTTGCTCCTTTTTGCAGATGCAAATGATTCAGACAGAAAGATAAGTTAGAATACTAGTCTGATATCTATGAAGGACACAGGGAACAAGAGTCTATGTAGTGTGAAGTACATTAACAATAAGCACTAGATAGTAAATACTGTTTGAACTTCAGCAGAACTCACATAACTAGTCTCTCTCTGTGTGTGTGTATACAAAAGAGAGCGCCAATAGATTTTAATGTTGAATTTACCTTAGGTGCCCACCTGCGTACAAAATAAGGATCTACACTATCTGCATTACCAGAACCTTGGGAACCCTGTGGGAAAAGACTTCTAAAAGGATCAACAATATTGCTTCTAATCAAACTTTACAAGAAAATAATTATAATAATAATAACCTAAGGATTGTAAATCATTATAACCCCAGGTGAAAAAAGATAAACAAATCAACCCAAAAAAATTGAAGTCAGAAAAGATATACCAGTTTTCTGACAAAGAAAACGAGATCATCATCTTGGCGTCCCTTTGACTCCTTTCCACGGACAAAATACAAATCAAAGACATCATGCCAAAACTTCATATCCATTTCGACATCAGGAGCATCTTGCTCCTCAACTACCGTTTTCCCTATCAAGTTGGAGTGCTTCTTCACCATGCTTAACAATTCACACCTTAGGAACAAAAATAGGAAATAAATTAAAAAGAAAAAAAAGAACGCACGATGCAGCATATCATGTGAGGTTCAATTTGATACCACAATGGAATAATAAAATTGGATATGAAATGAGGAGACAAACAAGAGAGAGAATAAGATCGCGAATGTACCTTGAGGGGGTTTCGCCTCCATCGCCAAGCATTTCTTCTGAGCAGCTTTTTCACTCACTAAAATTAATGGTTAAGAGAACTAATCTAGTCTAGGGTTTATGACCAAAATTCGTAGGCGATTTGATACTACCACTGCCAACGCAGTACTAGTTTCTATTCCTAACTGTGCGCCAGAGGCAGGAATGGAGCAGTTGTTCGGTGCTTACGCACGCCATCTTTTGGTTCTTTGTCATATTAACAGTCATGTATTACAAGCTTGTCTCTTCAAAACACAAAGTCGTTGTAGTATAGTGGTGAGTATTTCCGCCTGTCACGCGGACGACCCGGGTTCGATCCCCGGCAACGGCGATTTGATTTTTTTTAATCACATTAGGAAAATTAAACCAAAAATTACAAAAAAAACAGAATGAATCCGAAGTCATGCTACAAAGCATAGTCATGCTACAATCCGAAGATATGCGGGATTCTATTTTTTGACGATTAACTCAATACTTGTATATTTCGTCTTCTTCTTCTTTTTTTATATAGTAAAAGACCCCTTAGGTTAGCTTCAAATGACTAGGTTAAATTGTTCCCTCAACTATCTTAAGCCTATGTTAATCATTTAATTTAACCTCGTTCTATGTGACTTATGTCTCATCATAAATGTGGGTAAAAAAATCAATCAGGTTATAGAAATTTCCGCTATGTGTTAAGCTTTTGACAATGTTTGAAACACAATATAGGAATAGTGAGGTTTTAAAAAAAATTTATTAAAAAGTACATGTATGTATTTGAATAAGGTTTGATGTTTGTCATTTCAAAGAGATAGACACAAAGAATGAAAATCATGGGAGAAAAAATTGTTGATTTTTTAATTTAAATTTTAAATAAAAAAATATTATTTTGTGTCTATCTCTCTTAAAATGATAATTTTATGTCATTTAAAATGACAAACACTTCTCTATTTTGAATATGAGCTTAAATCATACTTGATAAAAGTTTATCCTCTTATTGCTGTTTTCATTTTAAAGTTTTCTAATTGAGTTCTGGAATATCCAAACTTGGTGAGTAATGACATATAATTTCGTAACAGTTAATTCTTTAAATATCCTGTTAATTGTTATCAAAAAAAAAATATCCTGTTAATTATTTAAACGGTAAACTAAAAAAAAAACAAGAAGAAGAAAAAGAAAAAAAGTTTAATATTTTGAATATTTTATGTTTTGTGATTTTAAATCTAAAAAGATCATTAAGTGCATTGATTGAGTAGATATAAAATTATTCAATATGAAACTATTTTCACCTTAAACTAGTTTTTATTGGAAACATCAGGAAAGAAAAATAAAACAAAACAAAAATAAACTAGGCACAAATCCTACGCAATGAACTCCCTTATTGTCATGCAGAAGACGATGCATGTAATCACCCCGGAGGAGGATTCTCCGGCAACTGAACCACCCTAGAAAAATTGTTAGCATACGCAACTAACCAATCTGTTACGTCATTTCCTTCACGAAGGATATGTGAAATATGAATGTTCCAATCCATTGCTAGCATGTCTCTCATACGCATATTGAGCCGAGTTGATGGGAAGGGTAACATTCATTCAAAATGAGATGTTAAGCTAACAGGGAATCTCGTTCTACCCATATGTTGCTAAAACCCTTTCTTCCAAGCAACCTCCAATCCCACCAGAATGGCCCCAAAGCTCTGCGTTGAGCGCGCTGTTCCACTTCCTAGCAGTGGCGGAGCCGGACTCCGACCTAACCCGGCCAAAAAATTATATGTGTATTTATTTTTCTTAATTTTAGTTAGTTCATATCATAATATATTTAAATTATATTAAATACAAAACACTTGAACGGGAATCATAAAAAATAATTATAATTTTATTAAATATTTTTAAATTTTATTGAATATGTTTTAGGGAAAACTTCAAAAAAAAAAAAAACTTCTATTAGTTTTCTTAATTATCACTTACCCCTCACAAATTTTTTGAATCATTTACACCCTTATTTAAAATTTTTTTATCATTAAGTCAGGGGGTAAATGATTCAAAATTTGAGAGAGTAAATGATTATGAAGAAAGTTATAGGAGATTTTTTTGAAGTTTTCCCTGTATTTTAATTTTTTTATATAAATGAAAATGAAACACATAACTTAATACAACCTACCCAAAATCTCTCACCAAAAATATTTTAATTTTTTGATAGGGCCAAATTACAAATTTTAGCCCGGGAAAAATTACAATTTTAGACTGGGCCAAATTATAATTAATTATATAATTATACATGATAAATACAATTTGTTAAAATTTAGCCCGGGCCGAGGCCACACCCAGGTGCAACGTGGCTCCGCCACTGCTTCCTAGATTCTTGCTAAAACCAAAAATCCAATCGTCAATGTTGTTACGAAAAACACCTCCACATCCTGACTGGTACTTAGGGGTGTAAATAAGTTAGGCTAGCCTTTGACTTAAATAGGTCACGTCTATATAAAAAAATATTGGGTTTGGTCTGGCCTATTAGCCTGTGCATGCCTCAAATTACAAGTTTGGTTTAACCTATATTTTAAAAATAAAAGCCTTAGCATAGGCCTATTAGCCTGTTTAAGCCTATTAAACATTCAATAATTAAAAGAATAACAAAAATAATATTACTTTATTATTCAAAATTATTAAAATAATAATTTTACTTATTTATTTAAAATAAATAATATGATATAGGCAGACCTGTAGGCTTATAGGTCCGACATGTACAAAAAAAAAAATACTATTACCTATTTTCTAAATAAGTTTATTTAAAAGTCTAGGCATGTTCTATTTTACTATTTATAATAGGTCAAGTCTAACTTAATATAGGCTAAGCCATAGGGCCCGTAGGCCGGCTAACCCATTTACACGTTCTGATTTACACCTCCTCAATATGATTGTTACAAAATTAAATAAGCATAAAGTAAAAAAACAATTCAAATACATATTCCCCGTTTATATCCGTACTAAAAACCAATTGAACTAGTTTATGTCCATACTCATTTCCCATTTACGAAATTAATAAACATAAAGCAAAACAAAACAAAAAAATAAGATTTTGAATTGGTTCGGTGGTTCCTAACATGAAATGTATATAGTATATATTATTTCAAGCTCTAAAGTGGATCATTAGGATCTCAATTTAAGGTCATGTTCATTTACCAAAAAAAAATAAAAAAAAGGTCATGTTCATTCATAATACACGTTCAAGTAGGGGTGTCAAAACGGGTTGACATGACACGAATTTGACACGACATGAATATATCAACTAGGGGTGTTAACGGGCCGAGCCGAGCCGAACTTTGATCCTAACGGGCTAAGCCTGTATTTAAACGTGTCCGACTGGCTTTAATCTGTTACCTGTTACGAATATAATATTGGCCTGTGGCCTGGTTTATTTACAAAAAATAAAAGCCTGTGTGAAGTCTGTCTTAGCCTGTTAGCATGTTAAAGAATAAAAATAAGAGAACAGAATTCCACAAAAAATCAATTTCCAGATAGAAACCTTAGCTTCCAATTTACAGCAATAATTTACAAAGTCTACAATAAATAAAAAAACAAAGTGAGAGAATGTAAATAACAGGTTATATTATCTTAGCCCATTATAAAAAAAGTGCCAACATAATTAAAAAATAAAAAATAAAATAAAAAATAAATTGACACAAACGAGCAGTGCACAGTGGAACGAATGAGTTTTTGTGGGTTTGTTTGTGTGAAGGAGGATGAAGGATAATATAGAACAACACTAGTAATTCCATAAATATACATAAATTCAATATATATTCAAATAGCATAATATAGAACAAAATCATTCAAAAAATCTGTTAAACTAATAAAATGGGGTGAAATAAATTGATGAGGGAGAGTTATTACAAGTAGTATAAAAAATATAAATAAATATTTATATACTAGGTTAGCCTGGGAGGCTATAAGGCCGAGCTTCTAAATTAGAGTCGGAGGCCTTTTTATTAAACGAGCTTTTATACAAGTCCAAGCCTGGTTCCAACACGAGCTTTTATTAAACGAGCTCAGGTTTTTACGAGCCGAGCCAAAGGCCCCTGGCTCGTTTACCACCCCTAATATCAACACTAACACGACACGAAATTTTATTCGTGTCAAAATCTTCAACACTGACACAATACGGATTTTTTGCGGGTTGACACGACACGCAAAATAGGGGTCAAAACGGTAATTGACAAAAAAAAATGGTTCAAAATTTAAAATAATAAAAAGATAATAAAAAAAAATATGGGTCGACACGAACATGAATACTTCAACACGAACACGACAAGAATTTTTTACGTGTCATTTTTCCTAACACGAACACGACACGAATTTTTTCACGGGTCAACCCGAATACGAATTTTTGTGTCGTGTCGCGGGTCGACCCACGTGTTATAACCTATATTGACACCCCTATGTTCAACATCACCTTAATTTCTTTTTGTCCATCTTTATTGATATGAACCAAAATCAGTTTTCAAGATTGTTATTTTTAGGTGAAATTTTGTAAAACATTCATTAACTTTTTTTTTTGTGAGGAAAAGAATAAGAAAAAAAGGAGCAGGTGATGTCTACCAAAAAAAAAAAGAGCAGGTGATTTTTTTTTCAGAAAAAGATGTGTAAAATTTTTGATATAAGAATGATATCTTTGTTAAGTTTGAGTAAGATAGAAGTGGAGCAATAAAAACATTAAAATCAATTTTTTATGATAACAATGATAATTTTAAGAAAGTGTATACATGAAATGACGATGTGCATGTTTTTGTAGATGTTTATCCAACTCAAACTCATGTTTAGAGGGTGCAAACGGGGTTTTGTTCACAAATTGATGTTTGGCAAATTTACAATTGAAGTGTGTGATAGTTTTAGTTTCAAACTATAATCTGAGGGTAAGTAAAAGAGAGTTGCTTTTACGTTTGATTAGAAATGTTTCTCGCAAAAATTACAACTCTTTAGATTAAAATATCTGAACACAAATTATTATATCATTAAAAAATTTCTTTTAATTAAAACTAAGTACATCTTTAATTTTGTAAACTTTAACTTAAACACACAACAAATAATGTAACATGAAATGTAATGAGAAAACGTGGAAGCGGGTGGCGAAATGTATAAGTGGAATTTGAAATGATGCAATTGTTTGGAAGATAAGAAAATTGGGACATGCTAAGATTTGGGGGAAAACGTGAAATGGATGGTGAAATGTTATCGAATAGGAATTCAGTGGTAATTTAGGAAGAAAAAAAGTCCAAAAGTTAAACATAAAAATAAAAACCTAACTCTGGAATTGTGATATGTGAAATTTCAGTAATAATATTTGAGAGTAACAAAAGAATTTTAAAAAAAATATGAGTAAAGTATTTTGAAGTTCTCAACAAAAATTATGGAGCCCTCTATAATCTCTTAGCTTTTAAATATATAAAAATATCTTTTGAATTTTCAACAAAAATCAGGTAGCTCATTATAATTTCTTAGGAACAAAAAGTTGACTAATCTTTTTGAAATTCAAAATAAATTCATTTTTTTTAAATCGTGATGACGTGATCCTTTTGAAATTTAAAGAAAATCCATATTAATCTCTTAAAATGACTAATATGAATCTATTTTAAATTTTAGAAAGATAATAGATTAATTTTTTTTCCGTAAAAATTTAAAATGGACTACATAATTTTTGTTGAGTAACCAAATAATACTTCATTCAAAACATGGAGAAGGTTATATTAAAAAAAAATTATTTACAAACTATATTAAATATGACCAATCATAATTCAATCAGGAGTGTATGATACTTAATATAATTTAAAATATATATATAATCGGATTCTTCCTCTCAAAATATATATATCAAACAAGATAAGTGTTGAAGCCACGCGACGCAATGCGAATAAAAGTATAACATGCTCCAAGCCTATATTTTATTGTATATTTGACGGATTCAATCTCTCACTAAATTGATGGGTACGGCATCTTTCAAGGTATATCTATTTACTGTTTCTTGGATTCCTTGGTGCTGGGGTTAATTTAAGGGACAAAGTTTCAAAAGCGAAAGAAACTTTGTCCACTGAAACAACGCATTGGTCATGACTCATGATCCAACGACAAAATCATTTAATATGATAGAATTGAGAGAGCCAAAGATAGTGCGTACATTGATTTTTTTAAAAGCAGCTTTAGTACACAGAACATGATCAATCTACAATAGTAAATGAAACCTGCTGCAAAATTGTTTTAAAAAATCCAAAAGAAATCAAAAGGCAAACAAATCAATATGATCACGGTGGTGATCCCAACAATCATGTTCCCAACCCACTCTTACACGCTCACCAGTAACCTCCCTGCCCCACTTCTTTAATTTCTTCGTTTAGCATTTTATCTTTTCGATGGATAAGAAACAAAAAAATCTGTTCAAACACAAAGGAAAGCACAAAATCCATAATAAATGAAGGGTTTTATAATTCTCATTTAACATGAAAATTTGAATTTTTTTACATATCTTTCGATTTCGTGTTAACATGCAGGAGCACAAATTTTTTCAGCTATGTGAGTGGCAATATATTTTATCTCTACAACCTGATAATTTAATTCTCATGTTGAATGAGAAATATAAAACCCATAAATGAATCGAAATATAGCAAATTACCAATCGATTTGTTAAGCAACATATTGAAATCGGTAACTAATTTTCAACAATTTCGATCCAACGCAGGAGCCAAATTTTGCAGCTATGTGAGTGGCAAATATGGGATTCATAATTTTATCATATATATTCTAGCTCACTGATTCAATGTTATTCTCCAGTTATGTCCATTGACCACTTATCATGATGAACAAATTAAAGGCCTCGGAAATCTTATATATTCTGAACAAAAGACACGCAGGCAAAGAATGTTAAAAGCACAGAAATCAAGCTTAATATAATTTATTTCATTACACATTAAACATTCTCGATTATCTGTATACATCAAAGGCAAGGGAGATCGCTTCTTAATTTCATTATTGATCTCAAAAATCACTCCAAAACATATTTGAACGCACAATTCTCATAACCCGCACATATAAAATTATAATATATCACTTACCAAGAAAGAGATAAGAGACGTTGATCTGATTTTGATTTTTCTCAAGGCCTCAAAATTAAGGTATTTGTTTTTTCCAATTTCACTCTTCAGTCAAGAACTGCTCCTGGTACTCTTCTTTCCTTTACCTGTCCTTCTCCTGCTGGTGGTTCCAGCGACACAATCATGACGGAGATTTTCTTCGTTGGACATCAACGGCAAGTCGTTGGCATCTTCTCCGTCTTCTACAGTTGCGATGCGGATGCAAGAGCAATGATTTAAGGATGCAAAAAAAGCCATTGTGACACCGTTGATGAACCACATGGCCACCCCATCTAGCTTTCCGCAACCAGAAGAGCCTTGGCTCGATGACGACGACGACGACGAATCCCGGACCCTGGACTCAACGGGATTTGATGATCGGAGACTGAGGAAGCCGCTGCAACTCGAAGAGGTAGTGGCAGCCATGGAATTTTAGCTAGAATCCACGTTGAAATGGCCACACCCAGAAACCAATTAGGTAGAGCTTAAGAAGCTTCAGGTTCGTAGCTAATGATGGACTCTAGCTGGGTTTAATTATTATTATTATTATTATTATATTATGGTGTCCGGCGTGTATCATTACAATTTATTGAATTGAAAGCTTATCTTTTTATTTTATTTTCAGATATCTCTTTTTTACCGTTTACTCCGCAGTCTGTAAGCATGTATGCGCACGCGCGAAAAAGAAGACGAAAGAATTAATCACTTTAAAATAAAAATACAATATATATTCTATTTTGGAGACAGAGATGTCTAGCTCAATAGATTACGTTAACCTTGGATTTAGTGTCATTTACAAGATATTTATAGAGAAGATACTTGAATCAAATAGATCACTGTGCATATGGGTATAAATGGGTTAGCCTGGCCTAGACTACAGCCCGACCTACATTGAACCTAGCCTAGTTCAGCCTACATTGAAAAGTAGAGTTGCTTAGACTTATAAGAAGCATTTTTAACAAAGATTTTATAAGAGTTATGTTATTGGAAAAGTGTTTGTGTTATGTTATAGAGATTCATTTTGCGTGCCGGAATTTTTTATTTTTTTTGCTGCGGGCCCCACAAAATGTTGTGAGTGTAGGAAAAATTTTCTGGTCATGTTAAATTATAGATGATAAACCCTTTTAACAAATAGGTCGTAGGTCAATTTTGTCAAGTCTGGCCTAAAGCCTTGTAGGAAAATAATATAATAAATTTCAATAATACTCTCCTTCCCCTTGTCTTGATGGTGGTTTAAAGATACTTCAAAGAATGATATTCTCTTGTAGACTTTATTTCAGCTTTGGTTGACCTAGTTAGTAATTGTATTTTTATTATTTTCGCAATTTCTTTGACTCTATTCCTCTCTGATATACATTATAGAGCTGGGGTATTATGTTGATTCTTTCTTGTTTGTCATTTTTCATTTATTATGAGAAATACTAGTGAATGTATGAATGAAACTTTGCTCGGTATATTTTTATAGTTATTATTTTTATTGTAAAATTTGTAATGCTCACTAGTGAAATTTAAATCTCGTGTAAAAAAATGCAGCAATTTATGAACACGTTAATAACTTGTAATGTCATGCGAATATTTTAAAAATTGTTAAAAAAAATTTAAACAAATTTAAAAATATATCACTATGGAGGCCTACAAGGCCTGTAGGCCATATCAGACTCTCTAGTTGTTTAAAATAGTCCAGACTTGGCCTATAAATAAAGCCTTTTTGTAGGCCAGATAGGCTGAATATTTTTTTACGTAGGCTTAAGCCAGAAAGACCAAAGCCCAACACAGCTTGGCCCATTTACACCCCAACTGTGCACAGTAAAACAATAACGACTTTGTCAAAGAGGATGTGTGTGCGCACAATGACAATATAACAGAAAGAGAGAGAGAGCGTACCGTACCTATACGATTTACCTCTTATTTATAAGGTTTACATGTAGGTAGTAGATTATAGACATTTATTAATATACTTCATGGATATCCTTCCGTAATTATACTTGATTTAAATATTAGATTGTGGGTAGTGGAATATAGATCTTTTTTGGTAGTCAGATTATAGACCTTTGTTAATATCCTTCATGAATATTTTTTCATAATTATACTTGATTTAGATTTTAGATTCTGGGTAATAGATTATACCTTTATTAATATCCCTCATGGATATCCTTCCATAATTATACTTGATTTAAATCATAAATTGTCTTTTGTTGGGCTTGTCAATCAATGAGTTGCCCGGGTCCATAACACAATCAATATACTTTTCAACAAAAATAAAAATAAAAAATCAATATACTATGTCGTGTTGCATCTAACATAAAATACACGCAAGATGCTGCTCTTCTTTAAACTATTTCTTAAATGTAAGCATAAGTTATGTTGGCAATTAATGTTCAATAACAACATCTTATGGGGCGAAGTAACTTAATTACATTCTCAATTTCTAGATGATGAATTTCCAGTTAGATTAAAATATATATCACCGTCAGGAAACATCAATCATGCACGTACAGTGGATTAATTATCATGCGTATAGAACAAGATGTGGATGACAAGGGGCTACACCTTTTTTTTTTTGGTAATCACAAGGGGCTATACTTTTTTAAAGGTTCATGATTGCCTTTGCTTCTCGATTTGTCCATCCTTTATAATTTGGTTTTATTAATGGGTTGTATAATTCTCATGTTAAAGGAGAATTGAAATATCATGTTGTAGAGATAAAAAATATGTGAGACCCATGTGTTACAAGAAATTATATGTAGGACTCATGTCAGCACGGAAATCGAATGGTGTGTAGGAAAATTTGAATTCTCATGTTGAATGAGAATTATAAAACCCTTTATTATTTAGTGGTCTTCCCAATAGGTAAAGTTAGGTATTTAAATTGAGGGGAAAGTATTTATCATTTTTTTATATCATTTCATTCTCACAGATACCCACACCTTTATTTTTTTGTCAACTCTCTCCTCCTTTATCTATCTATTTCTCTCACTTAAAATGACACAACTTTACATCTTTTAGAATGATACACATTTTTTCCCTTAAATTAATCTTCCAAGAAATTTGAAGAGAATATAATTTTTTTTTCCTGAGATATGCATATTATTTTCGGGAAAAGCACCATTTTAAAATTTTTGAACAAAAGAATTACCTGATTAAAGCAGATTGGATAAGTTTTTCTAAAGTAATGCAGTCAAACATGTCACCTATTGGGTTATATAAATGACATAACTTGTTTATCTTTAGATGATTTTTTTTTTGATTTCACATAAATTTTCGAGATCAACGCAATGACACCTCATTTGACATATTTCATCTCCCACAAACATAGTTTGAAGATCTTCTGCATGAACGCTCTTGTGATTGTGGAACAATTTTTTTTAAAAATATAATTAAATTTAAGGAAAAATATTTTACTTTTGCCCATATAAATTTTGGGCTTTACTTTTCTGGCACGAGTCGTGTTATGTAGGTGACATGTTTGACTGCATTACTTTAGAAAAACTTATCCAATCTGCTTTAATCAGGTAATTCTTTTGTTCAAAAATTTTAAAACGGTGGTTTACCCTATTATTTTCGCAATTCAATCCAAATGTGGTGAATGTCTAAGAAATCTGCAACAGTGTTTTTCCGAGTTATCTTGGGTTATATAAGTGACATTTTTCACTCATAAAATGTCACATTTTAATTTTTTATAATTAAATTTAAGGAAAAATATTTTTACTTTTCCCATATAAATTTTGGGCACATCATTTATATTATGTTGTGATATAAATTAAGTGAGGCCCACCAATTTAAAAAAAATAAAAAAAATGAGAGATGTAATTTTATGAATTTTATGTAACATAAGAGTATAATTTCTCATAATTTTTTTGAGTAAATACCCTTTTTAGTCCTTAACAAATTTCACGATTCCCGATCTAGTTTCTAACAAATAAAAGGCTATTCGTGGTTCCTAAGAAATTAAAAATGGACCCATTTAGTTGAAATTGTGATCCCTCACAAATTCAAAAAAGACCCACATTAATTCCTCAAAAGGACTAAAAAGGATCCATTTTGAATTTCTTAGGGACCACAAATAACCTTTTTATTTGCTAGAGACTAAAGTGGGTATCCTAAAATTTTCTGAAAATCGAAAAGGGTATTTACTCAAAAAAAAAACTTCTATCATATTTACATGAAAATATGTGAACCTCATTTTGGAAAAAAAAATGAAAGAAAAAATTAATGAAATCCATTCATTTTATATAGGAAAAAATGTTTATCCTTTTAAATGACACAACTTATATCATTTCACTCTCACAAAGAGGTGAGACTCATACCTTTTATTTTTTTGTCAACTCTCTCCTCCTTTTTCTATATCTTTTTCTCTCTTAAAATGACACAACTTTACATCACTTAAAATGACACACATTTTACCCTATATAAGTGTGACAGAAATTTTTGTGTGTAAACAAAGCCAGAAATATTAAACATTTAAATTTAGGGAAAAATGTTTCTTCAATTATTGCAGATAAGTTATATGCATTTATTCCCAAAATGACATTGTTTTGGTATTGAAATCTTAAAAAATTATAAATATAAAGACTATTATAACCCTGAAATAAATTAAAATTACAAAAATACCATGATTTCCGTCCAAAATGACGTCGTATTAGGCTTACTGCAGATAGCTTATCTAGGCAGAAAAACGAAACCCTTAAATTTATTATTGTACTACGGTTAGTTTTTTTATACAAATTCGCATTTAATTCTGTCTTTATATAATTATTGCCCCTTTTATTAAAAGATTGAAATTAGACCCACGAAAATGGTGCCACTTCCTTCATAAAAACATTTATACTATAATTTAAGGGAAATATTACTCTTATTTTACATAAAATATTATATCTCATTTTCTTTCACTTCGATTTCCGTATCCCACCTTTTTTTTCTTCCTTTTTACTTGTAATGGTAGGACCCACCTATTTTCTCTCTACAATATAAAATAACTATCTTATGTTAAATGAGACTAATAAAACTCATAATTTAATGGGTAAACAACTTCTCCTTTCAAATGATAAGTTTTTTTGGTGCAACACTCACATCCCACAAGCATTGAAATGTGTGATATATTTTTTGTTTTGTTTTTTTCAAAACAACCAATGAACCCACCAAAAAACTCTTTCAGCTGCAAAAATCAACTTCTCCGGTTAAAGGAGAAGTTGTTTACCCTGATTTAATTTATAATATAAGGTCAAATTTTACGGGTTTTTTTTTCGTATATTGTCTATTATGGATATGTATCATATCCTAACTACTTACTCAACAAATCCACTGAATGATAGATGCTCAACTATCCTAACAATATCAAACAACAAAGGTACTCAGGATGGAGTCCTTATCTCAACAACAAGGAGATTGGATCCTGTTGCAACTGGGAGATCTTGACAAACCCTAGAGGTAACCCTTATAAATAAGAGGCTAAAGACCCCAACTACACACTTTTTAACCTATTTATGAATATTGTCCACACTGTGCACACACACCCACGTCTTGGCTATAAGTCTGTTGCTTGTGCGCAGTGATTGGGACTTCTGCTATAAGCCAAGTATACATTCGGTTATACAATATCTCTGAATGCATACCATACGGTATAGCAATACGGGCTTACCAGGACCGAAGACTGTCAAATCTTAGCTTTGATGTTTAGTTTATCTTTTTTTCCAGCTTTGAAATTTAATTTTAACATAGAGATATAATTACCGGTAGTTGTTTTTATTTGTGCATTTAAATTCATTAACGAAATGAACAATTACTTAGTTATTTAAATTTTTAATAATTTTCAAGAATAAATTAAATGCTAGCATTAATATTCGTCAAAAGTGGATTTTGGTATATCTCTATTCAAACACTAACCATTTACATTAATTATAATACTTAATTTTTAATTTGAAATCTAGATAATAAAAAAATTGATTGGCAGACATATTAATGAGAGTTTATGTCTGTGCATGTAATATTAAGAAATAAATGCTTCAGGACTTTTGTTCCCGTTAAGATAACGGTTAACATCTTATCATTAATTATATCTCGTTACAATGTAATTTTTTTTTTTACTTTGTTTTTTTTTTTTATATTCCAATCGATTCATTGTTTCGCAATTAGTTTGATTTAAAGCAAATTTTAGGATTAAGATTTTAAACTCCTCCTAACGATAATACTAGGAAGAATTGAATACATGCTTTAATACTTCATCACTCAATTTTCCGATGCGAACTGAATTATCATTTTTTCGATGTATCTCTCATTTCTTTTTATCGTACCATACAATATCAGAAAGGTATGACCATTCTTGAGTACTACTTTTCTATTGTGGTTCATTTTAAGGTCGTGCAAAACGTGAAAAGGAGAAAAAAAATTAAAATGTGTGATGTACAATCTCTCTTATTACATGATACTATTTTATAGTTTGGGAAAAAAATTAAAATTTTACCTAGCTTCCCAATAGGGTAAAGTTAGGGATTTAAATTAATCTTCCAAGAAATTGCAAGAGAATATAATTTTTTTATAGATATACAATTCGACCCAAATGTGATGAAGGTTTAAGAACTCTGCAATAGTGTTTTTCCAAGTTATCTTGGGTTATATAAATGACATTTTTCACTCATAAAAAAGTCATTTTAATTTTTTACAATTAAAATTCGGAAAAATATTTCTAATTTTGCCATATATTTCATTTCTAAGGCCGAAAAACCAAAAAAAAAATGTGTAGAAATATTGTAAAAATTAGTGGTACTCAAGAGTGTTAATTGTAAAAAATATTGTAACAATGCTTTCTAAGGCCGCAAAACCATAAAAAGTCAGATTTTCATTTTTTACAACTCATTTTAAGGTCCATGATAAATAATGTTAGGAGCTTTAACTTAGCAGCAATTATTTATCTATATCTAAAACGTGAGTAATTTTTTAAAAATTAACCATAACCAGAGAGGCAAGGCCCTTGCTGGAGCCAACATAGCTCCGTCACATGAGAGAATATATATATATATATATTATACTTATAACTTATTTTTGCTTACAATCATATTTTAATCGTTGATTTTCGTCAATTATTGGTTATTATTTTTTCAAATCAAACTTATTAATTAATTATTAATTCACTATAAATAATAACCGTTGATTTGGAGAAATCAACGGTTAAGATATGATTGTAATATGTTATAAATGAAAATATATTGTAATTATAACTTTCCTTATATATATATATATATGTAAAGTGGTGGAGTAACATAATGCCAGGGGTGGCCTCGGTTTGGGCTAAATTTTAACAAATTGTATTTATTATATATAATTAATTATAATTTGTCCATGCTAAAATTTATAATTTAGCCCTGTCTAAAAACTAAAATATATTTGGTGAGAGATTTGGTTAAGTTGTGATTTTTCTTAGTGTTATCTGCTCAAGTGCTCTGTTTTTAATGTAATTTAAATATATTATGATATGAACAAACTAACTTAAAAAAATAAATGCACATATAATTTTTTGATTCGGCCACTATATATATATATTTGATAAGTATTAATCATATTTTGGAAACCTAAACATGAGTGTAATAAGCAAGGAAGGATGGGAATGACACGCGGAAGTAGTGCGTCTAATAATGTGTTGCACCGCTGGGTCTACCCACATATTGACCCCATTAGTCTCGGATTACATAATATATAAATCCACCACCTACTCTCAAAAAAGGGGACATTCTAGGCAATTGCTTTAGACAACCAAGCTGAATCCAAAAGTAAGAAATGGAAGACTATATTTTAAAGGAAAATTTTCTGCAATTTAATTTTTAGACGAAGACTGGTGTGAAAATCGATTGCTGATGCGGGTTTTGGAGATTACCATTGAATTTGGACCTTGACAGTATTAACTGACCTTTCTATATGGAGTTAATTGGTCATGGTTTCATAAACCGCTCCCTCTATGTGCGAATAGAATTTGAACACAAAACCAAAATATTTAATTGGAAAAAGGAAGAAGAGAAAACATTCATAGTGCAGAGCCAATCTAAAGTCTAAACTTACTCGTGTATCTGCTAAACACTTTCTCACTTGACGTGGCTCCGATTATTAATTGTTATCCAATTATATCAAGATTTAAATTTCTTTGGTATCTGGTGCACTAAACTCAGTATAATATTTTCTTAAATTGGAAAATTTTGATTCCATTTTAAACTATTGTATTTTTATATACTTCATTTCAAATCCTTGTACCATATATAATTTTTTTTTATATATAATAATAGGGGGTAAGTTATATTTACAAATTTTTTATTTATAGACTCTTATAAACTACACTAAGTATGACCGATCATACTTAATGTAATTTATAAAAAAAATTATAAACATATCTTAGCCCATAGTAATAATACCAAAAATTTATTCTATCAGGACCCGTTATTTCTGAACTTCATTCGGCCGTCGTCAGATATTTGACGAATTTCAATATCAACACCTCACGATACCCAATTCCATATATGGAGCTAAGTCCCGTGACTTTTTCATATTAATTAAATCCGAGTTAGTGAATGAGTTAAATTCCACGAATGATATTTTTATGGTAAATAATAAAATAATATCTTTCATGTATTTTTCATTATTAAAAAAATTAAAGTACTATCAACTTTATTTATAAGACCAAATTATATTATCTATATTTTGGGTTAAAAAAATAAACCCCACTCTTTACAGTTTTGTCATATCTCTACACGTGAGATTGATTCAGAAAGTTATTTTTCCTTATATATGTTTTCCCCTAGAGTGAAAAAACCTTATCGTTATGTCTTCCCTCACATGCTGGCTCCGTTAAGGCTGATATTTATTGTTTTATTTTGCAAATGCTAGAGGAATATATCGTGGCCTTTTTACCTGTCTGTAATATAAAAAAAAATCTCGATCTAGTTATGTTCGCAAATTATTTATCAAAGTATTGAAGTTGATCACACTACCCTGCCCAATGTGATTAGGCTAGATTAGTATGTTTATTAAATGTTGCCATGTGAATTAATCATGATTGTCCGATCCAAATTTTACTCCCCCTCCATCCGTGTTCATTGACCATTCCTTGTAAATACTTATTAATATCATAAATAATAATTAGTATTTGATAATTATGATAATTAATATTGTTATCATTATTATTATTTTATGAGGGGAGAAGTTCAAAAATAAAATAAAATTCCATCTGGTTTACTTTTTTAATTACTTATCTCCTTTCTTTTTCTTATCACTTTAACTCCTATATTTATTTTTTTTCATCTAAATCTACATTTAACATCATTAGTAATTGACCCAACTTGTCCATTTTATCCTTATTTTGCCTATATGAAAAACACTAACCTATCTTTTAAATATTTGTTCACTACCAAATATTAATCGTTTATTGCTGGTGAATCTAACGGTTATAATTTATTACAAATTAATAATTAATTTTTATAAACATGATCCCAATAAATTACAACCGTTAGTTTAATTAGTAACAATATTAAATGTGGGTTTGGATAAAAAAATCACAAAGGAGATAATTGATAAGGAAAAAATGATAAAAAAGCAAGGTTATAATTATAATCTTTTTTTTTATAAATTGACTTTAAATCTATTGAATCAAATAATAGTTAATATTATAACGGTTATCATTTTCTCAAATTAAACTCATTAATTAATTATTAATTCATAATAAATGATAACTGTTATTTCGGTTATTAACTTTATAATTACAAACCACTTGATGTTTTTGAACTTTTTCTTTTTATAAATTGACTTTAAATTTATTGAATCAAATAATAGTTAATATTATAAATAATTCATTTATATCATGTATTATTTAAAATATAAAAAAATTCAAAAAATGTTAAATATATTATAAATAATAATATTTTAATAATTAATTTTTTTGTTCATAATAAAAGTTTAAATATTTGATAAAGTACGAAAATTTCAAGGGACGGAAATTTTTTTCACTTGGAATATAAGCTTATTTTGTTTATCATACTTTGAATATGTTGGAATCAAAACAATAACAGACTACATTGATTGATCCCCATATGAGAATCATAATATAAGAATCCTAATATTTCATCATTAATTTTAAATTATGCACGGCATGATTCCTTCGTTTAAATGATATCAAATATTTAATATTTTGTAAAAAAAAAAAATTATTATTCTTTTTTTTTTGAATAAATTCAAAAGTAAAAATGAAATAAAATTATTAATCTAAATCATTTTTTTCCATTCGCAGTGGTTCTTAATACCTCTAATTAAGCTTATTCCAAAGAGTTTGTTTCTAATCAGCGGTTCAAGGAATGTCAGCCGTGTCCGACAAGCTTATGCCATCTATATAAAATGCATTATACACACTATCTAGTGATAAAACTGATCAGAAAAATAAAGCAAAGAACTCGATATGTCTAAAGTGGCTATCATCTGCACCATATTTCATCTCCTTTGCTTCGGTTTAATCTATGCCTCTTGTCCTAACGTTGAATTCAACGCCATCATAAATGGGGTATGTATCTTTCTCAATTCTTACTCGCCTCTGCTTCAAATTAAGCCATAAAATAGTGTGTGTGAGTTTTTTTTTATTTGTTTTCAATAGAAGGATTTTGCGGCACACCAAGCAGTCAAGGCAGAGTTGGATGATGAGATTTGTGATGATGGATTAGAGGGGAGAGAGGAATGTTTGATCAGAAGAACTCTAGCGGCTCATCTCGATTATATCTACACTCAGAAGATTAAACCCAGAAATTGAATATCATTACTTGAATCGCATGCATTATTCACCACCCAAATAACAATACAATAATTCAAATATGTGAATAAATAATATATATTTTCCTCAATTATTGTTCTTATTTCTTTGTTAAATATTCATCGGTTTAATTTTTTTCGTTTTTGCTTTGCTCTTATCTGTATTTGAACTTTTGCATACTTCATAAACCTCTGGTTCACATCACTGTTTAGATCACTCTCACAAATAACGGAAGAAGCCTTTAGTTTCGAGTTTTTCAGTCCAAAAATAACAAAAATAAAGGCATACGAGATATAGCAGCAAAATTACCTGAATTTTTCTTCAATGTTTTTCTCCCCTTGTATTTCTTAAATTAACCTCTTCCTACAAGAGCTGCTGTTCTGAAATATAATTATCTGGATCTCAATTTTCATTAATGATTGATCCTTGGTTGAATTCAGAAAACATATCTCCCTTTTTCAAAAATTAAAAAGTTTACTAAAAATATATATATGAAAATAATAAAATTCTATTTTGAGGCTTTCTTCCGCCTGTATAAATTTGTGAACACTGAACACACCATAAATATCTAATAATATCATTTTATAACTCTTACCATCAATTTACTCCAATATCATTTTAGGGAAAAGCTTTATCTAATAACAGAAGATAAAATTATTTTCAGTAAATTTAAAACGATATCATTTTGAAGTTAAGAAGTTAAAAATTAAAATAATAAGACTAATTTAATCTTAGAATAAATTAGAATTATAAAAATATATTTTCTCGGCCCAAAATAATATTGTTTTAGACTCATCGGAAATAAGTTATTTTTATATGTGTTTGAATTTTGATGGGGGAACTACGTCAATCTAATTATTTTACAAAATTTATTTATATAATCTTTCTTGATTTCAAGTTAAAAGGAAATGTTATTATATATTATATTTAATAAATAAATATTTTAAATGAATTACTTTTACACAACGTCAGATGAAATAATTGAGGAAGACACTAATCGTGTTAGAGTCAATAGTAAATTTTTTCAGATATATTCAATTTTCCAAGAATTCCAAAGAAAATCTTGTACCAAACGCTCCCGTGAGTTCAATATAATTAATTAAATTGTTATCTTTTATACTTTTTAGGTTGCTAATTTAAAAATAAAAAATAAAAAATAGCCATCTCACTTTCGGGGAAGTAGCTTGCCCTCGATGATTGTTACCACAATATAAACAACGATTTTAATTGACACAATAATTTATCTAATTCCACTCACTCCTGCTCATCAATTATACTGATTTCCTAATTATTTTTCGAGCCTTGTGCCCATAAAAAATCTATGATATGGACAGCCACTGTCGCTCTCAAATCATAAAACAAACTCCTTTGTTCGGCTTAACAAAAGGATACACACTCTTACTTAAAAAAAATACACTAGACTGCATACACTCCTTTGTTGTACTGGTTTAACTTAGTTTACACTTCTTTATTACAAGTGATTTAGTTTAATCTATTGATAGTGATCTTTTATTATGGACTTTTTTCTGAATCCTTCAAACAATAATATCAGAGGCTTGCACTAATCACATATTTTGTTAGTCTCAGCCCAATCCAACTCTGACATACCATTGTCAGTCGAGGTTAAATAGTGGTGGACCCAAAAAATTACATGACACAGAGTGAAAATTTATATTACTATTATGGAAAGATAATGTCAGCTTTGGTTCGATGATCATGCTAAGAATACAAAAATACCTATTAAGAAGAACATAATAAAATTACAAAAGTTTTTGCCAATTTTTTGGTTGGAATGTTAATTGTTTGTTTCCGGTGACAGTGGTCCACTGCACCCTCTATTTCAATGAGGAATTAGCCTTAAGACCCTATATTTTATTTGTAAGATCAATTTTTTCTTGTTTACCTTCATGCCTTCTGGTGTTATAATTGCACTTTCTTTAATTTCTTTAAAAACTTATTTTCTCCCTTAGCTGTTATTTAGCAGAAGACACAGTAAATTAATTAATGTGTTATTTATTTTTAACATTTGATCCCAACTAAGATAACTATTATTGACAATTTTTCTTTGCCAACAAAGTCAAAACTTAAATACTCTTCTCCTGACACATGACAATGTGTACAAATTTTAAATGATTATAAAAAGAAAATTAGATAATCCATCAATATAAAATCAAATTCTAGACAAATTTGACAAGTAGGATGAATATGCATAGTAGCTGAACTCTTCTTTGTATATAACGGAAAAACCAACTTTCCAAATTGATTGAAAGGATAATGGACTAAAAACAAAACTGCCATACATTCACGTTAAATCTGGTAAATAATAGTTATTTGCTTTGCTCTTAGCTGGATTTGAACTTTTGCATACTTCATAAACCTCTGGTTCACATCACTGTTCAGATCACTCTCACAAATAACGGAAGAAGCCTTTAGTTTCGAGTTTTTCAGTCCAAAAATAACAAAAATAAAGGCAGACGAGATGTAGCAGCAAAATTACCTGAATTTTTTCTGCAATGTTTTTCTCCCCTTGTATCATAAATTAGTTCCTAAAGTTATATGAGTGATGATTATTTTATATCGGTATACATTACATTCTTAATTTTGACCATTGATCTCGCTTAGATCTAGCGGCTCTAATTTTTTAATATTGTGAATCATTGGATACAGGTAGATCAATGATCAAGATTGAATGTAACACTTCATATTCTTACACAGTTGTAAAAATATCTTGCGTGAGAATGGATATATATTATTCTACCTATCTTTTTTTATCTACCTTTGTCTATCACTCTAAAAGACCATTAGATCAGAATCTTAATTAATTAACATTTATCTTTCTCTCTTCTCTTTAGATTCTGATCTAACGATATTAGATAATGATAGACAAAGGTAGGTAAAAAAATGGTAGATAGAATAATCTATATATATATATAGGAAAAAATATTTCTACGACCACTTTAGATAATATATATATATATATATATATATATATATATATATATATATATATATATATATATGGGATTTACATTTCTGCAGCTGATGTATGTGCAGCAATCAAATATTTGCCATATATATACTTGAAAACATTAAATGTTGGGAATCATAACCATACAAAGGATGAAAGTATTAAATGTGGAGAATCATAACCACACACCTGTCGTTGTACGTAAAGTGGCTGCATAAATAATTTTACCTATATATATATATGGGTCAGGATCATTTTACACCAGTGTAAGTTACACCGGTCGTTGTCCGTTGATCCCACTTACATCTAAGGGCTCAAATTTTTTAAGAGTGTGAGCCATTGGATACAAGAAATGATTTTAGCTATATATATATATATATATATATATATATATATATATATATATATATAGAGAGAGAGAGAGAGAGAGAGAGAGAGAGAGAGAGATAATCTTATTTATTATTTTAACTTATATTTAATAGCTTACATGACTAATAAATTAAAAATAATTTGATGTAAATAGATCAACTATTGAAATTTGATGTTATTTTTTACACCAGTACAAATTCACTCTTAACGATACATATTGCTCGATCATTGCTAGACTTAACAATTGAGGATAAAAAGGATCGAACTGCAATGACAATTTCTCTATATGATCATATGGTTCTAAAATGCAACTGGTCTCCCCGCGGATGGCATATTGTTTACTAGATTCCTAGACCTAAATTTTGCTGTGCAAACTAGCAAGAAGATTTATCCGGGCTCTATATAAGAATGAATGGGTTCTGTAGTTTACAGAAAATGTGATAACTAATGAAGCAAGCAAATTATAATACTCCGAAAGACAACCTCTCAGTCACAGATTTGCAAAGCTTTTTAACTATTAAGTCTTAACAACAGCTCAATCATGGCAAAAGAAAAAACAGAGCAAGAGAAGACAAAACTATAGCTCAGGCAACTTCCAAGGAAGAAGGCCTCAAATTATAGTACGATCATTATTGAAAACTACAAACCTATTGGCCCTGTACTGGAATCAGTGTTAAAGATTCCCAAATATCTACATTTAGTTATAGTATCAATAGTTAGGTAAAAAAGTAGGAAGGACGGGAGTTTAGCTTGAATAGGAGAAGAGGTAGAAGGGAGTAGAGAGTTGTTAGCATTGAAAAAACAAAGCTCCAGATTTCGGAAACCCAACCATGTCAGGTGGGTCCAGGGAAAGCCCGTGGCGAGAGACCACCACCAATGAGCTAAGTAGATCAAATACACCAAGTGGATCCGATATTACATCTCAACCCAAAATTTTAAGACATTATGTTCATGGGTCCTTCCACTTATATACTCTTCACACATTATCAACTATTGAAGGACTCATCACACTTGAATATCCTAGCAAACCAAACTTTTCAAACTTGAGGACAAAGTGAATCTTGAGGGGGAAGGAGAGTATTGTTAGAGATTCCCACATATCAACAGTTAGTTACAATAGAGTATCAAGATCTAGAACAATTAACTAGTTAGAAAGTTGGAAGGGTACGAGTTTAGCTTAAATAGGAAGAGGGAAAGAAAGGAATAAATAGAGTTACTTAGCTTTGAGAAAACGGAGCAGTGGCTCAGTCCTAAGGCGAAACCCTTAGAGGAGATTTCTCTCCTTCTCTGATTGGTATTCAATCATCAATAAAGATTCGCTCTTTTTCTTTAAATCTTCCCTGTGGGTTCAGAAAAACTGCCAGGAAGAGAAGGTAACTGACCCATTTTCAAGTGTAGTGTATAATAACAGTCAAGAATGCTTAGGCACCACAGCGAAAACACTCTGTTAGGTTACTCACGAAGTGTATCACTGCTTCAACAGAAGTGACTAAATGGTACACAACAACTCAAAATAAAGACATGTTAGCCTAATCTCCATAGAAATCATTACAGAATAAAGAATGCATAAAACCGGAACAATAATCGTTTATAATCATATATATTAACCGTGATGGACAGAATTTAAAGATGCACATGCTTGTGGTATTCTAGTAAGAGAAAAATGTATCAGGCCATACAAAGTATGCAGTTTGTTACACGTACACAGTTATTGACAAAACATGGTCTCACGCACAAAAATCTGGAATTGTCAACAGGAGGAAATGGATTCACACTCACCCATAAGAGAAGCTAAACTCACCTAACGACATCAACAGTCTCAAAATTCGTGAAATATATATCCAACAGAGTCAAATCTGCTACGTATTCTCAAATTTATAGAGAAAGGAAAACAATATAGTCAATCAATTATGATTGTCAATTTGTCATAAAAACCAAAAACAAATATACTTAATACTGAGTTTCTTTGTGACCGAGAAATAAGATTAAGAGGACTGAGGAGGCAAATTTAAATTGGAAGATTATTATTCATATACTGCTGTATATGAATATAAATATTACAAGGTTAGAGCTGCTTACTTTGTTTCCATTCCAGAATGCACAAAGCAGTATAAAAAATTAATCCAATTCTCAGACGCGTTATGTTATACGCATCCTGCAATGAAGCAAGATTAATTAAAGCAACCTTTTTTTTTTTTTTTTTTTGCACGGAAAAAGACTAAGAGGTAACTTGAAGATTACAACCAGAATTTTTTCACCCACTTTTAATACTTGGCAAAATATATATAGGCTAAAGATTAAATTTCGCTGCCGTTATATTTCAACTACATTACAAGTAAGGAGTTGGGTTAATCACCATACTAAGCATGCAAGAGAATCCTACTACCACCCAGGATATGTAAATACAAAGCAAGACAGAAGGTAAGAATAATTGATGACTTAGCTCCAACATATCTAACGACTTCCAGTCCTTTGTCCACAACTTCATCATGAACTTTACTAAGACTCCTTTTGAATCCCTCTGATATTCTCCATAACAAACACTCCACAAATGACCTCACTGTTTCAAATGTCACTCTCCCTGTCACGTCAATCACGAATCTTCGATTGGCAGGAACTGACAGTGTTGATTTAATCTGTTCAACCCATCCAGCATCCTGAGCCCCAGAAACTGAGCTTCCAACTCCGAGTTGCTGAAGAAATGCTTCAGTTTTCAGGCACCCATCTTCAGTTAAAGTTTGATCTAAACTCTTTTGAACAATAGAAGACACAGATGAACTTGAATTCGATCTCACACTTGGATTTGTCAAAACCTGGTGAGATGTTCTAACAAGAGTTTCAACAGCACCATTACACAGAGAAACCAGAATGCCCTTAATCTTTTCCTGGTGTTTCGGATTGGTCAATCCAGCAAACACATCATCGTAGGGATTGACATCCATTGTTTTGTCAAGAAAAACAGCGACAGCAGTGCTCACAAAAATTTGTACACAGTCACCAATGAGCTTCCCACACCTATCATCAGAAATCACACTCACCCATCCAGGAACATCCGATTGAGCCCGCGCGTTGAGTTCACCATCGATCGATTCAGCATGAGAGCAAAATCCCAAAACCAAATTCCTTGCAAAACTTCCAACCACAACCGAGACGAAACCGGTTCCAGCCTTGGAGAAAAGCCTATCCAACACCTTATCCGAAAAGCTAGAACTAACTACACCGATTTCCGAGGGATTATCGTTGCTCACCTGAGATTTATACCCTAGCAAAATTCCAAGCGTTAAAGACTCCGAAACCCTTGCCAGCGACGACGAGAACTCATTCGATGTTGCAATTTTGGATAACTGCTTCAAACTGTTGGGGATTTGGTCGGAATCAGAAGTGAGGAATTGATTCAAGTCCTTAGAGAGAAGGGAAACGGTGTCTGCAGAGTTGGAAACCAACTCGGCAACAGAAACGAAGGCTCTGAGAAGCTTCACGAGACGGTTCCTCTTCTGAACCACGGAGGGTAAATGGTAGGCCCTGTAAGCACCGTAACCGGAGGCTCCGAACAAGGCAAATAGGAGAAGCCACTTTTTATTTCTTCGAGAAAAATCGAGACCCTTCCTTAGCAGCGGAAGGTCCATGAAGAATATCGGAGAGGGAAATCAAAACCCAAGAGGAGTGAAGAATCGAATTTTAGGGTTTGAGAAATGGTTGATTGTGGTAATGTCTTGAATTTAGTACATGAAAATAAATGCATAACAATTTAGGGTAACGAAAACGAAGAGACGGAAGAGGGAAATAAATGGAGCTGTTGGGTTTGTTAGAGGGTGTGAACAGCAATGTTCTGGGAAATTTTGCAACTACCGTTTTGTAAAATGGTATCGTCCGTTTTTGTGTTATCGCTTTTAAGGATGAAGACTTGTTGAGGCAAAGACCAGATACCGCGCCAAATAAGGGGTTGTTGAATTGTTATGGTCTGGTCAATCCTCTGTTCTTGCTAAGTTCGCACCAATGGGATACAATCGTGGGTAAAAATATATAAATAAAAGACCAACAAGAAATTACTTGTTGTAATCAATCCACATTGCCGTACACGTTTCAAGACGATCTGAATCCTGTTAAAAAAAGGAAAAAGTTGAAAAAGCTCGAATCGTATTGCTCTGAATCACTAACATTTTTGGGAAATATATTTTTATGCAAAGTAAGATCATACATCTCTCTCTTACGTAACCATTCATTTTTGTGTAGTTTAATTTTTTTTATAAATAAATGGCCCCACCCATGATTGTATACAGGTAGGAGATAATTACTCTTCTACATGTAGCTAGCAGATAATTACTGTTCTACGACATGAGATTACTAAATTCCTACATTTTTATACCTTTTTTCTTAAGGAAAAATATTTCTCCAATCACCGGAGATAAAGTTATCTCTAGTGAGCTTAAAACGATGTTGTTTTGGGTTATAAAATTAAAAAATTGTAATAATAAAGATTAATATAACTCTGTAATATATTATAATTACAAAAATACCTTAATTTTTACCCCAAAACTTCGTCGTTTTGGGCTTATTGAAGATAACTTATCTTCATTGATCGAAAAAATCCTTTACCCTTTCTTTAATCACTTAATTTTTCTGATTTTTTTCATCGCATCCTTATTTAATATTATTATAAACTTAATTAAGTATATCTATTTTATCTTTCTTAAAAAAAAAGTGATAATAAAAGAAAAATAAGACTAAATATTATTAAAACTCAAAACACTTAATAAAATATGAAAAGAAAAATAGAAAAAAAATTAAATGTGTCTGAATGAAAAAATAAAATAAAAAATAAGGTCAAATATATTAAAAATAACAACAGTGACAAAAAAAAAAAACTAAAACTAAAAAATTAAAATTAGTTCAAATGAAAAAAAAATTACTAAAGACGAAATATAGAAAAAAAATTAAGATAAAAAAATGAAACAAAAAGAAATCACAATTATGAGTTTTCACATATTTGATTTTATTTTTTATTTTATTTTTTATTTTTTTTCCTTAATCCATTTTTTTTATGTAGATATGTGTGGTCTTTTTTCTATTTTTATTTTTTTCGTTTTTTGGTCTGATTTTCTTCTCTCTTTTTTTTTTTTGGTAAGCTCATTTTCTTCTCTCTCTTTTTTAGCCTTTTGTCACCCCATTTAAAATAAATTTAAAAAAGAGAGAGAGAATAAAATAGAGATATAAAAAGATCAAACAGATCTAATTAAAAAAGAATAAAATAGATCAAGAATAAATTTTTTTGTCCCTATTATATTTTTTTATTTAAACATGCTTCATATTTTTTCTTTTAGTCTTTTATTAAGTGTTTTTTTTTTTTTTGTAAGTGTATTTTTTTTTTCTTATTTTATTTTTTTATCACTTTATTTAAAGGGAAAAGTTAAGCTGAATATCACTAATTGTGTTTTTACTTTCATAACAGTTGTGTTTTTTATCTTATTTTTTTTATTTATTTTATCACTTTATTTAAAATGATAAGTTAGGTATATTTAGTCAAATTTCTAACGATGTTAAAGTGGGGTGAACAGAAAGAATCACATGGATTAATAGGTTAAGTGATTTAAAAAAAAAAATAGAAGTGTAAGTGATTCAAAGCAATAGCACAACAGTTTTTTTAAACTTTTCCCTAAAAAAAACATGATAATGTAAAAAATCATAACCATATAAAGATGGATCAATAGTAATAAAGAAATAGAGAAAAAAATATTGAAATAAGTAGTTATAAAACTATAACCGTTGATTTATCTTTGTATGGTTGTAATCTTCCCATTTGACCATGTTATTTTTTTTCACATATGAGATGATTCATTTCCCGTTTGTATGTTATCTCTAGTAACGAATTTAATTCATTTAATATTTGTTCAAACTTATTGTATTATTTGAAAAAAAAATATTGCAAAATCGAGAAAGAATCTAACATTCCGGCATTCCCCCTTACCCCTTCCTTGTGGAATACTTGTATAATGATTTTATTTTCCTTTCCAGAAAAAGCTTATTAAATTCAAAATTAATTGATTTAAGATAAAAAATTGTTTAATTTATGTTTGGATTAGGTTACTGTTCAATTGATCTTAAAATAATTATTTTAAAACAAGTGATTTATCTTTAACAATGATATTTCAAATCAAATCTTTTGAAAATTTTGATTTAGTATGAATTTTATAAGTTCAGATATACAAAGTAATCTATTATGAACCATGAAATTATTAGACATGAAGTGAGCAAAGAGTTAAACTTAATACTTACTACAATTGAAAAGAAAATATAGAAAAACAAACATCACTAAAGTGCCATGACATACTGTGAAAGTTCAACATGGGATCAAACGTCTACTGCGTGTGAGAGAATTTATTGTGGGGCGGGATCATTATTCTTTAGGTGATTCCTTTGTATAAATGGGAGGGTAAAAGTGAAAAATAAAAAAAATAAAAGAGATGAAAATGGAAAAAAAAAATTAATGTTATAAGAGAGAGCACCAAATCATTGGATGATCCTGGAGCATAGAAAATATTTACCTACTGTAGAGGAAATAAATTGAAGATAGGTTAGTTTCTAAGTCCATTCTAACACAGTCAAAAAGGCAAAAAGTAAAACAAAAGTACACACGTTAGAACATCCGTCATTGTATAAACTACTAGTGAATAGCGATCTTTTTTTCAAATTAATAATCTTTGGTTCTTAACTTTCACCCTCTATTTTTTTTTTATAAAAAAAGTATCATTTAAAATGTTACATAATAATTAAATAATTATTAAACAATTATTAATTAAAAAATGAATTCATTTAACTATATTATCTTCTTACTTTATTAATACTCTTTCAAAAGAACAAATAATTTGAAATAAATAAAATCTCTAAAATAACAATTATTTTGACCATTGGATCATCATTGTCATTCAAATAATCACTTTATTGTTCTCAAACACAGTTGACAGCAAGGCAATCAGGAGGACAACACCAAAAAAAGAGAAAGAAAGAGCACCCCAAACCCTACTACAACCGCCATAAGAATAGGAAAAAATTCAAATTCTGTACTTGACGAGACACATAAAATTTTATGTACACTTCTAGCACCTATATGATGTATGTTCTGAAACAGCTCTCGGTCGGATTGATGCATATCTTTCAACCCACATTCTCGTTAAACATGGATCAAAAGTATCAATGTCTTAGCTCCACTTTTCCTTTTCATCTGAGTTGTTTCCGGATACAACATCCACCTTGCGGCAAAATAATGTAAGGAAAAAAAGGCATAACAAGTTCGTTTTACAGCCTCAAATAGCATCTTGTAACTTTCACAACTTCGTTTACCATTCATTACGTACAGAAGAATGCTCGAGACACCAATACCCAGGTTTTTCCCAACATCAGGCAACTTTCTTTACTGTTTTTACTTCTGAATGAGAACCTAATGGCCCTAAATCACCACAATCATGTCATCTGGATTGAAGTTTCACATCATCTTTGAACCTGTGTTGGAACTAACAGGTTTAATGCCATAATCATCATCCTCGAGATCACTGAAAGATATGTCTTCTCCATTCACCACCGGGAGAGTTGTTCCACCATATCCCCCTAAATCAGAATCTTCCTCTGGCCAGTCATCATCATCATCATCACCATAGTCCTGAATAATAATTTGAGAAGATCGACCACATCTTAGATCCTTGTTCTCAGTTTTAGTGATTGGATTTTCTTCAATAACAGACTTATCAATGAAATGTGTTTCAGAACTTTCAACAGCATGCTTCTCAGTCTCGTAATCTGCCATCGTGGACAAAGAGGTCGTTTCATAACCATATGTCCGATGTGGCATGTCATCAGAAAAGGTATCATGTAATAAGCTGGGAGCAAAATCATCATGCTGAGCATTGTCTCTCGAGTAGAGAGCACTTCTTCCACAAAATTCAAATTCAGGCTTCATTTGTTTCTGCAATTCTTGCATCCACACTGCTCTAGCTTCCATGACCTGCAAACGTTAAAACTGAGACATAAGAAAAGTTCATCTACCCATACGGGTAGATGTAACATACTAGCTTAATGTAGGTGTTCTAGTGAACATTAGAGACAAATATTGCTGATGATACTGAACCAAAATAAGCAAGAGAACACTTCAATAAACCTCTTAAGAAAAAGCGAATTTTCTTCATGGCTAAACAATAATGGATCCAACTATTAAATAGCCATAAACATGTCAGTCTGGAAGAATAAGCAATTTACGTTACCAATTCAATAATGAACCATTCAATTATATTTAATAACTATAATGAGTCAAGATGAGAATAAAACATATGGAAACCTAACCTATAAAGTGGCAAACTTTTCTTCTCCAGGCTTATTATTTGCCTATCTTTCAAGTATGAGATGTAATATATAGAAGTGTACATCATAAGTACTTATAATTTGTAATATAATACTAATAACACATGCCATCAGAATTCACTAGAGACAAACATCAGTGTTAATATCATTTTCGTAAAAGAGAATCACATGTGAATAAAAATAATCAAAGCTTAGAAATTTTCCTTGGCATCAAAACATTGTTCAATGTGTTTTGCAAAATGAGAAGAAAATGTAAAAATAAGAATAATTTTAAAAAAATTGAGCACACAAGAAATAGATATGCGCTTTTCAAATGAAGTCCAAAGAGACAGAAGAAAGACTAAGATGGACGGGTAAGGAGAACATATTTTTGAAGCCCAAACAAATCTCCCAACTGACATAGAAGTTTAAATATATTTTTTGATTAAGAGATTGAAATGGCTTCATCTCGTAAGAAAAAACATATCATAACGTGCATAGTCCGCCGGGATTCAAGAAAAAGCAAACTGAATTATCTAAACTTTTAGAATCTAAAAATTCTAGAATAAAATAAATCTGAACCACTGAAAAGGACCTTGAATTGTATTAAGAATATAAGCCTTCTCAGCTCAAATGATCTTATTCCATAATGTACAAGGTTGAGCACCGAGCAGTGTGAACCAAAGGAATAAACGCAACACTAAGGTAACTTAACCACTTCATATAAGTCTGCCTGGCTTATGATTTACCTGATTACTTATAATTTATAATTATTGCCAAACCATAGTACTTTGCAATACACTCCCCAGTTAATCATAAAGGATGATTGATCATACCAATTCCAAAATTCCCAAAAGAAGACATTTAAAACCACCTATTTCCAAATTGCGAGCTTGCTCTTCCATCAAATAAAGATACTGGAATATTCGTTTCTAGTGCAGAGGATCCAAGCATTTATAATTACATAAATAAAGGGCAAAAACAACTAAAAATGACTTCATCAACAACATCTTTCAAGAGATTGCAAAATCTGGTGATTGCAAGATCGATCCAAAAGCCAGTGTAACTGACCTGGGGTGTAGACAAAATCACTGCATCTAGTTTATTGAGCCTTGAATGCAAAAGTACAAAATAGACTTTCCAGAAGTAACTTTTACTCATATGGCAAGGACATAGTTCAATTCTGAGCGCAGCTAATCTAGGGGCAAGTCTTTCAATGACCAATGCATGCTCTCGTTGGGCGTCGGACATGTCAAAATCTACAAGTACAATGCATCACTAGAGAAATTGAAGCATGTAACAGATGACCAAAAGAATTGAATTAAAGCATGCAACACATGACCATGCGGAAACTAACATTGTCAAGAAGACTACCATAAATAAAGCCCAACTAATGATAGGATATGATTATCTAAATTATGAAAGGCATCTACAATACACTATAATTCACCTTCAAGAATGGCTACAACTACAAGCAATTTAAAATTGAAATGTGTAATGACCATCCTGTGATTTGATCCACTTAAGAAACAAGATGAAATTCAACTAAATACAAGCACTATAATGATCATATAATTTAAGAAGGTTACCCTCGGTGTCTTCTTCCTCGTCAATAGGAAAATCCAACCATGTCTCGGGATGCATGGAGATATTCATGGCGAAGGTTAATACCTCCTCTGTAATTCCAACCGCGGGTTCGAGAGCGCACTCCGGTTCCCGATTCCCTTCCGAATCCGATCCAAAGGAAACCAAATTCGGGTCCGGATTCGGGTCATCCACGGGGAATGTTCCTTGTTCCACGTCGGAAGAATAAGATTGATTGGAAATTGCAGCGTCAACCACTTCTTCTTGTTCATTTCCATTCTCAGACACAGAGTAATCGGATTGATTGGAAATGAATGGGGCTGAGGCTGGGGTGGGATCATCAGATTGGGAACCTGTTGGGGGCGGAGCGAGGAAGGAAGCCATTCCCCAAAATTGACGAGTTAGGGTTTGCTTGATTTCGTCAAGGTCCTCTTTGACCCCACGCCCTTGCGTTTCTTCATCATCATCATCATCATCACCTTCTTCATCATATTCTGATCCAAGTGCATTTTCTTGTGGTTGATGTTGGTGTTGCGGGTAGCTTCCTGATGAGGTAGTTGGAGGGTCGAGTACGATGTCGTTTTCATCGTCTCCGTCGCCATCGAGTCGGAGAGAGTTAGCCAGGGAACGAGCCAGCCATGACATTTTCTTTTTTAATTGGGGGATCCGTAGAATGTGACCTGCCTAAGGTTTATCGTTTCGAAGAGGTTAAACAAGGGGAGGTTGTGGCTGGGATCAGGTGCTTTATGCACTACTGTGGTCGCCTACCAATTTTAGACAAATCGCTCCAAATTGTCACCACCCAAACTAAATACTCAACAGTTTTTGTTGGAATACATATATGAGACAGTGAAGAAATCGATCCAAGCACGTGCACTGCGTTGAGCTTAAATATATTTTGCTTAAGTTCTTATTTTATTTTTATTTTTACAAATATTATGGGGTACCTGATTCAGCATTGGGCTATATTCATCTGGACCGGAAGTTAAGCTTTTCTCAGTACAACACCAATTTTTTTGAGGTACTGTGGTATAAGTATTCTTTGGGATTTAATGGGGCAATATATAAATGGAGCTAGCAACCCTTTTTTGCTAATGAATATTGGAAAAATATCTATCCTTTAACTTTTAAAGGATACAAGTTTATATCATTTTAGATCTTAACTGTTGATTTTCGTCCATCAATGATTATAATTTATTGGACCAAACTTAATGGGCCAAATTTATTATTAATTAATTAATAATTTTGATCCAATAGATTATAACCGTTGATGGACGAAAATCAACGGTTAGGATTTAAAAGGATATAAGCTTATATCCTTTAAAATAACTGATGTTGTTGTAAAAAAAATGATTGATGTTATTCCCGATGAATAATTATATTTCAAACCCTCAATGATAGCTCAATTTGTAATTGAGTGTAGAAGGATTTGCTTTGGTAAGAGGTTTGAAAGTAAATTTTTGAAATTCTTTGGAGGTAAGAAGGAAATTGTCTCTTAAAAGGATAATTATTCTCGTCCTTCTTTCGATTGATAATGGTTCAATGCACTCTCTGTTCCAATGAGAAGCTAATATTAGAGTCATATTCGAGAACAAAATAGTCGGATGAGATTGAAAGATGATATTATTACATTTCAATTTTATATTTGCAATTTTTTAAAGAGCGGGATTATTGATACTTATATTTTTTTGCCTTTCCACGCTAATCATTACCCACTTGTAGTTGTAATTTTTTAAATTACCCTTACCTAAATAATTTTTTTAGTAAAATTAATTTTTGATTGAGTGTATAATATTTCTGAATTACCCACTTGATTGTGTGTTCCCATTAGCTAGTTAAACGATGAACAAATAAAAATATATTTTTTTATTACTTTTCAGTTAGTTGAAAGTACGACATACTTTGAGACTTTGAGTTAAACATGAGGAAAATCAATTCTTACTTATTCATTTTGAAAATAAACTCATTTCAATAAATTTTATTAAAAAAAGAGGTGGGAGTGATTGAGAAATATGAACACAATCAATTAAAATATAAAAAAATATTTAGGTATAAGTAATTCAGAAAATTATAATTAAAAGTAGTTAGAGACCAACGTGAATAATGTGGGGTGGGGAAATACTTGGGTATATCAAAAAAAAAAAAAAAAAAGACTAGCGCGAATAAAGAAATAAAAACTTCAATAACCCTTATTTTTTTGGGTTTATTATTTCTTATATATAGAAGATAAATTTATCTCCTACACATATATAAAAATATGTGAGACTTATATTTTCTCTTTCTCTTTCTTCTCTTCACATGGGTCCTGCATATTTTTATGTATATTTAGGAGCTAAAATATATCTCATAAAACATGAGAAACATTAACTTTTTCTTTTTATATTTTTTTACTGGTGAACTGATATGCTTGTACAAAATTTATACGTAATAAAATATCATATATAGAAATTAAATTGGTGTTCTTTTTGTTAACATTAGAAATGCAAGCATCTTCTGTACCAAAAAAGAAAAAAAAGAAATGCAAGCATCTAAATGTGTGACATGTAAAAAATTAACTGTTTTAGCTTATCTTTCTTTAAAAGCAAAAATTTAACCAAATAAAACTTTATAAAAGTTATTATTATGAAAAGAGTAATCTTTTTTTATAGTAAAAAAAATTTATAAGTTATAAGTTTCGAGAAGGAAAAATATATGTGAGCTTTTTGGAGTCTTAATATTTATTTAGTGATTTGATATATATTTGTGTGTTAAAAAAATTATATGCTTTTTGTAGAGTCTTAATATTTATTTTACAGTTTTATTCTAATTATAAATTTATATTTATAAATTTTATCATTTATCTTAATAATAAATTATTTTATTTTTCCTCCTTCAAAACCTTGACAATAGCTTTATATATTCACCAAATAGCTTTAAATTTTATTTTTTAAGTTTTTTTTAACTTTAACTTAAAAAAAAAAATTGTCCGACGAGCTCCAGATCTTTCTCATTAACATTGTCATTGCATCTAAAATTTAAAGATTTATAAATTGATGTCACTTAGGAGAAAAAAAATTTATCCAGAAATCTCAATTTTCATAAATATGATAAAAACATTCCGTTTATGATAATATCCAAAAATTAAAAATTTATAAAAATTCAATTTGTCGAAGATTCTGGAAGATGACTCGTACCAAACACCTCCTTATAACCTAGAACTCTCAACTAAGCTATAACCTATTTAATAGAAATGGTATAATATTAGAGCTAACGGATATACCGATGTTATTAAACCCGGACCGACCCGGTCGGGTTGACCCGGGAACTGGTAAATCGATCATATAATCGGTCCGGTTGAAACAACGGACCGGCCATACATTAGAACCGGTGCGATCCGCTCCGACCCGACCAATTTTTATTAAAACAGGTGACCCGGTCCGATCACAAAAAATATTCCAATTTTTTTTCAGAAAAAAATTATAATAGATATATTTGAATACTTTTTTACTTATTTACTTACATAAGTTATGTATTTGCAATACTAAAATTATCTCAATTATGCACTATGCAAAAAAAATTGATTTGATTTATAGTTAGAGATGTCATTTTCTGAATCTAAAGTCCCGTATCATGATCATTATATTTTTGTTTGATCCTTTATTGGATAATAATATGTGATTTGTTATTTTTTATATTAAAATATTTGAAATTTTAATCATTTTTTTAGATATTTGAGTATGTTTATAATTTTTTAAATATAAATTACATAATTGTATATATTTACCGAGTCATGCGGTTGAATCTGGTTGAACCAGTGACCCAGCACCTCGACCGGGACGGTTTTAATAACATTGAGATATACTACTATTTTATTTTTTATTTTATTTTTTGATAAAGGGAAAAATATTTATCCTTTTAAATAACACAACTTATATCTTTTCACACTTACAAAAAAGTGGGATCCTCACCTTTATTTTTTTTTGTCAACTCTCTCCTCCTTTATCTATCTCTTTTTCTCTTTTAAAATGATATAACTTTACCGTCATTTAAAATATGAAAGAAACTTTACTCTTTGATAAATTATTACTATTGTTTTCGTTTGCAAAACTCACCAACCGAGCGCGGGCTACAAAATTTTTGAGATCGATCAATTCCGTGAGCCCGCCCACACCACGGAAAGACAAGATTCCTATCAAAATTTAAATACGAATAACGCATGCCATAAATCGATTCTGTTGTCTTGTCTTCCCTTACTTTAAAATTTACTACGGTTTTAAATAGAGTCATATTACAGACTAGAGTCTCCACTCTCCAGATCCTGACCATACCTCTACCCACCCAAATCAGATTATTATCGACCCATTACTTTGCTGGGAAAAACCATTTTCTGTCCTGTAAAAAACAATCGCTTTTTCTTCCAAGAACACAACCATATAAGTGAAATAAAAAATTACATGTTAAAAAGATTTAGGCTACGTTTGATTACTGTTTTTAAAAATATATAATAATAAAACTCGTTTAGTAGACCTATTTGTAAAAAAAGTTTTAAAAACTATAATTATTTTTTTGTTTTTAGAATTAAATTTAGAGAACATGTCTGTGAGTTGTTTTTGTTTTCTGTTTTGGTTTTTAACTTTCAAAACAAAAAACATACAAAATAACAGTTTTCATAATCATTCTATAAAACAATCTTAAGAACAAAAAAGCCAAAAGAGAACCAAACAGGCCTTAGAGTTTCTTACAACCGTTATATAATAATAATGATGATAATAATAACCCAAACATACTGAAAGGTTCCACATCCAGGCAAATCTCAGCATAAAGGCAGAAAAAAAGTGGAATTTAGTATAAATTGGACCATTACATTATCATTTTCTAGGCTCTGACAACTCAGCTTCCAACAATTTCAATTTCAAAGGCAGATAAAGTTATCTGGTGGATGGACCAGCTTCATGCTGATTTCGAATCCCCAACCAACGCTAACCTACCAAGTACCAACTAGCAACTAATTATATTAACGTCGATTTGCAGTTGCTCTATGTTAACCAAAAAAAAAATCGTATATTTCATAAAAGATAAAATTTCTGTATGATACACTCGCCTACTGTACTGAAGTAAACAGAGTTAATTGGCTGTATTAAAAACGTACATGAAACTACTATGAACAAATTTCTCTTGGTTTTCATTGTATTGTTGTAGTAAGCATACACTGGGAAATCAAGATACTAGCAGAGTAATCCAAACTGCACATTTTCAAAAACTCAGCAGACATCTGCTTCAACACCGGGTTGCAACCACTCTGAATCACTAAAAGTAGCTTTACAGCCAACCCTGCCTCCACAGCCTTTGAAGCACATTCTTCTGGGGCAAGCTTGTAGATAGCCCACAATATTGACAACGCAAATTGGGTACAGTTCTCTGAGACCCTCATCAATAACTTAACCACATTGGGTATAATGTTTGGACATTCTTTCAAAGCCACTCTTCCCTCTTGAAGTGTTGACAACACCTCAAGAATATGTAATGCTATCTCTAAGCACTCATTATTCAAAGTGGGCAAAAGCTCAATCAATTGGGGCACTGTTCCTATGCTCACAACGGAGCTTCTAACTGATTCATGAGAACATATAATCTTGAGTAATATGAGTCCAGTTAAAACCCCAGTTGGGTGCTTCTTATCCCTCACTAACCTCAGTAACCCAAATAAAAGACTCAAGCTTGAGGCAAGTTCTGCCTCCGAGCCATTCCCTTCCATCAATAACATTTCAATCAATTTGGCACAATTCATCTTTGTCTCAATGGTTCCCTCATTCATAATATCCACCAACAACGATACCTTCGCGGGATGCATAAGATTTTTCTTCAACTCCGAACTCAAATCCAAATTCACAAGGATCCCAATAGCTTCGGACCCAACCGCGTGGGAAGTGAAAGGACCCAACAAAGAAGAAATCAAAGCAAGCCCACCATTTTCTACAACGTTCTTCCTCGTGTACGCATGGTAATCAACAATCTGACGAAGTTCCTTAAGAGCTCGAACTCTAGCTTGACCCTTTACCTTCTTGAGCGTGTCCAAGAGCTCCAAGGCTGTTCCTTGCACATCCTCGAACTTCTTATTCATTGACAAGTACTTTTGAGAGAACCAGGTAAGGATGAAGTGGTTGAGAGTCCTGTTGGGCGTGACAGAATCATCCCAAAGCTCTTGCATTGTTGTGGGACAAGTATTGTGACCGAGGGAGAACCATTTGAGAATATTGCACCTGTCATAGGTTTGACCCGTGCAAAGGGTCACAGGGTCTCGCATAGGCTCAAGAGAGATTGGACAGATAAAAACCGAAGGCACATCAATTGCCTCAATCAACATCTTCAGATCCAATTTGTTAGGGATGCCACCGTTCAAAACACCACCTTTCATGGTGGCTTCTAGATTCAGCACGTCAACCTTCTCATACCCTTCTCTTCTCATACCCTTTTTATGTAAGTGGAAGTTGAAGCTCAAATGAAAATTAGAATTGAAGAAAGGCCAAAGTGACAAGGATAAGAAGCGTGTGGGAAGGGTGAAAAGAAAGAAGGAAGCAATAAAGGTTGAGAGAGAGAAGGAAGAAATGCCTTTCAAAGGGACACCTTTTTTTTCTCCGCACTTTGCTTTTTCCGTCTTTAACTGAAAATGTCTTTCTTTGGTCAAAAAGTAGTGCCTTGCTTATTCATCATGAACGACATGATTGACTCTTAATTTTCATCACCAATACCGAAGCACTCTTCCTCTTCAAGCTCCGCAAAAAGTAAGAGATCATCAACCCCGAAACATCATTAAAAAAAAATGAAGGAAAAATAATGTTTACGTAGAACAAATATAAGTCTACAACTACAAAGGCTTCAAAAACAGTTAATGCAGGTCAATGTAACAAAAGATACAAAAACATAGGTAGAGGGTAGAAGGAATAGAGATAGACATGAAAGGATCGAGAATGAAGAAGAATGCGGCTTCACTAGGGTAGGGTAGAACCGTAGATGCACTTGCTGCTTCAATTAATTTAGTTTTATTTTCATATAGTGACTGGCTACCGGCTCACCTTGGAGCTTATGCGCGACCCTGCCGCACACATATGTAGTTTTAACTCCTCCTTCTTCTTTTTCTTCTTTTTTTTTTTTTTTTTTTGGTAAAACCTTCTTCTTCTTTTTTAAGTAACACAATACCTGTGTATAATTCACTCTCTCTATTTTTTATAACAAAAAAAGAATAGATATCTTTAAATATAATTTCACTTCAATTAATTCCTAAGTTTCAATCTATTATAATAAGAGTACATGATATATACTTACCACCAAAAAAAGTTATCAATAAATTATAACTGTTAGATTGACGAAAATTAATGGTGATTAGATTAGTTGTAAAGGTTGTAAACTTTTTTGTTGTTGTAAGTATATCCTTCCCCTTATTATAATAGATGATTTTATAAATTTGAAATTAATTTTTAGTGAATAAAATATAATTATTCATTCTTATTAAATATAATTTATTTTTTTAATTGAGAATCGTATTATCTTATTTTTTGAATTTCTTAATTAAAAAATAAAATCGAAACTCAAAATCAATTTTTTTTCCTGTATCAATGAAAATAAAAACTATTCAAAATTTTAAGTAAAAAATAAATTAACTGTTTAAATTCAATAAAGATAAAAAGTTAAAGGTCTTAATCTCAAATTAATAAAAAAATAAATTATTATTTTAATTAGAGTTTGATAATTAATTTAGATAAATTAAAAATTAAAAATATCTAGTCACAAAATACATAAATTTTAAAATGGTCCTACGATTTTATTTTTCTTTTTTTATCTGATAAAAAGTTGGATTCCCCGATCATGAGTCGGGGACCTGATAAGGGACAGCCTTGAACTTGAAGGAGCAATATGGGACAGATAGTCAAAAAGGTAACTAGATGCCGCCAAAAGAATAATTAAATTATATGATCACGACGAGAATTATTGGAGACTGTGTTACACCGACGTCGTTTTTGTGCATTGTTCAAAGCCCAAACTTCTAATAAAATTTGGAAATAATCACTTTCTTTCATGTATGTGTACTTTGAATAACTACATGAAAATAAAAACAATCTTTACCATTTCATTTATTTTTTCAATTGACTTGAATTGTCTAAAGTTTTCTCCTTTTTCGATTCACTGAACCGAAATTATCTCAATTATTGAATTTAGTTGAATAAAAGGTACCCTAAAATAGCCTTTTATTTATATAACTTTGATCAATTACGAAATTATTTATAGTTTAAAAAATTATTTCATTCTATTTATTATTTTTTAATTTTATTCTTGTACAAAATATAGTTATTGTTAATGATTTTTAATTTTCATGAAAAACCTTAATTGAATGACATTTGAAGGATTTTATTAGTATTCAAAAACACAAATTTAAAATCATTAGTATATCTAATTAAATATAATTAGTAATAGCCAAAGAGGTTTGGCACAGTTGTGTGCCTACCCCATCTAAACTTTTTTCCTACAAAAATAATTAGTAATATTTAATTTCCAATATATCAAGTTATGTACCTTTTATTTAATGTAATTTTTAATTCCTTGGCTAATATACTTATAGCATTAATTAACAAAACTCATATTTTAAGCTGAAGGTGTAATTCACTAATTCATAACATAAATTAACATATTCACCATTTAACAACCTATTCGTTTTATAGTTTTCCCAAAGCAAATGTTTGATTCACGCGTTACGACACAGTTTTATTATACGGAAAAAACTTATTTATTATCACCTTGCCCCAAAAAAAAAAGAGCACCGCAGGTCAATCCAGACTTTATAGGCACAGAAGTACAGAACTATAATACACCTTAGTCCGTGGCCACAAAAAAGATTAAGCAATGTACCAAAAAAAAAAAAAAGATTAAGCAAGTGCACGAGGGCATGGCCCTCTTTCTCTTTCCATCAAAAGTGGTCAAAATCAACATTAGAAAGGCAAATGATGCCTGCAAACAAAGAATGAATTATAAACAAAAGCAAAACTGGTCAAAAAAATTAGCTGGCACTTAGCCGAAGGCCAAAGGGTGCCTCGTACGAAGCCTGTGAACCTATGAGCTATTTCCTGTATCAAGAAATGAAAAATTATTCTTACGTTACTTGTGATAATTTTTTCTCCTACATCTTTCGATAATTGTGCCATTTTTTTCTTTTTATATTTAAGATAGTGGGGCTCACAAATTTATCTATATGACATAAGATAATTTATCTCCTTTAACATTAGATTAATAAAACCTCTACAAGAATACATACTCTTTGTCGAAAAGTACAAAAACATGAAACATAGGTAAAAATAAATGGGTTTGTATTCATCATTTAATATGACACAAAAATTTTTTCTACGTACACAATATTTTGTGGGGTCCGCACTTTTTGAAGCAAAAAAAAAAAACTAAGGCACACAAAACGAATCTCTATAAGACTATAACATTACACAATCACTTTTCCTAGAACATAATTCTTATAAAATCCAAAAATAAATATAAAAACAAAGGTAATGTAAAAATATTTGATAAAATATATTATTTTTTATTATATTTGATAAAAAATATATCGAATATTCGATTAAAGAGAAACACCAAAAATGTTTTCCTTATCGATGTAGCTCACGGAGTGATTCAACTTTAATTTCCGAGTTTCAACTTTGTCTTTCAAGTTCGGACACCTGCAACTGCAAGGCTGCAACCTGAACCAGGATACATAAACAAACGCACATCGATATGAGACACGATATGCTGACATATAAATTCTAAAAAATATCATATTTTGATACATTGACACATTAATTTTAAAAAAAGTTATATTTTGACACATTGTGATATTAAATAAATTTTTTAACATATATAATATAATTTATATTTAATACATATAACAGTTTATAATAAATCATAAAACTAATCAAATATTCAAATTTAATAACATAAATATAAAAAAAAAATTTTTCGTTAATTTTTCATGTCAAATTTCATAACAGAAAAAAATTAATTTATAAATTATTTTTTTATATTTAGTTAATAAAATAAAATTAAGACTAAAAAAAAAATTATCGGAGCGTTAATCGTGTGTCGGAAAAAGTTAATTGTGTGTCAAAAAATGTGTCGAAGAATTGATCACATATCTCAAAATATTAACTGCGTATCGAAATGTGTCGGAGCGTGTTGACAGTTTAATTTCTTAGAAAAACATGTGTACATGCTTTTGAGATACAAAGTACAAACTAGGCCTATATGTCCGTAACGTACATTTTTAGATAATCTATTTTAACATCTTAGAACTTTAATTCCATGTTTTGTATAATATAGGATAAAATTTGATAGGATAAAATCTGATAGTATAAGGTTTAATTGTATAAGATATGATTAAAATTTAATACTATTCAACATTTGACATGATATTGTATAAGATAATATCATCTAATATTTGGTAATGCAATATATAATACTAGATATAATAAAAATAAATATTTTTGACAAAAATACCTTTTAATAACGAATTTATATAATTTTTTCAAATATATCAAATGATATTAATTTATATAGAAATCTGTTGATAAGTGTGTCCAAAAAAAAATATTCATTTTTATAAAAATAAAAATCTCCAATGTTTTAAGAAATTATATATTGAAAAATAACTTTTTATTTGAATATATTAATATTAAAATAATATATTAATTTTTGGGAATTGCATTGGTTAATACATCAACTCCTTATTAGACCTAATTCTACCCTCCTAAGATTGATTAAGTTATATATCATTTTGATGTATAAAGGGATCATGTTGTATAAGCTTATACTATATAATGGTCTCACCAAATAACTAAAAATGTCATAACGTATAATATAAACTTATATTATCAGGTCCTATACATCACATCAAATAGGCTCTTAAGGGGAATAGAATATTGTAGAAGACTTTTTATTTCATATCATATATACAAAAGGCGTGGATCTCATTCTTTAAAGGGAAATATTTTTTTTATGTTAATGTAGAGAAGTTATCTTATGTTAGTGAAACAAAGTAATAAGAGGGACCCACAAATGATTGGAAAGCGAAAAAATAGAAGTGAGAGCCACCTTTGTTACGTGTGTGTAGGAAAATGGGTTATCTCATGTTAAATGAGATAAATACAACCCTTCTTTAAAATAAATATTAACATAATTTTTTATGTATGAACAAAATTGATATATTATTTCATGTAAGATGACCGGAGGAACCATGTTATAAAAAAAAACCGAACCAAAGTAGTGTACTCTATTCTGCTGTCATTTCAATTTTTTTTTTTTTTATGAACCTTAAAATTTGAGAATATAAATTCTCCTTTAGTATCTATCCAAAGATCTTAACATGTAGAATAAAAGCCCTAAGATTCTCAATTCAATTGAACAAGTTCATGAATTAATGCAAAACGTTTTGACCTTTATAAAAAACAAAAATTCTCAATTTCTTTGATTTCAATGAACAACATGATTTCTATAATCATATACATAAGACTCTGATACCAAATGTAAGATATGTAAGATTTATAACTCATGAATCATGTATATGATTATAGAATACTTAAATAATATGAAATCAAAGTTGAGATTGTGCGTACTTTGTTGGACACAAAATTGAAGGAAAGAAGACTCTACATGTTAGGATTTTCTTTTTTATGACTTATTCCAAAAATGACAGCATCAGATGAGAGTATGACTTATGAGACTTAATCCCAATATAAATAGGCTAAAGGAGAGACCTAGCCTTATATCCTAAAAGAGTATTTGTGTCCACCGGGTCCATCCATCATAAAAAACCAAGGTCACATTAAAGCCTACATTGCTACCCAATTAGGATACCAACATATGCCATTAGCCCTACTCAATATGATCACAATAGACTAGTCAAAATAATATAATTGAAAGAGAAGGGATATTCTTACTAACAAAATTTTCTACTACCAACTTACTACCTATGTAATCACCATTGGATCAATATTTTCTCTTTTTTCAAAAACTTTTTAGCATTCTTTCTTTTTGATTTAATGTTGATTAGATAGGTAGTAAGTTAGTAGTAAAAAAATTTGGTAGTAAGAATATCCTCCTTCTAATTGAAATATCTATTGATCCGATTAATTTTAAACAGAAAATTAATTAATTAATATTGCCTAAGTAAATAAAATTTTCCAACATACTTCTCTATCTTGTCCAAAATAACCCCAAGCTCCCAAAGAACCAACTTAGTTGCTCGTACTGAACTGGACCAAATTGATGGAGCTGGTTCAATTTTCATTAGTTTCGGCCTGGCTACATTGGAGCCAATACAGTTCGTTATTGTTGAGAAAAACTACAAAGTTTTGTACAGCACACCACTGCAGAGATGGTTACAATTAATGAGAATGATTGAGTTAATTTGTTTTAAAATTTGCAATTGTAATTAAGTCTTGTTCAAAAGGCATTAAAGAAATAAAAACACTATTAATAAGCAGATCACAAATAATAATAATAAATCTTACTATAATTACTTTTGTATCTTTTACTCTCGTATCAATACATTACATTCTCATCTTAATAATCAACATGAACCAAATCCAATGTAAATTCCATACAAAATATAATTTGCAGGGGCACTGGAATTTTGGACATATAACCATCCATCAAGTAGCTTTCTGTTATTGGTACCATGTCCATGATCACTCATCACTCCCCATCATATATCCCAAAATAAATTGCTTAAACCAAGCTGAACATGAGAATTAATTCTACTAATCTCTCCTCTTATTTCATCAAGTGCAACTTCATCCTTTAGTATTGAAACATGAGACACACCATCAATCTCGATCACTTTCAGGCTTTGATTTGTCTCATCTTTCCAGAGTGACTGAAGAGCCAACAAGCTCACCATAGTAACCGTTCCATCACCATCCCCATATGAAACTTCGGGTCGTTTATTAAAATCACCATTCCTATAAAACAATTTCTCTGGGGTTCTCACGCCCGTCCCAATAATACAAGTCATAGGCACTTCTGGTGCATCTATATTCTCTATCAAGGGTAGAATCCGAGTTTCATAAGGATAAACCCCTTCAGGAAAATCAATGTCTTTGAGAAAATCAACCATGTCCCTCGCTGAGTAGCTTCTATTTGGAGTGATCACCAACGGTTTTTGAAGACCAAAAATCTTCCGATTGGGCAAAAGCCATAGGTTGCTCTCAGAGCTTCTCTGCTCACCTCTCACTATCAAAGGGTTCACAAGGGGCACTCCAAGAGTATTGCCAGATGCAAAGGTGAGCATTTCTTCTATGGCACCACCCCATGGACCAGAAAGTGCTACAAAGTGTTTGATGAATTTCTTGCGCCAAGAGGAAGGGTTTCGATTAAGGAGTTGGAGGACAAATAGACCTCCTAAGCTATGTGAGAGTAGTATTACTGGCTTCCCTCCATTGGAAGTGCTTGCTTCTTCTATCAAATTTTTTAGGTCTTTCAGGAACTTGGACCCCACTCGAGATGGGTGATCTTGAGCAGCTAGACCATATCGAAAATCATAGGGAGCTCCAAACAGAGTCTCACCCTCAATATAACCTACCTGTTCTAATGAATCTACTAGGGATGCCATGTATTCCGTGACATGCCTACACATATAAGGGTATCATTTATTAATTGATATACCACAAGAAAAAAGTTTTTTTTTCACGAAAAATTTCCTCATAAATTTTGTCACAAATGATAATTTTTTACACAAATAATTAAATTTCGTCACAAATAAACCTGCGACTGTTATGGACCTGTACGAAAAGCCCATATGATTGGCCCATTTAGATAACCCGACAATAGACAACCCGGAGATAGTGAAACGGATCGCATTAAGGGCATGTGACGCATGATACGTTACCACTCGATAACGGCCGACCAGCTGTAATGACCGCCTCGTCATGACAGCTCAGGTCCACGTATGCACCTTGTACAGCAGCCCCTATAAATAAGAACACGACTCAGAGGTAAAAGGACATTCTATTTTTCACTCACGATCATCACCATGTTCACATACTCCATTTGATATACAGTGATCAATTAAATTTAAGGGTGTCTATATTATAAATATTCCTGAAGAGAACATTAGATCCAACTTAATTCGTCAGCCTGATTGGGCTGAACATTTATGTCTTAAGGACAGAACAGCGACACAGGTATTTGTGACGAATTTTACTTGCGACGTAAGAATTTATGACGAAATTTCATAAAATTTTATCACCAATAAGATTTTTCTCTTGTAGTAATAATTCATATTGTAAAAGTAGATGTAGAAGTGAGGGGAAAAAATCCCAACAACAAAGTGTAACAAACAAATTAAGGGTAGGGATGAACTTACTTTAGATGAGGATTGAGATAAAGAAGGGAATGAGTGGAACCAAAGTGAGGGACCCGGGTCTGAACACCGGGGGTGTTGTAGTAATCATCGAGTTCTTGGTGGTAGTGAAGCATCATGCGCTCAGCAAAACATTGAGTGAAAGGAGCAAGTAAGACACTGGAATCAAACCACAACCTGAACCATCCCTTCTTTTTCTTAACAAGAGGGTTCCATGTGTCGCAGATGAAGCTTGAGGGCTTGTACTGAGGTGTCAGCCTGGCTTCTAGTTGGTTCCCTCCGGCACCAGGTATTAGAATCAACGGATGGATGTTGCTGCTTGTGCTTGCTTCACATGTGCACATCAGTGACAGCGTTACAAGCATTGTGATTATTGTGGCAACGCCAATCTTGAGAAGCTGTTCCTTCATCACAATATCCCCTATACAGATAATAGATATACCTATCCCTTTGAGCTCCTGGGCTTTGTTTTTCAGTGAGCAATTAGTTGTTGTGGATAAATGGATGGACGGATTTGTCTGAAGCTTGGCATTATTAGTATCATATAGATGATAAAAAGTTGGGTACGTGTAATGTGTTGTTGTGCGGTGGGAATTTTTTTCATTTAAAAAAATATATAAAAGCCACGTTGTCAGTTATTTAGCATTTCATTCTTTTTTTTTTTTCTTCTCTTTTTTTTGGTGAAAGGATGACATTCATTCTGAAACTAACAAAGTTAAGCTACAAGCTTGGGCCTAACTTCTTGTTTTGAGACTGGGCTTCTGGCATGTGGCTTGTCTCCGTTCGAAGCTTTTCCCGACAAAGAACTATTATTCACCGATAATAGTTCAGTTGGTGACACCAAACTCAGTGGTATAGATAAAAGTATGTATTCGATTATTTCAATATCATTTTTGGAAGGGGTTTAAAATCTTAATCCCGATATTCATCTCGAATTGGATTAGTCGCGAAGCGATGAATCGATTGAAATTGTAAAAAATCAATTCAACCTAAAAGCTTAATTGCTTAATTAAGTTGTTAGAAGATGATTTTTTTAATTATGTATATTATTCTCTAACATGTCAACTCTCACGAGAGCCCACGAGCTTAAAAAGTGGACAATGCACATATCCACCTATCTGTGCTTCCACAAGAGAAAGTGAGGGGCAACGAGGATTGAACTCTTGACACGAGGCTCTAATATAATGTAATGAACGAGTTCAATCCAAAAGCTTGGATGCGGGTGGGTGCCTTTTAATGATTTATATTATACTTTAACACGACCCCTTACATTGGGCATGAATGGTGGATAATGCACAACCTCATGCTAAGAAATTCCACAAGAGAAAGTGGGGGGCGACGAGGATCGCACTCGTGACAGGAGGCTCTAAAACCATGTAAAGAACCCATTCAATCCAAAAGTTTAAGCTATTAGATGAGGCTACATTAATGATTTATATATCTCTAACACGCCCCCACACAGGAGATCTCATTGGGCTTGAAGGATGAATTATGCATCAGGCTCAGCCTACTTGTACCAAGAAATTCCACGAAGAAAATAGGGGGGCAAGGATCGAACCTGGACAACGAGACTCTAATACCATGTAAAGAACCAATTTAACTCAAAAACTTAAGCTATTCAGTGAAGTTACATTAATAGTTTATATATCTTTAACTGGAATATCTCTCTAAAAAAACTACTATTCCTAAAAAACATAACTTTTTAAGCCTATGAATTTTATTGGAGTCCTTGAGTGGCCCTTAACGAAGCAGGGATGAGAGACAGCCAGTGGCGGACCCACTTTTGGGCAAACGCCCGCAAGTGCGGTCATTAAATTTTTGATTTTTTTGGTTACAGGTCCTTATTTGTCTCTTGGTTCAATATATATTAGGAGTAAATATCCTTTTAAGTCCCTAACAAAAAATGCAGTCCCCATTTTAGTCCCTTACAAAACAAAATTAGTCTCGAGATCCCTAAAAAAATTAAAGTGGATCAATTTAGTTAAAACTGTGGTCCCTCACAAATTCAAAAAGATGTACATTAATCCCTCAAAAAGTTCAAAATAGGGTCCACTTTGAATTTTATAGGAACCAGATGGCTAATTTTTTTTATAATGGACTAAAGTGGAAACCGAATCTTTTGTTAGGGACCAAAAAGAATATTTATTCTTATATTAGTTAGCAACGTAGCAACGTACGGAGATGACTAAAACAACGTAGCAACGCAAATTGATTAGAGAGAAAATTTATTCTTCCTCCCCTATCACGTACCCATTCCCATGCTCTCTTTATCTTTTGTTTCCTTTTTCATTTTTATAAAAAGAGAGGATTAATTGCAGGTCTGACATTCTCAAATAAGTTAATATCTAGAGACGAGGCCTTCACTGTATTTTGGAGAATTTGTAAGATTTAGGGGGATAATTGGTCAAACTATTGCCTACAGCTTGTTATGGAAGCAACTAGATTATGGGCGGGTTCAAACGTTGATTTAGACTTTCTTTACAAAAAAAATTCGAGGGCGCTGCCCCCAATCCCCTGCCACTAAATGTGCGGACATAAACAAAATTTCCTGGGTCCTCCACTGGAGACAGCAAAGGAAAATTATTATGAAAAGCAATTATGAGGTTAAACTCACTACTCTCCCCATGGTAGTTGAAATATGGATTTAAATCTTAAAATCCCGATTTTAACGATTTATTTTTGCTACAACGATTTAGATTTCACTTAAAATCCTTTCCAATATAAAATTCTGATTTAGACATTTACTTAAGTTCCGATTTTAAAATTTAAATCTCGATTTTAACTATTGGAGCGATGTTAAACAAGTTAGAAAAACTGTTGAATATAGAATTGCTGATGTTTCATCAGAAGATGAATGGATTGTGGAAAATGAAGGAACTTTATTTCATGATGAAAGTTTAGATGACGACAATTTTGAATGATGTAGTCGAAGATCATGTGCAACAGAATATCTTCGATGATAATAACTTGAATGATTTATTAGCTTAGACCCTTAGAGTGTGACAATTGTATGCAAATGTATAAGGATGGTGGCAAGTAGTCTATTTTTCTTACATTTTTTTATACATAAGCATGTGTATATAAAAATTTAATTTTAGAGTGCATGAAAAATCTACGATTTGTATTACGATTTTACGATTTACGATTTTTTATTACCTTTCCGATTTTAGGTAAGATTTCGATTTTGACTACCTTGACTCTCCCTATGTATCCGATCATAGACCCCACCAACTAAGTTATTAAGATAATATATACGAGTTAAATTTATATCTAAAGTTGTACGTGCAGCAAAGACAGGTGTATGGTTATGATTCTCCACATTTAATGTTTTCAACTTTTATATGGTTATAATTCTCCACATTAAATGCTCTAACTGGAAAATTTGTCGCTATAAATCGGCTGCAGAAAAATTTAACCCTATATAAAAACCCATTATTTGGACTTGCTTCTTGTTATCTATCTGTTTATTCATAGCATATATTAAAGTTCTTCTACTTGTTTTCCAAAAAAAAAAGTACTTTTACTTAAATTATCATATTATATTTTTTATAAATTTTATTTTTTTACTCATATTTTTATTTTATTTTTCTTTTATCGTTTATAACTATTGGAAGTTGTTCCACCTTACACTACTAGAAAAGTCTTTATTATCGACGGAATTTTTCGACAGAAAAAATTCCGTTGAAATTAGTGACAGAATTTTACACGGAATTTGTTTTCCGTAAATAGTTTCGACGGAAAATAGATTCCGTCGAAAGTTTTTGACGGAAAAAGAAATTCCGTTGAAGATCTTCGACGGAAAAGGAATTCCGTCGAAAATTTTTAAAAAAATAAAAGAAAAAGAAATTGAATATTCTGGAATTTTCGACGGAATTTCGATTCTGTCGAAAATCTTCGACGGTAAAGGATTTCCGTCGAAAACTTTTAAAAAAAATAAAAGAAAAAGAAATTGATTTTTGTGGAATTTTCGACGGAATTCCTTTTCTGTCGAAGATCTTCGACGGAAAAGGAAATCCGTCGAAAACTTTTGAAAAAAAGAAAAAGAAAAAGATACTAAATATTGTGGACTTTTCGACGGAATTTCGATTCCGTCGAAGATCTTCGACGGTAAAGGAATTCCGTCGAAAAATTTTGAAAAAAAGAAAAAGAAAAAGAAAATAAATATTGTGGACTTTTCGACGGAATTTCGATTCCTTCGAAGATCTTCGACGGAAAAGGAATTCCGTCGAAAACTTTTGAAAAAAAGAAAAAGAAAAAGAAACTAAATATTGTGGACTTTTCGACGGAATTTCGATTCCGTCGAAGATCTTCGACGGAAAAGGAATTCCGTCGAAGATCTTCGACGGAAAAAGAATTCCGTTGAAAAATTTTGAAAAAAAGAAAAAGAAAAAGAAAATAAATATTGTGGACTTTTCGACGGAATTTCGATTCCGTCGAAGATCTTCGACGGAAAAGGAATTCCGTCGAAAAATTTTGAAAAAAAGAAAAAGAAAAAGAAAATAAATATTGTGGACTTTTCGACGGAATTTCGATTCCGTCGAAGATCTTCGACGGAAAAGGAATTCCGTCGAAAAATTTTGAAAAAAAGAAAAAGAAAAAGAAAATAAATATTGTGGACTTTTCGACGGAATTTCGATTCCGTCGAAGATCTTCGACGGAAAAGGAATTCCGTCGAAAACTTTTGAAAAAAAGAAAAAGAAAAAGAAACTAAATATTATGGACTTTTCGACGGAAAAGGAATTCCGTCGAAAAATTTTGAAAAAAAGAAAAAGAAAAAGAAAATAAATATTGTGAATTTTTCGACGGAATTTCGATTCCGTCGAAGATCTTCGACGGAAAAGGAATTCCGTTGAAAACTTTTGAAAAAAAGAAAAAGAAAAAGAAACTAAATATTGTGGACTTTTCGACGGAATCTCGATTCCGTCGAATATCTTCGACGGAAAAGGAATTCCGTCGAAAACTTTTGAAAAAAAAAAGAAAAAGAAATTAAATATTGTGAATTTTTCGACGGAATTTCGATTCCGTCGAAGATCTTCGACGGAAAAGGAATTCCGTCGAAAACTTTTGGAAAAAAGAAGAAAAAGAAATTAAATATTGTGGACTTTTCGACGGAATTTCTATTCCGTCGAATATCTTCGACGGAAAAGGAATTCCGTCGAAAACTTTTGAAAAAATAAAAGAAAAAAAAATTAAATATTGTGGACTTTTCGACAGAATTTCGATTCCGTCGAAGATTTCGACGGAAAAGGAATTCCGTCGAAAACTTTTGAAAAACATAAAAAAAAAGAAATTAAATATGTTTTTTCTCTTTTTTATTTTATATCTTTATGTAAATCATTTAGGGTTTGAAAATTATTTTAAGTTATTTATTCTGAAATTAATTTATAAATTATGTTAATTTCTTTATTTTAAAAATATATTCGAAATTAAAAAATTATTTAAGATGATATTAGAAAAATATTATTTATGATAAATTAAATATTTATTATGAAAATAAGATATTTATGTTCTTTACATAGAAAAATAAAAATATTGAAATTTTCCCTTGATTTTGTATTAATAATATTATTATACAAACTCTTATTAACCTATTTATTAAAATAAAAATTATTAGTACCTTTAAATAATATAAGCCTAAATACTTGGCTAATGGGCCAAAAGTAATATAGCCCAATACCTACTGAATGGGCTGCATCAGATTTTTTATTTTTGTTGTTGGTATAAGCTGCATCAGATTTTAAATTAACAAATCCTAAGCTAAAACAAACAAAATTATTTGTTGACAATGAGGCGGCTAGATAGTGGAGAAGGGGCGGCGAGGTGCAGCGGCGGCGGCGGCGGCGGCGGCAGCAACAGCATCTCAGCGGCGGCGAGGTGCAGCGGCAGCGGCGGCCATTTCCTTCGCATCGAAGCTATTACCCTGCACCAATGCGGCTTCCGCTCATCTTCCTTCTCCTCCTTCCGCCTCCACTAACCGCTCGAACTTCCTCAAATACTCTGCACTGTTATCGTCGCCATTTCACTCGCAGCTGAACGTTGTCTTCATTATGGCGGTAAGTTTCTCAAAAAGAAAGATCAAAAGCCGCTCGATGAAGCTCTCCAGAAGATCAAAGAAGGTAACCTTATTTCCTTACATATACATTTCTTCATTCCATTCCATTTCATTCAATTCCTAGATTTATTTATGATCTGTTTGGATTTTTTTATTTTTTTATTTTTGGCAGAGTTGATGCTGTTGGGTTTTATTTCCCTGCTTTTAATAATATAAAGTTACTAATTAGTGCAGGTTATATTTATAAATTTTTTTGTTTATAAACTCTTATAAACTACATTAAGTACGACCGGTCATACTTTAATCATGCAGTGTGACCGGTCGTACTTAGTCTAATTTGCAAAAAAATTCGTAAACGGATCCTATCCCTACTAATTATATGCAAACCTAAGAGACAATGATATTTCAACTTTGGTCTTCCTTTTATTTGGTCTGCAGAATAATCATTCTGTATTTATGTTTATCTGCACGTTGCTAAAATTATACTGGGCCCTTTTACTCATAAATTCAAGATAATTAAACATGAAGTTTGTTTTAAAAAAAGTGAAACTCAGTTTAGATCAAAAGTTTAGAATTGCTGGGCCCTTTTATTCTTTGTTGTTGTACATACTGAGTTCAGATCAAAAGTCTAGCATTGCTGAGTTTAGAACTCGTGATCCTTCTTCCTTATTATGTTTTTTCAAGAATGCAATTGGATTTGTACCCAAAAAAAAAGAGAAATCAATTGGATGATTGCTAGTAGTTCGGTCGTTTGACTTTAAGTGTTTCCTTACATGTTGGTAGTTAATTGTAGGTTACTGTTGCATACCATGAGGTTATTTTCATTTTGTTGTCTATCATTGGTATTACTTGTATTTGTAATCCTATATAGGTCGGAAATGTCGAAGGTGCAAAACAGGCAATTGATGCAGGTGTCGATGGAATAATTGTGCAAGGACGTGAAGCTGGTGGTCATGTCATTGGTCAGGTGTGCATGCTTGTCATAATTTTGATATAGGCTTATGTTTTTGAGTATAAGTAGTCTTACGATTAGAGGAAAAACATTTCATTGAAACTTAAGTCGAAACAGATACACAGTGTTGATTTTATATCAACTGTTTGCAGGCACAAAAGGCGCCAAAGAAAAAATAACAAATATAACCACTACAAAACTGAATAACAGAATGTATCACACACGTGTAAAATATGATAGAAACAAAAAACTGATCAAAGAGACTGAGATTGTATATGTGGCCAGTTTGTTGTCACGTGATAGCTTATCTTAATGTTGACAAATAAGAATCATTGTTATTTACTGTGTTAATTCAAGAATAAGATGGTAGAAAACAATGTTGATACCATTTCTTACTTTTCAGCAGCTCTTACAATTTTTAGCTTGATTAATGTGGCTAATGCCTCACGCAATACATATATTCACAATTGACTACAACAACATAGGTGTATAACTGTCATATCCATGTTTGATAGGAAAAGATTAAGTGGGGGCAAGTTGTAGCTATATGGAGACACCTTTGCAGTTATCATTGTAGGAGTTGAGTAAGTAGCATTACATTCTTTTTCCTTGAGAAAATTTTCCACAAAATTTCACGATCTGTTCAGCATCCTGCCTTTCAGGTTCATCAGGTTCAAATATTCACCTAAAAATTTCGGGTCATTTTGCTTGTGCTTTTAACATTATAAAATTCATTAGAAGCTTTAATTTGAGGAAATAATAATTAAAAGCGAAATGTCATCATTAATGTTTTTCTATCATAAATAATTAGTGTACAATCTAGTTACAAGTATTGTTGAAATAAAGCTTGTTCCATCTTTTCAGTATTTACTGCTTTATATTCTTATTTGTTGTCAGTGGAAGATAGTCACTGCTCACTTGCACATGCAATGCTCTCATCCTTTGAAAGATTTCCATCTTTTTATCATCTTTCAATTGTCATTGCTTCATTGATCTTTAGTAGCTGATGTGAATGATAGCTAATCATACTTTCAAACGTGTACTACACTAGTACTTTGCATTTCTGCAACTCAGAGATGATTTTGCTTTCCCTTACCCCTGCATTTAATTGCAGGATGGTTTAATTTCATTGGTGCCTAGGGTGGTCGATCTTGTCGGTGACCGAGAGATACCTGTTATTGCAGCTTGAGGGATTGTGGATGCTCGAGGCTATTAGATTGGTATGGTGTGTTTCTGCAAATTATAAACCCAACATTTGGAAACACCACTTGACACGAGCTGTCGAACTCGCGCAAATTAAAAATTATTTTTAATTAGGGTTCAAAAATTTGCAGTAAAGTGGAAACCCTAAGTCGTCTCTCAAGGAAATTGTTGGGGTGAAAATCGTTGTTGAAAATAGAAAATAAAAAGGGGGGTTTTGATTTCAGTTTAAATAATTTAAAAGGCAAAATATAAAATTGGAATTAAAATTCGTAATTCAAAATTAACCAACCTAAGGTTAGGGTTCCATGGACGTCCTTCATTGGATAAAATTACCAAATTCACGGTTGATCTCAATTGAATCAGAATCCTTATTTTCAATTGAGAACAATCGGATCATCAAATCTGATGATTATTCCTTTTCCATGATCGCAATCGCGAACCTCAGATCGAATATCCACAATCGCACGATATCGATCTGAGTTAGGAAAAGAAACAAATCTAGTTAAAGAATTAGAAAAATTACCAAATTCACGATTACTCTCAATTGAATCAGAATCCTTATTTCCAATTGAGGTTAATCGGATCATCAAATCTGATGATCATTCTTCACCCATAATCGCAATCGCGAACCTCAGATCGAATATCCACAATCGCACGATATTGATCTGAGTTAGGGTAAAGAAATAAATCTGGTTAGAGATTGATCGCAGATCCTCTAAACAGATCCATGGAATCCCTTCCCCTTAGGTTGATTAAAAGGGGTTTAGCCTAGCATGGCTAGGATAAACATGATTACAAATTAAACTGCATAAAAGAAAAAGAAGAAGAAGAAGATGAAGAACGCGAAGAACGCTTCAGAGAAAAGTGCCTTGATCCTCCGATTCTGAAAATTACATAATACCAAAATGTTTCCCCTCCTCTCCTACATATGCCCCTAGGGTTCAAAAACCAATTTGGGCTGGGCTTAATTCAGATCGGCCCGGCCCATTCGTCTAAAATGCAATATAAAATAATAAAATAAAACTAAAATTAACTTGGCTTTGGGCCACTTAAGTAATTGGAGTTTAATTTAAATTACAAGTCCAATAATAAAATAATATTCCAGCAAAAAACATGTCATCTTGAGCTCAGGTTTAGACCATCTTCCCGTCCGAATTTGGCTTCAGTAGCTGAAATAGCAATTAAAGCCCTTCCTGTTAGCTGCAAAATGCAACAAGAACGGAGTCAATCGGACACCTGTAGAGTGAGATATGATCAAAATACGAAAGTAGTGTAAATCTGGAAAATTATGACGAAAATAAATTAAACCCAATTAAAAACTAGAATTCTAATTTAACCCAAAATACCTTTATTTAATTCAAATAAAACCTAAAATTACCAACTAAGAGTAACAAATAAGTGTAATAAAATATGAGTTATCACCACTTCAGTCCCTTCCCAATAAATATGATGTGAGATACATATGCTCCTGTCAATTTATATGTAGTTTTGTTTTCATTTACTTAGTCTTTTTATTTCAGAGTATATATATTATTGTAGTCATACAACAAAGATATACATTATTCTTCTGCATATGATCATAAAATGATGCATTTGAACCAACTTGCATATGATATGTTCTTTCTTTTTACACTTATCTATCATCCCATGCATTTTGCACAATTGCAATGCATGATCATAATGTGGTGCTCTGTCTCTAACGTGCTAGCTTTGATTTGAACCAAAGGGATGTATATCCACAATAATAATAAAAAGCCGCAAACCCATTTCAATTTTGACACAAATTAACGAAATGCAATGAACTGAACAACCCCACTTCCTAATTGACCACTCCCACCATGGTTTCAGAGATAGAAATCTCATCTACACAAGACTCTCACTCTCATCCCAGTATTGATTCTTGTTTTCTGTCTCTTGGGTTAGCACTCTTCACTTTCCAACCCAAAGCAATCTTGGGTTTTGGAAGCATCTTTGAATGTAATCTCAACCTTTTGCATGCATAGACTCATAGGCTTACATATAACGGGAAGCATGGGATTGTGTATTTTTGTGGGAATAGGGAATTATGGTCTTTCAGGCCATGATAGGGTTTTGATTCTTCGTTTCCCCAATGATAAATTCAGAAAGGAAAACTTTCCTCTATAATCAATAACTAGTTACTTAATTAAGATATGATAACTTTCCTCTCTCTCTCTAATAGTTTTAGTTTTATTTCTTTCCCCATTCTCTCGATCCTTTAATTACCTTATGTTTATTGAAACTTTACCTGCTATGTCCCATAAATTCTATTAAATTCTTTTGATTGGTGGGGATGCAAGGCTGGTTGCTTAGCTGGATGGAGATAGGTATGTGAATTTTCAAATAAATCCTACCATTGATATGTATTATATCTAAATGCCTGTTACTTAAATAAATTATAGATCATCCAATTCTTATCTAATAATTTTAATTAAATTGCCAAACTCACTCCTGAAGATCGCACTAATATTATAAGAGATCAAGGATGATACCAATGATATCAATAATTAGAATATTGTATTAATCCCTCTCTGCAGATATGCTGGATATTCATCATGTTTTCATAAAGAAGCTGGATCACATGGTCGAGATACTCTAGGAATATTCTGAGTTCACCAATTTGAGAAAGTGGAGCAATTTTGCCTTACTAGGCCAAATAGCAATGATTCTTGGGACATGCATGAGGAAATGCTGAAGAACTCTGAGGAGTCTTACAAAGCGGTGTGATATAGTCTCTCATTAAACAACCTAGAATATGTTTAAAGCCATTCTATATGAGTTCATATTTCTAGTCAATACGTAATATATAATTTTAAAATGGTTACTGAATCCCATGTTATCATTAAACTATGGGGATATGCATGCTTTTTCTTTGACATGCCGAACATGTCTAACCAGGGGAATGTTTAGTACATCCCTATATTTGTTTCTATTTTTTATTTTTATTTTTATCTAGGACTACGACTTCATTATATGGTTTTTGATGATTGTCTGTACTCTGTATTGGCCAAGTACCCATAGGTTGTTTGTACAAAAAAAAAAAAGAGTACCCATAGGTTGGTTTTATCTCATTAAATATCATTGCTTATAGATTGTATGTATTGGTTGTTTTCCAACCTAAATTGTCTGCTTTCTTTGCCCCCTTTATATTTTCCTTCCTTATATAATTAAGGAAGGAAAATACATGAATGTACTTTCATAATTTTAACTGTTGACCTTTGCATCTATTTTACTGTTGCAGAGCAATATAATAGCTATATTAGTAATGCAGTAGATATGTCTCTGGGAAAAATATACTGTATAGGAGCTGATATTTTCTAGTTGATTCAGAATATGTTGCTCACTTTCACAGTTTAAAACTATCTCTGTAAACAATTCTTCAAGCTGTTACTTTTTGGTAAAATGATGGAAAAATATAATGCTGGTTGATATCTGTTCATTCGAATATCAACAAGATGTATCTTCTGGCTTGTATCTGCTGCTTGCAATTGATTAAAAAAATTAAGAAGATTCAGAAACTTGGACAGTAACAAAAATTTTGTTCTTCTGATCTTGTCAGAGGAAAAGAACAATTAACTGGTCAGTTTTTTTATTTTTCTTGAAATTGTTGTATAATACTAAAGAATTACCTAATAGAAATTATATTGAGATATTTACATATATATATTTGCTTGGAGTTCAAGGTCAAGAATTGGACTTAAACATTCCACCTTCCACATAATTTGATTGCTGTCAGTTGCATATCATTTTTGTGCGAACAAGAAGTTCTCAGTTTTATTTTAGGATTTTTCAAACTGTAATGCATTTTCCTGCTTTTTTCTTGGAACACTTATTTGATGGTAGAGTATTTTCCTGCTTTGTTTCAGTTTTAATTTGGTAACTTTCTTTTTCAGGTAATCAAAGCTAGGACCAATTTTTTGCAAAGGTTAAAACCTAGCAGATTTTTTTTGGATACAAACGTATCAGAATTTAATGCAGGAGGTAAGTTTAATGTGCTAAGAACTCCTCACATATAACCTTACTTTATCTGCAACAGTTTTGAAATGGTTCCTTGTCTATAGAAAATTGTGACTGGAAGGGACCGATTTATTGCAAAGGTTAAACTTATTGTTTACTTTAAATGGGATCTAGCAATTTAAAGCATTACAAATGGGCTTGACTGTTACTGTTAATGACAATGCATAGGGTTTTCAATATTTTCATTTTTCTAATAACACCAAAAATATAAATTACTATTTAAATGGATAGTTACTGATTTAAATAAATTTAGACTTGCCTACGTGAGTATCTAATATTAAGCATTCAGAATTGAATCTTGGTCTTGAAGTCAGCCTTTCTATAAGATTTAAGTGGTAGAAGCTGGGTAATTGAAACCTGAAGAGATATCTAATGTGGATTTAATAGTTTTATGTGTGATGCTGGTTTGTGTAATTGTGGTTTTATTTTGGATCATCAAGAAATGGGAACCACCCCAATCATGGACTTTATCATATATGGAATGGGTCCAACGTAGGTGATGACCACGATCATGCAGGTCATCCACCAGCATGACTTTTGTATCTTTGTTGGATGTATATGACCGGGACTATTGCAAATAGACTAGTTTGATTAGTATATGACAGGGACTTTTGTATATGTATGTTCCTGTTTGATTAGTATATATCTTGGACATTTATACATATAGGACTCTTTTGATTTGTATATGACAGGGGACTTTTGTATATGTATGTCCCTTTTGATTAGCATATGTCTTGGATATTTTTAGACATAGTACTCTTTTGATTAGTATATGATAGGGACTTTTGTATATGTATGTCCCTATTGATTAGTATATGTGTTGGACATTTATATATATAAGTATATTTTGATTAGTATATGACAGGGATCTTTAACATATCATAATTATATTAAAATCACATAATTATGATATGTTACTTTCATATATTTGTTTATCAGGTGTGAAACATAAATTGATATTAATTTTGTAGAGATAAAAATATTCAAAGAATTTATGTCGGAAATTTTCGACGAAATTTGTTTTCCGTCGAAAATTATTAAAAGATTTTTCGACGGAATTTGATTCATTTTCCGTCGAAAAATTTCGACAGAATTTATTTTCTGTCGAAAAATATTAAAAGATTTTTCGACGGAATTTCATTCATTTTCCGTTGAAAAATTTCGACGGAATTTATTTTCTGTCGAAAAATATTAAAAGATTTTTTCGACGGAATTTCATTCATTTTCCGTCAAAAAATTTCGACGGAATTTATTTTCCGTCGAAAAATATTAAAAGATTTATCGACGGAATTACATTCATTTTCCGTCGAAAATTTTCAACAGAATTTATTTTCCGTCGAAAATTAATACAAGATTTTTCGACGGAATGTCATTCATTTTCCGTCGAAAAATTTCGACGGACTTATTTTTCCGTTGAAATTTTCCACGGAAATTATTCCGTCGAAAAAAAACGACGGAAATAATTTCCGTCGAATTTTTTCGACGGAATCTCTAATTCCGTCGAAAAATTTATTACCTACGAAGACTTATTCGACGGCTTCTTTTCCGTCGAAAATGTCATTTTCGACGGAATTTTTATCATTTTCGACGGAATTTTTCCGTCGAAAAAAAAGCATTTTCTAGTAGTGTTAATTACTTGGGTGGCTACACTTTCCATCACTAAGAAGTGCAAGATTCCATGCCTAGGAAATACCCCTTTAATAATTAAATAACAATCTAGTTATGGAAGAATGAAAAGAATTAATGGAGAATGAAATGTTGTATTGAAATCCTCCACATTAAATGGAGAAGATTCTAGAGTATGAAAAAGATAGCCCCCAACTATTTTTAATGCGGGGAGAAATCAAAATTCCATAGGTAGAATACCAATTACCAGTGAGAGTGTGAATTTACTTTTTTAAGAAAGAATTTACTTTTTTAAGAAGAGAGATCATTACTCGTGAGAAAAAATTTTAAATTCTATGCTAAGTATGAACAAAGAATTTTTTATAATCCTCTAATAATATATTAAGGATGAATCTCTTGTAGTCATTCTTTATAGTGGACGCATTTCTAAACTATATCTCACGATTTTTACTCCTAGCATTTAGGGAGTTTTCTATGTTAAAATCGTTGTATGAATTTCTTTCTTCTTTTTCTCCTTCTCCATTTTATGAAAATTAATCAACTTAATAATTGACCAACTTTTAAGTTCTGAGTTGCCGAACTCAACTTGATGACTTGCTTGATTTCGCACTAGTTATATGAATCTCGTCCCTCTATGGATATCAAAGCTCTAAGATCAAGGATTATGTGAAAATAAAAATAGAGGATAGTGTTACACATAATGGTGACATGTTCAAATTCACATTGAAAAACTATTCATATTGGAAGCTCATGGTGGAGGATCACCTTTATTGCAATGATTTATATGAACTTATCCTGAGTGTCGAGATGCTAGCAGGCAAAAATGAACAGAAGTGGGAACTCTAACAAAAAGACGGCAGCCATGATTTGAAAATACATTGATAAAAGCTTATTCGAGCATATATCTACTTTCACAAATGCTCATGAACTATGGACTAAACTTGAATTTATGCTTAAAATGAAAATACCTTAGAATAGGACATGCCTGGTATGACAATTTGTGAACTTGGCGTATAAGGACGACCAAAGCATGATAGAGCACTTGAATACCTACAAGGGGATTGTAAACCAACCAACAAAAATAGATATAAAATTTGATGATGAACTCCAAATTATTCTACTCCTCAACTCGTTGTGAAGAATCTAAAAGAAGAAAATGAGGAGTGGCCAGTCAATCCAAGGCCCAAGTTATTGAGCATCGAGAAAATGTTCGAGTTTTGAGAATGAGACAAATCTCAAGATCGGTCAAGACCAAAATCCAACCACATCCACTTCTACTATGGGAAGTTGAGTCATAAAATGTTCAATTGTCAAACTTTTAAGAGAGACCAAAAGACAACATCAATTATAAGTTTTATTTTTTAATTTTAATTTTATTTTATTTCCCTTTTTTGACTTTTTGACTTTTCTCCTTTATATATGTCTTGATTTGTTTATTCTTTTTAAATTTTAATTTTAATATTATAAGTTTTAATAATAACAATGTTCGACTAATATTTATAATTTTATAATTTTTATATCTAATTGAAAATATACTTTTATTTTATCTACAATAATAATATTAAAAATAGGTACTTCTAATTCTTTTATAAATATAGATATCATTGCAAACAAAAAAACTATAATGCTAAGCTACTAGGATTGGTCTAGTGGTGAGGGATTTGGGTAGTTTGTATTAGGTTATGTGTTCAATTCCCACCATTATATAAAAAAAAGTATAACGCTTTCTTCTAATTTTTATCCGGGATAAAGATGGGAATATTTTACTTCGTATCACATGATAACCAAGTGAGTGAGATGTATGACATCATGAGCAGACAAATCAATATAAAATATTCATTTTTCATTTTTGATCATGATATTTTTCTCTTTCATCGTTAACTTGATTATATAGACTGTGATTATTTTACAAAAAAATTATGTGATATGAAGATACATTCCACCACACAAAATAATATTTCTTACATGGGATAATCTATTCATTAAAAATACTGTTGCTATTTATCAGGAAGAGGATTTGTTAGAAAAAAAACTTAGGAATGACGCACTTTGCATAACACTTGGACCTTTTCTTCATATTTTTTTTCTTAGATAGAAAACTCACATATATTCAGGCTACGCCGTTCGTGATCTACGTTCAAGTGGTCGGAATTATTTTAAGTGATATAACATGTGAAAAGATCAATTCAATTACCCTTAAAAAACTAACAAAGTTGGTACCATATTGAAAGCACGACTGTGAGAATGTAACTTAACCTTTTTAATGAATGAATGATTTATATGCTCTTCAAACATATAATTAGTTTGCATAACTTAGGTGAGTTGAAGAGGTTCTTGTGTAGCTGGTGTACCCTATTTTTTTTTCAAGTGTTTCACATTTTTAATATGCCTAATTTCTTTTGAATCTGTTGACTTTTTCCTTTTTTATGATGTATTTCTTTTTTTTTTGGTGAAATTTTATGATGTATTTCTACTCCAACGTGTAGTTGTTACAGTCTGTTATTATTATTAAAATACATCGCTATAGTAGTCGTTCTTTTAAGAATTCTGCACCAGATCAGTTCATCATAATGGAGTAATAATGGCTTGAGTAAAATATGTTTTTATTTATTTATTAAGTTTTGTGCTCGTTAAGTTTGAGTTTAAGTATAACGATATTAAGGTGTATGTGTTTTTATTTATTTATTTATTTATTTTTTTTTAGCAAAAAATTGGTCAACCTCCTCTGATTTCATTAAAAATAATGATTTTTTTTTTGATAAACTAAATAATGACTTTATTTACACAATTTTATCAATTTTAAAGGGAATAAGAAATTTGGAATGTTACCCGTAGGCAAATTAACTGACATAAATTGTTTAATTTTTAATCAACCGTTGATTCTTAAAGCCAAATAAGGAATTGTTTTTCTACAATGGTCCCAGTCTTTGACTGCATAAATGACGTCTTATTTTGGTATTTTATATGTAATTTTACTGACGAGAGTTTCTAATTTCTTAATTTGAGGATCATAATAATAATTATTTTTGGTAAATTTTCATGTTTCAGAATAAGATAATTTTTATGTGCTGAGTCATGTTGTGCCCAATGCTTCCTTGTATTAATGTATTTTGAATTTATTTTATTAATAATTAGTCTAGAGGAAGAAATAATTTGGGTACATTGAAATTTGAACACTTCTGTACCAAAAAAAAAAAAAAAGAAATTTGAACACTTGCTGATCGAGGACAGCTGCAATTATTGGCAAATTCTAGTTGTTGATTTTAGTTGTTAGTTGGAAAGTGGTGACATACACTTAACACAATTATATCTTTATTAGTTGCCAACGTGGGAAGACTTTTATTTATTCTTGAAGAGTCAAGCCTCCAGTTTAATTTTCATTCTCAGAGCCAGAGGCGTGCTGATTATTATTCTAAGTTTGTTGCCAACTTATTACATTACAAGTGTTTTCCAATTGAACCGTCCTCATTAAAGGAGTGCCGACAAATTAATGGTTCAGAAAAGAATATTAACGCTTTAAAAATTTAAAAAATAAAGTTATAAAAATTAATTTGCATTTTAAATATAAACGATAGGAAAAATGGTTCGGTTCTCATTCGGTTCATGAACTAGTTTTTTAAACCGGTTATTTATGGAGCGGTTCGGTTCCTCACATTTTTTAAATTCACACGTGTTTTCCACTTGAACCGTCTCTTAAAAAAAAATTAATGGTTCACCCAATATTTGTTATTTGAGAAAAAGGAAAAATTACTCTGCATTTTGAATATAAACGGAAATATTACTCTCATTTTACATGAGGTAATTATCTCATATTACCTCACATAAAAAATTCCACCCACTTTTTTCTTTTTTATTCTTTAACAGTGGATCCCACATAACTCATCTTTATAACATAGATCCTTTCATCCTTTTGAATAATATTAAGACAATTCATAGATTTAAAATATTTATTTAAATCTTGTGATCTCACTCCTATTTGGGCACCAACTACAGATTTTTTTAAAAATTTATTTGAGATAGAATTTGAACCTTCACTCAAATAAAATCTTGGTAGTTAGTTTTTAAATGAAGTACTGAACTACTCCTAGGGGTTATTAACCTGTTCAGTTGTTTATTTTTCCACCAGGTATTTTATTTTTTCTTCTTTTGTACACCTAATAAGTAATAAATGGTCTTTCAAAAAAAGGAAGAAGTAATAAATGGTTTAACATAAAATAGAAAATAAATATTAATTAATCAGAAAAATATTTATTATTTTAAATGTCAGTTATTTAAATTAAAATTAAATTTTTTATTATATATTTAAAGAGAAATGTTATACTATCCACTAGGATTAACCTAGTGGTGTGGGGGGGGGGGTGTGTGTGTACAATTCCCATATAATGCAAAAAAAGAAAAGAAAAGTGTTATACTTATTATTTTAATAATTAATTAATAAGTGTGACCCAATATATTATAAACTATTAAATTGATGAAAATCAACAGTTAAGATTTGGTAATAAGAGATAATAAAAAATAATAAGTATAACTTTTGCCATAATTAATTTAAAAAAAAACTCTCACTCTCTCTCCCATAATTTTTGTCCCTCTAGTTATAGAACACAAATAATTTTTGCAAAAATAACACAATTTATATTATTTTAAAGAATAAACATTAATCCCTTACTTAATACTTATAAATACGAAAACGTGTTGTGCATTCACTGAAAAAATCCAAGGAAAGATTCAAAGCAAGCCTGGACTGAGAGAAATTAAATTATGTTTTCTATTTTGTTTTTAACTGTAAAGTCAAAAAAATGATATTGAAATATCACGCGTCATTCTAATCAAAGCCACCTTTTACTTTTCTGAAAGATATAAAAATAAAAAAAATGATCAACATCATTAATCAAAACCATATACGAAAATAATGATAATAATAATAATAATTTAAGTTTGTTCTTATCTTCATGTTTCCTGATCTGGTGTGCTATGAAAAAGTCCGTGTGGGGGTATTAAACAAATTCATACCCACCTTCATTGACAGTCCACTCCACTACAAAAATCAATCCCATCTCATCATACCCATAATTTGTCTCCTAATTCTGATTTTATTTCAATTACAAATTTTTGTTATAAAAAAATTTCATAGTTGAAGGAACACACAAGCCAAAGATGAAGAAGAGCAAGGAGCAAAGCCAGAACAAGTTCGTGAGGATCATAACATTACCCATCAGAGTTTTAGGGAGAGCAAGAGACATGTACGTTCGAAACATAACAAAGTGCGGTCACAACATGAACTATAGCAACCCCGTTGATGCTGCTGGTCGATTCGAGGCTTTGCCCAGAAGCTATAGCGCCGCCACGTCGAGGTCCGGTGGCGGTGGTGATAACGAGGATTTTGCAGAGCTTCTGAGAGCAGCTTCGGCTAGGACTTTGGTCAATAGAATCGATGTGGATTTGGTTCTGAAACAGCAGTCCACGTCAGCACAACCCGTTTCCTCAAATGGGTTGCCCAAGTCCGTTAGTGTTGGCATGGGTCGGATCGATGAGGATACGCCTTATGATTTGGGTGATGTTGATGTTCCTGTTGTTCCAAATTCGTATCCAAGAAGTAGAAGCTACGCTGTTGGTAAGACTAGTGGTGTTTTGTAAATCTACACTTCAGGATCAACGCATTTTAACTTGTGTGAGAAATAGAGAGATTGATTTCTACATTCTGGTAATTTCATTTTAATATTTGATTGGATTATCTTGTGATTTGATTCTTCATTAATTTTGGGTGGTGCTGAATGGTACATTGAAAGGAACCATTTCATTTACAGTGAGTTTTAAAACTTATATTATGCTAAAATATCTTTTCAATCATTATTATAACATTAAAATATATTTAATATTTTTGTTTAATAATTTAAAAAATTAGTTAAGATAATTTAAAATCATTCTATACATTTTCTTCTTGTGCGCTTTTAGATTTCAGTTAATAAAACGGGACTAGACGGCTAAAAGAGAAAAAAATATTTAACTTGTTATTGATCTGTCTGTCTGTCTTCGGTGGAAGATACCTGCGACTGCGAGGAATGATTCAATTGGGAACGAAACAGAACAATAATGACAAAAAATTACGTGTAAACTAATATAATATATGAAGCAGGGCAATTAGAGTTTAAGAGTCAAATCTTGCTTATATGATTTTAGGAAATTTGCCTCCATTCATAGCATTTTGTGCTTTCAATTTCCATGGTCGTATGTTTCTTAATTATTCAATTACTTCAGCAATCTATTTGAGGTTATTCTTTTTATTCAGACGGTAGTCCAACTTTAACCAATATATGTATAACTTTATATACCTCAAAAATAAAAAAGTCCTTTTGGAGGATAAAAGTATTATGACCTTTTTACCCTTTAAGCGCTTCATGTGAAATATAGCTTTTACACTTCACAACTATCATCGTGATCTTTAATCATCTTTAGTGAGAAAGTGAGTCAAACGCCAGAACACGTAAATGACATGAGATAAATACCAAAAATATACTTTATACGACCGATCATTTTGGCTTACAACAATTAAGTACCGATTTAGGCAACGCGTCAGTATTTTCTCAATAATGTCATGCTTATAATTTTCAACGCCATACGCTTCATGTGAGAATATATTGTTTTACACATCACAACTTTCATCGTCCATCTTGTAATCAGAGAGTAAAATTGAAAAAAAAAAATAATACGGGTAAAAAGAAAAAGAAAAAAATCAGTGTTAGAATAACACCAAATCATTGACTTCATGGAGCATAATAAATATTTCCGCTGAGATGGTACGAATTTATGTTGCACCGATATCAATGCAGGACATGAGATACGATATGATATGACATTTGGATATGTTAATTTTAAAAAATGTTAGATTTCGATATGTTAGGACATATTTTAATATTAAATAATGAGGAAGGATCCGTTTACAAATTTTTTTTTACAATTTTTTTTTTACAAATTATATGATATGACATAACATTCTAAAATTTTAATTTTAAAAAATATTTGAGTTTGTAAATAAAAGTTTGCAAATATAATATTAAATAATATTTTTAATTTATGTAGTGTATATTATATTTAATATTCAATAATTTAATCAAAAAATGAATCTAACTTATAATATCCATCTATTTTGCAAAGATACATAAGATATCTCAAATATTTATATTAAACTCAATAAAATGGTAATCATAATCCAATGAATCTAATAGATGGAACTAAAAAAGTAATGCAATGCAACCTTCAAACCCCTTTTTTTAGTCTTTGCAACACGTGTTTGAGTATCGGGAAGTGTCTGAGTGTCTGAGAGTGTTAGAAAGTATCAGACACGGCACGTCAAATTTTTTAAAATGTCGGTGCATCATATGTATGAATGATGCAAAAAAAATATATTCAGATTAATCTATTTTCAAACTCGAAGAATGTTTGTATTTGATAAAATTGACACGAAAAAAATTATATCATGTTATATGTTAATAACATTTAAATACGATACTAATTCGTATTAATCTTTTTTCATGGTTTTCTTTTTTTCTTGTGGAATTTCCCTTTTGCCTTTTATTAAATTTAAAATTACTATTTTACCCCGTCTAAAAACTGTACACCAATATGATCATGTTTGACACTTAATTGGATTATGTAATCGATTACAAAATTACATTTTGTAAAAAACTTTTCCTTTTTTGACCGTTGATTATATAATCGATTACAACATCCATGTATTTGATTACATCACAATTAACTCATGTAATCGATTGCACCAGTATACGATAATCCATTACATTAGTGAACAAAGGCACACAATTTTTTTTCCATGAGATTTTTTGGATCAAACGAGTTTCTATGGTCATATACTCTTAATATTGGACTCGAGGAACGGTTTTGTGGTATCACAAAACCTAATGTGGCACTAAATTTAAGATATTTTATCGTAAAACTTCGGAAAACCATAACTTTGAGCTCGTGTGCCCAAATTAAGTATTTTTTTATTCCACACAATTTTTTGAGACGAATACGCTGGAAAGTCACGAAGGGGACTTTGTCAAATTTTTTTCTCCAAAAAATGCTTCCTTATGCCCTGTTTGACATATTTTATTTTGGTGGATGGAGAAATTTAATTCCTATTCTTATTTTCAATTTTCAATACTAAAAGATAATCATTCCAACATGTAAATCTCAAAAAGTTACGTGAAATAAAAAAATACCTAATTTGAACCATTGAGTCAAAAGTCACAGTCTTCCGAAATTTTAAGATAAATTTGAACCATGTAATCTGTTAGAGAATAATATAAATCCTTAAAAAGGCCATCACCCAACACCTTAAGATTTTGGGTTAAATTTTACTAAAAGGTTAAATCTTTTAAATAATATAAAAACAAGGGCATACTGATAATTTTTATTTTTAAAAGGGCAAAGAGGTAAAAAAAATAATCTTTTTTTTATGTTATTTTTATTGTGTCTGTTATATCAATTCTGTGTTAATAATAATATAAAGTCTTAAAAATGCCCTCACCCAACACCTTAAGATTTTAGGTTGAAATGGTTCTTTACATAATCAATTATATCACTCATATAATCGATTATATTAACTAATCAATGGTTAAAAAGTAGCAGATTGATTAAATTTTTTAAATAATATAAAAATGAGGGCATACTGATAATTTTTATTTTTAAAAGGGGCAAAGAGGTCAAAAAAATCTTTTTTTATTTTTTATTTTATGTTATTTGTATTGTGTTATATCATGTGAGTTCACTTAATAAATGAGAAAGTTTATGGATACAATATTCGGGTAATAGGGTAAGTTTTGATGTGAACAAAATCAATTGAAGCTCATTTTTAGTGCTACCTTAACATTGAGTTTTCAATACTACTACCATGCATAATCAGCGGTAAATTTTATATTTATCTGTTCATACGACAACAGAATATATACATTGAGTTCAGTATAATTTTACTACAATAACAATTTTTTAACAATCTTTTTGGGCTAGGATCGCCCCAAACCCAAAACGGAAAGGCCTCTTAGTTTTAACTTTTATCATGAAACATACAACTTTGTATGCATGCACGAGATCTGACAAAAAAAAAAAACAAAAAACCGGCCCAAAATTTTGTAGTTCACAGGTGAAATACTGATGAAAAATTTTCATCCTTTAAATTTTACGAGGATTGTGATGCCTTAAATTTTCTTTTTCAAATGCAAATAAGACTAATTTTTCTTTAATCCAAAGAGATGTTAGAACGCACCCCTCCCCTATGATATCTTAATTAGAGGAGTTACCTAATAATAATAAGTGTGTTCAAGCCTCTTATGTTTCTTTTTTTTATCCCCGTTCCCCTTCTCTGTTTAGTTGGTGATTTTAATCTAAAGATAGGTCTTAATTAGTGTTACATGTATATTTATACATATCTTATTTTATATACATATAATTTTTATTATTTAATCTAATGTCATATGAAAAAAAGAAAAATTAAATTTTTATCTTGTAAATCTACTGTCATACAACGTGTATGGCTTAGTTGTGAACTTATGAATTGACATGTGATATTTTGTGTTGTACTTGTTTGTGTGAGTGGTTGTGGTTTTGTTCAGCTAAGTCCTCTTGACTTGAGGATTCCCCAACATACATTTGTATGGCACTGCACTAGCATCTAGCATGCATGCGTTGCAGTTTTGTCCCGAAAAGAATAGATACGGTTGATATTTATATCGGGTAAAATGTATATCATTTTAAATGATGTAAAGTTATGTCATTTTAAGAAAGAGAAAGAGATAGATAAAGGAGGAGAGAGAATTAACAAAAAAATAAAGGTGTGAATCCCACTTCTTTGTGAGAGTGAAAGGATATAAGTTGTGTCAATTTAAAAAATAAACATTTTTCTCATTTATATTATATCACTTTCACTTATATATTTAAGTTTTGAACAAATTAAATACTGATATAATAATGTGAATAATCCGAAATAATGATGGTTCTGTTAGGATACTCGCATTTAATTGTCGTATGTGCATTAATAACCTCCATTTAAAAACTGATGCCTAATTACAATTCTTCCCAGGATCAGTTTTGTGTCTCGAAGAACCCATCAACAGATATTCAGCTGAAGATGATGCTCGACGAGTCATGCTTCGTCGCCGTTAATTTTTTGGTTATTTTATATATATAAAAAAAACTTAAGTCCATTAATAAGTATATATTACTTATCAACTTTTAAATTTTTGGGTTAAAAGTTGATATATATACATATTTTATATTTGTTATCTAACTAGAATTTCAATTTTTAAAAATATGATTTTTATATTCAGTTTACGATAATATCCATAAATTAAAATTTGAGAAAAATTCAATTTACCGGGAATCGTGTAGAATGCTGCGTACCAAACACCCCCTTAGAGAATTCTAACATAATTTTTTTTGATGTAAATATCATTTGCAAGCTTAAGTCCATTAAAATAAAAAATAATTCATTCAAGTGGCACATGTTTTATCTTGTTTAAATAAGGTATTCGATTCATATTTTTGTGAATGCCAAAATTTCCTCCCACCATGATATAAATGTTCCTGAATCAAGCATTGTCTTATGTGTAGGATATATGTGATTTATATATATATAAAAAAAAAACTTAAGTCCATTAATAAGTATATATTACTTATCAACTTTTAAATTTTTGGGTTAAATGGAATCTTTTAATTTAAGATTTTTTTATATATATATAATGTTGATATTAAAACTTAAATCTATAACCTCAGATGAGTTATCTAAGCCCTCACTACTAGACAGCTTCTACTGATGTTGAAAGAGGAAAACTGTGTTCTAACACGTGCATCTCATGAGTGTTGAGTCTTTACACTCTAATACTAAAAAATCTTGTCCAATGTAACCCAACTTCAACGAATCTGCAGATCTTATAAGATGCCAATTCCATTTCCGTTTTGAATAAATGCATCGCGTGGAGGTTTAGGACGCACGGTCACGGAAATAGACACAGCAAATTTTATAAATTATAAGATACCATATGCTTATAATATAATATATGAAATTAGTATAAAAAATTAAAATTTATATTTAAATAAAGAATCAATATTTTAAAATTTAGTAATGACTAATAAATATTATTACCAATTTAATTAATGTAATTATTTATATCTCTATAACAATTTAAAAGAAAAATAAAAGCAATGTAAAATATAGCTAAAATATCTAAGTATTTATGAAATATCTCACAAGTATCCGACAAACGCGAATTATGAATTCTTTTTTTGGTAATCAAATTATGAATTCTTTATTATTAAGTCAGGAAACAATCCTAATGACTTGTGATTTGCGCCTCTGCTTCTTTTTTGGCCTTTTCTCCAACATGCAATGCCAATTGCTAAAGTTGTTCTGCCACATCTTGACGATTTGACAACTGACAATTTTTTTTGGTAAAATAAATTAAAAATAAGTATTGTGGTAATTCTAGATATACGAAGATAATTATGATTGAAGAAAAAGTACTTATAAATTTATCATTTTTACATTTATTTTAAATAAAGAGAAGAGTGGATGAAATAATCTTAAATTTTATTCCTTTTACAAAGAGGTAGATTTAACTTTAATTTCGTTCTAATTAGTTTCTAAATTCTAATTATTATTGTTATAATAGGTCATATTGATAATTTGTGATAAACTGCTAACAATAAATAAATCCTAAACATTTATCCTTACTAATTTAAATCATTAATTTATTTTTCATTTTTTTGGTTCGAGAGAAGAATTTTCTCTCTCTCAAGTTTAGTGCTTTTATTTTTTTATCTATTTTTTAATTTTTAATATTTAAAAATAAGATAATATATTTATTAATTAAAAATATAATTAATGTTAAGATTTATTTATTATTAATAAGTTAATTCAAAGTTGAAAATATCTCTATATTTGTTCCAAGGACTTATTTTTTTGTGTGGATAAATTACATATATTTTTATGGGAGAAAATTTTGTTCAGAGCGAGTTTAATATTAAAATTTTAATAAAAACCTATATTTTTATGGGAGATAATTTTATTCCGAGCGAGATTAATATTAAAATTTTAAAATATCTTATTGCTCAATTTTTATCGGCTAAAGTGAATTTTTGAATGACCTATACGACCCCAATCATGTATTTAATATGACCACACATCATTTTTCCTCGTACCCACGGGATAGAGAAGATAAGTGGTCTGGGATATTACAAGAAACTCTGATGGCAAGGCTTATCTCGCACTATGGTGGTAATTCTAGAAGCTTGTTTGAGATTATTATACTATTTCTTGCGCTAGTATTACAGATTTGCTCCCAGCATGCAACATCTCATTCCATAGTGCAGTTCCTTCCTGGGTTTCAAGGACCACTTCCTTTTGTACTTGAAACTGGGTAAAGTACTTAAAACTACGATTTATGTTATAATGGCTTTCAAAAGTTGTCTAATTTTTTTGAATAAATGCATGGTATGGTATGGTATGGCATAAAAACTGAATTGTTGTTATGCTCTACACGTCAGGTACGTGGGAGTGGGTGAAACTGAAACGGAGCAGCAAGCGGAACTTTTCTACTATTTTATTGAGTCAGAGAATGATCCTAAAAAGGATCCTCTCGTGCTTTGGCTAACGGGAGGTCCTGGTTGCTCTGGTCTTTCTGGTCTTGTCTTTGAAATAGGTAATGAATACCAAAGTTGCCCTATAAGTTTTCCTGGTCTTGCATTGTGTTGATTTTTTTTAAAGTGGCGCATTAAAGTTATGCGTTAATTAAATGTGCACACTCCCGAAGCCTATTTCACTCACAATAAATTGATAAATAGTTTGTCAAAGAAAAAGTAAACAATGATATATTTGTGTTTTTGCATCAAAAGGGTATAAAAAAACCTTCCTATACGCAGTGGCGGAGCTGTTTCCCTTACCACATGCATCTCCTTGTGTTTTTCTCTGTTCTGAAACCAACCCATATCAAGAAAATCTTTCATCATTCAAAGCTAAGGCCTTTTCTTATGTTAAGCAATTTTCTGCACTCAAAGAAATCCCAACAATTGCACAGATGACCCAATCAGAAAAGAAGCCTCTGCTCCTATATCCCTAAAAAGATGCCTTCTCTACCATTATAATATCAGATTTGTCCATTGCAAGAGAATGATGAGATCCACTTTTTTTTTGGAGGGAGCGGCCGCACACCCTAACCCTCCCATGTCTATACATAGTATATCAAAAAATTCATATACGACCTAGTCATTGATTTTCTTCTAAAACACAAAAAGTATATCATAGCTCCTTTTGCCATGTTGTGAAATATTTTATGAACATTTAAGAAACTGTTCGGTAAATAAAACAAGGATTTTATGTTTATCATTTAACATAATATAACTTCATTTTCCTACACACACATTAAAGAGGTGGAGTCCACATGTCTTTCTTTCTCTTTCATCATTCCACTTTCTCTCTCCCTTTTGATGTGAGAGTTGGAAACAATACTTACATTATGTTACATAACACTAATGAAACCCATAAAACAAAGGGAAAACATTTTCTCATGTTGTAGGAGAGTTGTTTTCTCCTACTATTGATCCTTCGATTTTCGTGCAATATTTTCTTTTTTTTTTTTATTTTTTTAATAGATGTGGACCCCATATGAGATGTGTCTACAACATGAGAAATTTTTCTCATGCGACATGAGAAAATCGAAACCCTAAAACAAAAGGGCATTCTTCTCATATTATATGAGAAAACATTATCCCATGTAGCGGAGCAAAGTTTTGATTTAACAAGTGTACCTTCAACTTGACTAAATGAGAAAAGTTTTTGGGATATAGAGGAGAATATAAAAAAAAAAGATGAATTAAAATGAAAAAAAATTATTCATTTTAGTAAATGGGTATAAAGACATATTCAGGTGGGTCCCACAACCAAAAAAAAGAACAAAAAATGCTTGCTCATATTTCGATAATTGTGTAAGATGAGAAAAACATTTCTCTAAAATGAAACATGCAGAGCTTCGTTTGATAGTAAAAATTTGCCCATTTCTTGCATAGTAAATGAATTCAAAGATGCCCGTATCATTTTGTTTAGATCGAACGCCTTTCTCTATTTAATTTCAAAAGCCTTAGTCATTTATCATATTCATCCACAAAATATGTTAAAGCCTCATTAGTTAGAATATCAAGTAAACAGGTTTGGCACACGGTATTTTTTAGGATTATCCGGAAACTAAATTTTTCTAAATTTTTAATTTTTGGATATTATCATAATTTTTTGAAAATCGAGATTTCCGGATAAAAAAAAATTTATCCTCCGCCAAACGCTTTACATGCTTATTATTGTATCGGTTGTACTGCAGGTCCACTGACATTTAAAAACGAGGAATACAATGGAAGCTTACCTAATTTGGAATTGAAGCCACAGTCATGGACTAAGGTTGAGTGTGCACGGACACTTTTGTTGGATGAATTAGATATGTTGATAACATTGATTTTAATAATTCTTTTAGATCTTTCTTTGTTATTACTCTGTATTTTATATAAAATTAAATTGTTTTAAAATTTCTGCTGGTCAGGCAAGTAGCATTATCTTTTTGGATTTACCTATCGGTACTGGATTCTCTTATCCCAAAACAGAACGTGCTGTTCAGCAAAGTGACTGGAAGCTAGTTCACAATGCTTATCAATTTCTTAGGAAGGTACAGCATTTCTAATTCTCATTATATTAATTTTTCGCTATTATTATATTTTTGCAGTTTTAGTTTAGCAAATCAAGATCAGAATAACTCGAATTAAATGTAATAATCATATTTAAATCTCTGTAGTGGCTGATTGATCATCCGAAATTTCTCTCAAATGAAGTGTATATTGCTGGCGACTCATACTCAGGCCATCCTGTCCCAGTAATTGTTCAAGAAATTTCATATGGTAACGCACTTACAAACGGGTCAAAATGAATGCAAAGATTGAAACTATTAGCTAAAATAGCAGCTAATGGGTTCTTCAATGTTTGTGACAACTGACAAGGATACCATAGTATTCCAATGTGCCTGTGTTACTAAATACTAAAGACTACAGAATGATCATTCATATGAGTATGCTAACGGTTTACTTTTTCCCCAAATTTTCTTGCCCGCAGGAAATGAAGGTGGAGTGCAGCCGTGGATAAATCTCCAGGTTTGCGCATTTAAATTAATAATTTTCTGCCATTTTTGGTATCCCTCAGGTGATATATGGTGCTAGTTACACAAACTCAGATTGTGGAAGAAACTGTCAAATGTTATCAAGCCTTTCCTCCTTGTACAAATGAGCGCCATTTACTTTTAACAGCCTCCATAAAGTTGTCCGATATAAATGGACTAGGATAAAATAAAATACTGTTTTCGTTAATTAAGTACATTGATTAGGAATTGTTCTTTTATTCAGGGATACTTGCTGGGGAATCCCGTAACAATACCAACTGAAGTTAACTACGCAATACCATTTTGTCATGGCATGGGACTAATATCTGATGAACTCTACGAGGTAATTATATTTTTAAGAGTCAGCAAGGGTAGTTGATCTTAATTTTCCTTTTTAAATCCAAAAGGTGAAAAGCTAACTAGTTCCGATGAATTACTGAGTGAACAGTCACTGCGAAAGAATTGTAGAGGAGAGTATCACAATCCAGACCCCAGAAACTTAGTTTGTCTAAGAGACATCGAATCCTACCAGGAGGTAAGCTATGTAACCATCGCTTTTGTTGCCTCTTCTGTTTTTGTCATCCGGTTTCAGCACCATAAAAATGCTAAGTAGGCGAACGTAATTCTATGGCAAGTCTCCTACGAATTGTTAACTACAGTTGATATATGACTTTTGTTTTTCTTTCTTTCTTTTATTGTTGTAACCATCACGTTTCTTCCCTTTTTTTGGGTTAACTACGGTAATCACAATAGAAATGCTGTGTGGTGATCGTAGCACGTGATTCATAAGAAGTTTTTAACTTCGGTTTCACGACGAATAGCAATGCTGTTCGCAGAAATAGATTGAAATAACCCAAGTCACAATCGCAAAGCTGATAATATTGTTTTTTCTCAGTCTATTTCAGGACTTGAGCCAGGCAATATTTTGGAACCCAAATGCGAGTTTGGTTTGCGTAATCCAATAGAAGTGCATAGGAGGACATCTCTTACAAAGCCCTCGACGTTTTTGAGTTCTCGTCTCTCGCTGCCACCCTTAGGATGTCTGGTAACTTTTCATACCTTACGAAGTTTCATACACACAGGCGCAGCACATTTAAGGAAAATGTCAAAATACTGTTCTTATTATCGGAGTAAAATGGTCCAACTTTCATCGTTGAATCTTACACAGTTAAAATTAGATCATAAAATGATATATGATTTCTTTAAATCATCGTTAAACTAAGAGATTTTAATTGCTGAACATTTGTATAAGATCCTACGTATAATGGTCAAGAATTGACGATGTATTTTGTAGATCATATCTATTTTATAAACTAATCAGTAAGCTAAAAATATCAGATTTTCTTCTTTTACCATTTCTAGACTCATGGTTATTTCCTCTGTACCTACTGGGCCAACGATGATAATGTTCGCAATGCGCTGCATATTCGAAAGGTATAGTTACCGTAAATATATGACACTAATTTTCTCAAAAGCGTAAGCTGAAAAGTACCATATAACCTATATGGCTATATCCTTCAGGGAAGTATAGGGAAATGGAAGCGCTGTAACTATGACATACCTTATGAGTACGACATCCTTAGCAGCTTCCAGTATCATGTAAATCTCAGCAGAAAAGGGTACCGTTCATTAATATACAGGTCAAGATTTTTTTGCACATTGCCGAGTAAACCTGCACCCTTGTTTTTGGCATTAAACATGTAACTGGCCAAGAGGTTTGACTTTCATAAAGGCGATTAAACTAACTTTTGTTAACAGTGGGGATCATGACATGATAGTTCCATTCTTGGCGACTCAAGCGTGGATAAGATCTTTAAACTACACCATTGTGGATGACTGGAGGCAATGGTATTCCAATGGCCAAGTTGCAGGGTACGCCCTAAACTGGAAACTGATACAAGACTATATCTATCTGAAAAGCTAGATTAATCTCACTATTTATTTACTTAATTATTGATAGATACACGAGGACTTACTCAAATCGGATGACATTTGCTACTGTGAAGGTAAGCCCTGTTCTACACCTTCATCTCATTCAACAGTAGCACTTAATCACAATTGCCTATATGATTAACATCACCTCTGTTCTTGAGAAATTTACTTACAGGGTGGAAGGCATACAGCTCCCGAGAACAGACCTGAAGAATGTTTAGCCATGTTCAGTAGATGGATATCTAATATGCCACTGTAGGAATACCCAGCTGAGTCAAGGTGATAAAATGCTATGGGGAAAATGATTTATCTTAACAAAAAGAGCAATTAGCAAGTTCACCAGGCAGTTTGTCATTCCCCAAATAAATGCGTATTTTCTCATATAACAGCAAGGGTAGCTGTAGATGACAAAACATCCAGTGGAATATAGGGAAAATAAAAAAATACGATTTATATGTATATAAGTTATTAATAATCAGTTTTATATTTTTAGTACATTATAAATGCTTGTTAATGCTTTCCAATTTTGTTTGCACCAGATGTTCACATGTCATAGAAACATCCCAAATTCCCAAGTCACATCAGGCTTCTTAAGATAAAGCAGAGGTTACTCAAGATTGGAATGAACTGTTTAAGCTACAAAACCATTGATCTTAAAAGGAAGCAATATAACAATAAGAAACTGGCACAAGTTCTCCTAGTTACTGCTATGACACCAACTGATAATGCAGCACTGGCTCAACTACGACAATAGTAAAGCTTTTATATAAATGTTTGTAGCGTCAAGTTCAAGCCAGAGGTTCACATGCCATAGCATCATCAGGCCCGTGATAAAAGCAAAGGATACTCGAGGTGGAATAAACCATTACAAAAGAAATAATATTACAAAAAAAAAAAAAAAAAAACACGTTCACAATGAGAAAATGGTACAAGTTCTTCTAGTTACTGCCATGGCACCGGTTTAACATGCAGCATTCAGCTACAAAAATAATAAAGCTTGTATATACAGATAGTATGTACCAAAAAATCATCTTGTATATAAACCAAGGAATAGACTCATAGCACCCTGCCACAGAACCATCAGGAACTACTATATAGCCTAAGGAAATCCCAATGGAAATTAATCTTTGAAAGATGTCTAAAGGCAATTACTACACTAATTTATTAAAACATCCACCGTGTGCCAGATTATAAAATCTCATAAATATTCACGAAGTTATTAACTAGAAAAGATAAACATTTTTGTTATTAGAATGAAATGATGCCATGCAACTAACAAGTGATGAACAGCAAGTGACCAGAACAACCAGTTTTGTTATATGATTCTCCACTGTTATCTCTCTCTCTCTCTCTCTCTCTCTCTCTCTCTATTAGTTCCCCGCAACACATTGACATAACTGTAACTTTCTCATAAGAGGCTAACATGTGTGCCTCTAGGTACTTGCGCTGGCAAAATTGATTAAATACAGACCGCCAAGAAAAATAAAATAAATGAAGATAAAAACAGCCAATAGACACCTACATTTTTTTTGTTTTACATCACTGACATTTTCAGGATTATATAAATATTACAAAAAAAGAAAATATTATACAGTATTTATTAAGGTACCTTGCTTAACTCCTTGACTGCCATGCAAATTGAGATTGATGATTAAGATCCGATCAAGGATACCACTGTAAATATCTGACTTCTTATAAGCAAGTACAGACGTTTCTCAAATAGTGAAATAGTACTCCACATCTTACTTATCACGCAATTCTCTTTTCGGAAGTAAATCAGACCTTCTGAACCATAATCTGAACCTCAAACCTAAAAACCATAAGAGTCATCACATCAGCTATATGAAAAATATTTTATATAGATGTGTTGGTTACATGACTAATGCCTATATGCATCCCATGACAAAGCACTGTCAAAAATGTAGCCACTGATATTTTTCCATGATGATTGTTAATTTCCAATTCAAAATGAGACTAACAATCCTACTACTTGCCACATTGAATGCTACTACCTCACATAAAAACTTGATTTGCTAATAAATAAGGGACAACACGGTACAAAATAAATTATATCTTGTTTGGTTGTTAATATAGTATAAGAACTTGGCAAAAAACAAGTTAAAGGACAACACATTTCATTAATTATTGTCATCCACCAAACTAGGTGACAAAATCTTGTCCACAACATAAAATGAAAAAAGACCAATAACCCTAGCCCTTCATTATCCCAATTCTATTGCATACAAAATAATGCAACACAAAGGATATTATAATAATTTTTACATTATTCTGTCCACGGATATCATAATTTTTAGACCTGTGCATTGGTCATCAATCAGTTAACAATGAAAAAATTATTCTGACTCAACCGCTTGTATTGTTCCATTAGAGTTGTCTCTCAATATGCGTCAAATACAGTGCTAGTATCATATAGATTAAGCTGAAAGTTTAACATGATAGGAAAAAGATTACCAATGGGATTTCTGGAGAAGAACTTTAACACCTCATCAATGATTATAACCTGGATAAGAAAACAAAGGATTAGGACACATTGACGAGTAGCAGTACTCCACATCTAGCAATAAACATAGCTCAGGAGAGAAGAAAGCCCCCTGACCAGTGTTGCTAGCTTTTAGCAATCAACCATATTTAGGTCATTCTGATATAACAATATTATAAGTTAAAAACACTTTGTACCAAAATTCAAGACGCAATACACCTCCCATAACGTTCATTTAAGGAAATTAACTACCTAAACATTGGAGTAGGACGAAAGGGCCCACATAAAAAAAAAACCGTTCAGAAAGATGAAGAAAACTACATACAGGTAGTGAAAGATAGAGGACAACCATCCAGTCAGCCCATGATAATGGTGTTACCTGCCAAAACAAATGGTAATAAAAATTATTCTGATTGCTTATGTACAAGATAAATAGGCAGAGTTGTAACCTCAAGAAAATGAAACGTGAATCACAGCTTTAGAAAAGTACTTACAGAGAAAAGAACTGATAGTGGGCGAACATATAAAATCAGAATGTGAAGAAGCATAGTTAGGATTATAGAAGCAACAAGCCACAAGTTACTCCAGGGAGGGATGACCCTGAAACACACAAATAAATATTGTTACATCATTAATTAAAAAATTGTTACAGCAAAACTAGCTCTTTCAATTCCCAATTATAATTCAACAATAGGTGACGCAATTCCTACTATCTGTGCTATGCAAACCTCTCCTGTTCCCCCTTCTGTGGAAAAAAAGACAAGTTTCTTTAAGTATTCATTTTTTTAAGACGCAATAGCAACTGATGCATCTCCAAGGAGTCCAAATCATTTCTTCATATTTACAGGAAAGATAAAAATAAATTGTTTTAGCTTTTCTATTCCATGAGTCCACAACCATGGATGTAAAGCGTTGACACGTGGTTCGTTTCATGCTAGAACAAAAATCAAACTGACCTTGTTTTGGCTTCTATTTTCACTCCTGCTTCTTTTTTCTTAACTAAATTTGTTATCCATTCATTTATTAGTAACCCAAGGAACCTTTTTTTTTTATTTATAACCGATTCATCAATTTGTTCCACACATTTCTAACCCACCCATTTATTTTCACTTTTTATCCTTATCTCGACTTGTTCTGTAGCAATTGTTGTTACTTGATAGTTTCTACTTTCTAGTGACATTATGACACATAATTATGTTATTTTAGAAGTTGTCTGTGTTCTGTTTCCCTTCTATTGCATTTACATTATAGTTTGTACTTTCTGGTGACATTATGACACTGATACTTCTAGTAAGTTTGATATGCTAAAAAATGTTTGAATTAAGTTGTTAGATTTTTATTATATTATATTGTGCAAGTCTTATAGTATATTTTACAGTTGTTTAACAAGGTCGCCATGAACCACCATCTGCCATTAATAACACTGGCAGGAAGCCAGGAAGGAACAACAACTTAAGAAATCAAATTAAATTACATAAAATTACTTACACAAGAGATTGATTTTCACTAAGATTGTTCAAAGCATTGAACATCTCAACAACGACAAGCACAGTCATTGATACAGTAGATGGATGTCGATCATCAAATATACTGCATGGATAAGTTGTCTCCCTGGTTGCGCAAGTGTCAAAATTCATCTGGATGAAGAAAACAAGTCAAACTGAAATACATAAATAGATTGATCAATTATAGACAAGGAGCATTTATTAGGAGAAAAAAGCACAGCCAATATTTATTGCTAAAAAAATATTAAAAACTACATGAACAAAAAATACATTGTCCTAGCTTGAAGCAGCAAAAATCAACAAAGTAACTAAAATCCTGTTTTCACAATGAGTGATGTACTTTGATACACAATGTAGTAGAGAGTCAATAGTGATTTTCAACTCTATTCTATTAATGGCTTCTCATTGGTCGTATGGATATTTCAAGGGAGTTTCCATTCTTGATACGCAAAGAGACTCATCAACGGCAGCCTTGCTAGTTGCTACATTGTTTATTTTCTATTTCACTTTTCTATTTTTTCTTGAATCTTGATAGAAAAATGATTTTTATTAATTTATTGTTGTTGTTTGTTGTAAATATGGAAGATATTTGTTATTATTTATTTCCTTTATTAGCCAGATTATGTTTCCTTATTTCTTAGGATTTGGGTATTACTTTAGGCCAATTAGTTTTTCTATAAATATTGAAACCCTTTGTACCTATGTTTTTACGAAAGCAATAATATTTTGTCTAGTTTTTCTCTTTTCAAGTTGGTATGGGAGCTTCAATCTTGTAGCCTCTACTTCCGCTAAACCCAAAGCCTGCCTCCAGAGTCACCTGCCTCTAAGCCTTAGTTGCTGCCTACCGTGCGGGATCGTTTTTTGCCTTTAGTGCACTTTTCACTAGCTGTGCTTTGGTTTTGTCAATTCTGGCCCCATTCCAGTCCTGCCACAGTCATTATACACCGTTAGCCGCCATCGGAGAAATTTACCAACAACATTTTCGGTCCATCCTCTTTTTATATTTGCCTCCACTTTGTTCAACAGACATCGTTTGGATCACAAATTCGAGTTTATTTTATAGCTTTCTTGAACCTCTATTACTCAGATATGATCTTTCCATCGCTATTTGGGGTTCTCGAAGACTTCATTGACTTCTGTGGTAATTATTCACACTCTTTTTGTGCTGCCTTCTTCTATTTTTGTCTATGAGACATTCTTGCATCCACCGCAAAGGGTCTAGACACACAAAAGACACGTGCTTTCGCCTTCATGGGAAGCAACAGGTTCTAGACAAACTTAGTAAAGTATCACCATATGTGACTATCCGACAAGAAGAGTTGGAGCAAATTAAGGCCATTACTGGTACTTTTAGTAAGCCACATGACACTTGTTGTTAATTGTGGTTGTTAAAATCACACACCCTCTTGCTTCTTGCACTGATATAAAAAACTCATAGATTATGAATTCTAGTGCAACTAATCATATGACTTGTCTAGCTGAGCTGTTTCTTTCATATCACCCTACTAGTGATATCCATACTATAGTTGCAGTTTATGGATCCCACTAATCAGTTGTGGATTCTGGTAATATTCATATGCAACCCTCGTTTCTAAAAAATGTTCTTCAAGTTCCTCATCTCTCCATCAATCTTATCTTTACTTATAAGCCTACAACTGACTTGAATTGCGCTGTCATCTTTTTTCCTACTCATTGTGTTATTTAGGATCTTGCCATGGGGAGGACGGTTGAAGTTGCTAAGGTGCAGAGTGAGTTGTACTATCTCATTCCAAAGCATGCTACAAGTGATATCAAGAATCAATTATTGATGACTCGTCACCCGTATACTCCAGTATCACAGATTTGGCTTCGTCACAAGCGCCCGGGGCACCCGTCATTAAGCCTACTAAAGTCAATGTATCATTCTTTGTTTTTGGATCAGTCAATTGACTCCTTCCATTGTGATGTTTGTGAGCTTGCAAAACACCATCATGTGCACTTTTCTTCAAGTTCAATAAAAAGTACTGAGCCATTTACTCTTATTCATTCTGATGTTTGGGGCTCCTAAAGTGCACAATATTTCAGGTGCTAAGTGATTTTTTTTATTTGATGATTGTACTCAGGTGACATAGATATTCTTGATGAAAGACAAGTCAAAAGTACCAGAATTATTTAATTGGTTTTATCTCATGATCGAGACACACTTGTCACAATTCATCTCAGATAAGGGTATGATTCATGAGCTCACATGTGTGGACACCTCTCAACAAAATGGGGTTGTTGAAAGAAAAAATCATCACTTGCTTAAGTAACCCGTACAGTACTTTTTCAGATATCTGTTCCCAACTCTTATTAGGGAGAAGCCATTTTAACAGCAGCTTATTTGATCAACTGCTTACCTTTCCGAGTGCTTGGTCATGTCGGTCATGTTCATTCCACGACATCCTTCCTTCCTTATGTTCCAATCATGCAAAGCCTTCAATCTCAAGTATTTGGGTGTATTCATAAACATCGGAGTAAATTGGACCCTTAAGCTCCTAAATGTATCTTCCTTGGTTATGCTCCAAACAAGAAGGGGTACAAATGTTATCATCCTCCAAGTCATAAGTTCTTTGTCTCCATGGATGTCATTTTCCATGAATCCGAGTCATATTTCCCTCGTCCTTACATTCAGGGGGAGAATAATTCATAAGTTTCTTTGATTTTCTCTTTTTGAGTCTGAGCCTCCCTTACCATTACCCATACCTCCTGAGTCAGTCTCTACTTCCCCAAGCACTCCAGAAGTTGATAACAAGCAAGAAGACTTAGTTGATGGGTCTAACAATACATCTGATAATTCTAGTGAGATGTCCCTTATCGATCGAAAGGAGGTACAGAAGGCTAGGACACCAAAACTATTATATCAAAGGAATCCACATTGCCCCACTAGCAATTGCAATCGTGTGAACATTTGGTAAGTACTCAATGCACTACTTCTATTTCCGAGCCTAATATCATAAATATTGATGACTTACCCATTGCACTAAGGAAAGGGAAAAGATCAAGTACCCAACACCCTATTTCAGAACTTGATTCTTGTTGAGATATATTAAACCATTAATATAGCCTCACCCAACAGCTTAAGTTTTTGGGTTGAATTGGTTCTTTACATGGTATCAAAGCCTCGTGTCCCGGGTTCGAACCTCACCGCCCCTCACTTTCTTTGTAATGGAATTCCTTTCTTCGCACAGGAAGGTGGGCCTGTGCATTGTCCACCCTTCGAGCCCAATGGACTCTCGTGTAAGGGGGCGTGTTGAGATATATTAAACCATTAATATAGCCTCACCTAACAACTTAAGCTTTTGGGTGAGGCTATATTAATGGTTTAATATATCTCAACAGTTCTATTTCAATCCCAACATCAGTGCACGAAGCATTAAAAGATGAACATTGACTTTAATCCATGCATGATGAGATGAATGCCTTAGAGAAGAAAAAAATATGGGAAATTGTTGACAGACCAAATAAGAATAAAGCAGTGGGATGCAAATGGGTTTATACTTTAAAATATAATTCTGATGATACTCTTGAAAGGTTTAAGGTGCGATTAGTAGCTAAGGGATACACACCGACATATGGCATCGATTATGAGAAAACATTTGCTGCGGTAGCCAAAATGAACACTGTGAGAGTTTTATTGTCCCTTACTGCTCACTATAATAAGGACTTTAATCAATTTAATGTGAAGAATGCATTCCTCAATGGCAAGCTAGAAGAAAAGGTTTATATGGAGATCACACTGGAATTTGACTTCATAAATGGAGAAAACAAAGTATGCAGGTTGAAGAAAGTTTTATATGGCTTAAAGCAATCTCCACGTTATTGGTTTAGGAGATTTACCAAGGTTATGGTATCATTAGGACACAAGCAGAGTCAAAGAGATCACACACTCTTCTTCAAACACTCTCAAGGAGGTAAGATTACTATTCTCCTGGTTTATGTTGATGACATTATTATCACAGGGGATGATATAGTTGAGAAGTGTATTTTGTAAGAGAACTTAACTAGTGAATTTAAAGTCAAAGATCTTAGGAAAGTGAAATATTTCTTTGGGATTGAGATAGCCCATTCACGAGAAGGTATCTTTATCTATCACAAAAAGTATATCCTTGACCTTCTTAAAGAAGCAGGAAAGCTTGTGTGCAAACCTTCCGGTGCTCTAATTGAGTAAAATCACAAACTAGGGAATGAAAATGAGAGTCCTCTAGTTGACAAAAGACAATACCTAGCTTATGTAGTTAGCATTGTTAATTAGTTCATGTACAACCCAAGAGAGAAACACATGCACGTAGTAGACAGAATTTTCCAATACCTTAAGGCCACTCCAAGCAGAGGACTACTATTCAGAAGAGGGGGGAATATATCCTTAAAAGTTAGAAGTATATACTGATGCTGATTATGTTGGGTCCGTAATGGACCAACGATCAACCTCGGGATATTGTATGTTTCTATGTGGGAACTTGATAATATGGAGAAGTAAAAATGTAGTTATGGTTGCTAGATCTAGGGTTGAGGCGGAATTTCGAGCTATGGATCAAGGCATTTATGAATTATTATAGCTAAAGATTATTCTAAATGATCTCAAAGTAAGATGTGAAGTAGATATGAAGCTATTGTGTAATAATAAATCAACCATCTGTATAGCTCACAATCCCGTTCTACACGACGGAACCAAGCATATTGAGATCGTCCGTCACTTCATCAACGAAAAACTAGAGTGCGGACTAATTACTACACCTTATATTCTATCTGGTCATCAACTAGCAGATGTCTTGACCAAGAGACTTCCTATAGACAGATTTCAAGAAATTACTAGCAAACTGAGAATGATAAATATACATTCCTCAGCTTGAGGAGCGTTGTAAATATAAAAGATATTTGTTATTATTTGTTTCCTTTATTACCCATATTATGTTTCCTTATTTCTTAGGATTTGGGTTTATTCCTTCAGGCCCATTAGTTTTTCTATAAATATTGTAACACCTTGTACCTATACTTTTAAGAAAGCAATAATATTTTTTCCAGTTTTTCTCTTTTCAAGTTTGTTTCTTGTTTTTCTCTGTTTGGGAGGATATCTTATCCTTCCCCCAGTTATACTTTCTTTTTATCTCTCCAAATAATTTTTTTTTTTTTTATAAAGCTCAATTTAAGTCCAATCCACAATAGCCATTTCTGCTCATATCTGTTTTGCACCACTTTTGACTTAAATTTTGTTTCCTAAATGTAGCTGTCAAAGTTCAGACTTCTTAATTTGTAAAATTGAAGTTTGTCATGATACAAAGTTAATTCCATATAGCAATTGTTTATTTTCTCACATTAGTGACATTACCCCAGATGTTATGATCTATAAGGAAAACATGAGCTCAATTGTATATTATACATTCTGAGCATCTCAGATGTTGACACAAGGCACACACCAAACATGAGGTTATGATAATATCTTACCAATTCAGTATAGGGTAGTTTAGGGCCACTATCAGAATAGACAAACCACCAAATAAAACCAGCAACAGTGGCAAGTCCAACATAAGCTGCATTAAACACATAAGATTAACATCATACATCTACCCAGACAAATGAAGATGAATAAAATTAAGACCATGTATCCAAGCACCAACAATCTTTGGAAGAATAAACGACTAGCTGTTTCTACTACCTATTAGAAACACGTATTATTATGTAAATGTCTTGATTTAGTGTATCATATAAATATAGTAATTAGGGAATTTTATCTGTGGATCTATTACATTCATTATATAAATATCGAGTCCGTGGTGTAGTTGAAACATATAATTTCCAGTATATGCGTTTATTTTCTCTCCCTCTCTCAGTAGTGTATCTAGATCCTAAGGAGAAGCAACCTAAAACCCATGCATACCCAGGGACCCATTGCCTTTGGGTAAAAAATTTCCGCACCCTGGTCCACTTGTCCTTCATGCCATGTCTGTGTTTCCAGCAACCTCTTTCTTTTTCCGCTGCACTACAGCCAGTGTCGCTTCCTTCATTAGTGGGCTTCTCACCCGACAGGCACCATCATCCTCTCTGGTGAGCCTATATTGGTCAACCCTAAAACTACACCGGCATTTGTTCTTTCATGCCTCTCCAAGCACCGCCTATCATTCGCTGCTCCAGCATCCACGTGCCTCCTCCTGCCACGAGTGCATGTCCATCCACCTTTCTGGCTACTGTTGGTGTCACCTGACTTGCCATCCTATCCTCTCCTCGCATCTGGCCTCTCTGTTTGTGCCTTGAATTGACAAACAAACTTGCCTGAAGATATTTAGATCCCTGGTATAGTAGTTAATAGCGCCGCAATAGCACCGCGAGCCGCGCCGTATGGGCGTTGCGGTACCTCGCCGCAAGAAACTGCGCCGCGCCGCACCAGAACGCAATAACGGCCATTGCAATCGCATTTGTGGCCAACTTGTGGCCATATTGCTATCATAAGGCAAAATGTCAATGTTGTCCTAAATTTAAATGTGTAACATAAATTTTTTAAGGATTTTTTAGTCTATCTGGGTCTCTCATTGTCACTTATGCTATATCTGCCTTTAAAAAATGTTTCTTTCTGTCATATATCTATTCTGCTATTTCCGCAACCGCAACCTGCTATAACGCTATAGCGTTTCTCGGGGTTGGCCGCGACGCGCCACAATCCGCATTTGATAACTTTGATCCCTGGTGGTTTCTTTTTGGCCATTTTGATCTGACCCATGAATGGTATTGGCTTTTTTCGGTGCTCCAAAATACCTTGCTAAGGTAGAGGCCCTTGTTGTAAATAATTGTATTTCTTTATTTATTTATTTCCATTTTAGAATCTTCTTTATGCTTAGCCCATTAGGTTATTTAGTCTCTTTAAATAGAAAGCAATTGTACAGATGTAATATATAATTATCAAACAATATTATCGCTTTTTCAACTTGGTATCAGAACTCTCGATTCTGAGAGCTTTGCTTCCGCGACTGTCGCCCTTAGAGAGGAACCCTATTATTTTCCTTTCGCCGCAACTAGCTGCTATCAGAAAAAATTTCCGGGGACCTTTTGGACCGAGAAGACCACCGTTTGACTCTTTTTTCCCAGATCTATCAATCTATGGACACTTCTCAGCCACAAAACACTGTTCACGTGATCCAAACAACCCAAAAACACCATTCCCTCTACTATTCATCACCGGAAAACACTATTACAATGAGCTTTAGAACTCCAATCAGCCACAGACAGGACCGCCACCTCCGGACGGGCCCGCCGTGCAAAGCCCACTGCCGCCGGAAGCCTTACGTGCTCTCACGTGCGGCCTCAGTTCTCTGTGTGTGGGACTCACGCGCCACCACTTCCCTAGCACGTGACGGCGCGTGCAGCCCCTGTTTTGCCTCAGACCACCACGGTTTTGATCGTCTATTCTTCTCGGTTCCAGATCTTTGTTTTTCTCTTCAATCAGACATTATTTGGGTTTGCGTTTGTGTGATTTTCACCTCAAGTTGCGGTCTTCTTTGGCCCTTTTTGGCAAATCTGATAATTTTGCCTCTGTTTGGACTCTCCAGATACCTTTGGGCAATTTTTTCATCAATTTGAGACTGATTTGTTTCTTTTGAGGTTATTTTAGCATTACGGCAGGTTCCAATGGTACATCTTCTGAATTTATTTCTTTTGAGCTCCACTACTCATTCTTTTCTTACTTCTTGTACTGATTTTAAATATTCTTGGATTATCGATTTTAGTGTTACTAATCATATGGCTTGTTGTACTGATTCCTTTCTTTCTTATAACCCTACTATTGGCACCCATACCCGTAGCTGATGGTTCACACACATCAGTTGCGGGTTCTGATAACATATATTCAGCCTTCCTCACATCTCCAAAATGCTCTTTATGTTCCCAAACTCTCCACTAATCTTTCTATCCATAAAATTACCAAAGATTTGAACTGTATTGTAACTTTCTTCCCAAAAGCATATGATCACAAGATGAGAATCGGGCTCGAGCCATGCAAGATGAGATGAATTCCTTGAGTATAAACCCTAATACTCTTATTGAGCAGAATCACAAGATGGGTTATGAAGTGGAGACTGATATATTTGGCTCATACTAGACCATACCTTGCTTATGCTGTCAGTATTTAAGTCAGTTCATGCATAATCCAAAAGAAAAACACATATGCAGGCAGTGGAGAGAATTCTTCAGTATCTTAAAGCCACTCATGGTAAAGGACTGTTGTTCCAGCGTGATGGCAATCTCTCTTTAGAAGTTTATACTGATGCTGATTATGTTGGACTGTAACTGATCGTCAATCTACCACTGGTTATTGTATAGTTCTTTGTGGTAACCTAGTGATATGGAGTAATAATAAGCAAGACATGGTTTCCACATCAAGTGCAGAGGCTGAATTTCAAGCTATGGCTCAAGACATTTGTGAATTATTGTGGTTGAGAATTATACTTAGTGATCTTAAAATAAGATGTGAAGGACCTATGAAGCTGTTTTGTGATAATAAGTCCGCCATTTGTATAGCTCATAATCCAATTCAACATGATTGGACTAACATATTGAGGTCGACCGTCATTTCATCAAAGAGAAGCTTTGATAGCGGGTTGATCACCACTCCATACATCTCTTCTGAACGTCAATTAGCTGATATTCTGACAAAGGGACTTCTCTCAAAATGGTCTCAAGAGCTTACTAACAAGCTGAGAATGATAAATATCTATTCCTCAGCTTAAGGAGGAGTGTTGTAATAATTGTATTTGTTTATTTTTTATTTATTTATTTCCATTCTAAAATCTTCTTTGGGCTTATCCTATTAGGTTATTTAGTCTCTTTAAATAAAGAGCAATTGTACAGATGTAATACACAATTATCAAATAATATTATCCCTTTTTCAACTCCCCTATTTTCACCAATTATGTCAGTGCTTCAGTATGTACCGACATATTAAATGGAAGCAACAATGATATTTGGGCCTCTAACATCCTTCAATATAGAATGATGTGCTTCTGTCTGCAGTTTATAATTTATACATGATAACATTAATTGAATAAACTCCAGGTGTTCAAACAAATTGCAAATAAAATTTGCATATTTTCCGCACATACATAACTGAAGATGAGTTTTAGTTTACAAATTGCAATGCATGCTTACACTTGAAAATATGAGAACTACCAAAGTTGTAAACTAGCCAACATTTATTTTCCATATATAATTTATTGCAAATAAAATTTGCACATTCACCACATATATAATCTATTTTCCATATGCAGTCAATATTTAACTGTATAACTCTCGTGAATAAACTTGTCATAGAATGATGGGATTATGACATTATACGGTCATGGGAATGTAAAGAAAATTTTAAATGACCCTAACAACAATTTGGGTTAGATTTTCCATCTTTTAATATTTCTAAGTGTATCTTCGTAATCATATACCGTAAGTGCTTAAGATTTTAATATTATGTATGTGCCTAATATTGTATTACATTATGTTGTGTATCTAATATTATACTATATTACGTTATCTGCCTAAAATTATATTATATTATATTATATTATATTATATTATATTATATTATATTATGTTAGCTGTTATATTAAAGTTATATTACTTTGAAGACGACTCTGCTCTGATATCTAGTTTTGAACAGTTTGCTATTTTATTTCTCCTAGAACAATGTCTTGCCATTAAGTTATCTAATTTTATTTTTCACATCAACTGCAAAGCATGACATGGATTATTTCATTAAAGGACTAAGCACATTGATATAAATTGTCATTTCATCAGAGAAAATGTCCTCTCAAAAGTTATTGCCAACAATTTTGTTAACTCAAATTATCAATTAACTGATATAGTCACTAAGTCTTAGAGAGTTCCTCCAATAGATTATATATGTAAAAAACCTTGGTGCATATGATCTATATGCTTCAACTTGAGGGAGAGTGTTGTATATAGAATAGTTTAGTGTAAGAGAAAGTCCCACATCAAGTATATCACTTTGCAATTCATTTTCATTCAGTTAAATAATTGAGCTTCCACTTTGTAGTTGAAACACATGGATTTCAACATATATCTCTCAGGTCGTGATATTTAACAATTACAAAGAAAATTAATTGGCAGAAAGAAAGAAGCAAAGAAAAGTGGTATAATGAATAACAGTCAAGAAAAAAGTATCAGAATTGAGACTCAGTGGTTACCTCCAATTACCAAATAACGAAAGAAGAGCCAACCTGTAACAACCGCTTCATTCATCTGCACATTCAAAATGAAATAAAAATGATATAATAAGAGGGTGTTTGGGAATGGTTTTTGTGTTTTTTTTTAATAACAGCCTTTTTCAATAACGGAAAGCTATCTTGAAATAAATAGCTCTTTGATTGATAGTAATTAAAATAAACAAATTTCTATATATATATTCAAAATTAAAAAAAAAATGAAGAATAAAAAACAGAAAAGATAACAAACAGAACTATAGTTATAAATCTATAATAAAAACCTACTTAAAGCATGGATGAAAATCAGAATCCGAATCCACAACAAATTGCTTTCGAAAACCTGAAGGACTCTACTTTAAGATGAAAGACTGGCATATCTCTGCCACGTATAAGGAGAGAAATTGAGCAAACATGAAAACCCAGGGCAAAGCTTGCCAAAGCAGATGACAACATTAGTGGGTTGAAGTTGTGGGACTGGCCCAAAAAAATGAGACTCTTTCACTTCCAATTTTCAACATAGATAAATTTTGCAGGTTGCTGAGTTTTTTGTTCAATATAAATAATAGAATTGTTTTTAATCTCTTGTCTAATTTACTGTTTATCTAACCACTTCTTCTTTGGACTTCAACATTAATATCACTTTTCATTCATGCAAGAGGGAAATTTCATGAACATAATTCAATGATCTTTACGACATCAAAATGAAAAGGCGATAAGAGAAATATGAGGATTATAAGGGCAATAAAAGAAATATATAAATGGAATCATACCGAAACATGGAAGAATGTACAAAGGACCAGAAGCCAAAAAAAGGCTAAAAAGTTTTAGGTTGAAGGTGCAAAAAGCATAGTAAGATTTTTGCATTTGAAAACCTCTAACTTCTACAATTGCTCCTTTTGGTGCTCCTGTCAGTATTTATGTTTTTATCTTATACCAGAATATCGTGTTTTGATGATTTGAAAGGCTGAAACTAGATTGGTTTAATTGTATCTAAGGGATGGGATTAGAGATGGTTAAAGTGTTGCTCTAGGAAGAAGAGATTTCATTTAAATGATCATCAAGGGAAATATCCTGGCAAGCAATTATATATAGCAAGAACTAAAACTTCACCAAGCTTATCAAGAACAACTTTTAGAAGCTCCAAACCACAAGACAACTTAAAAGTTTTAAAAAGTATGAATTGAAATTGAAATTGAGGTTGTTGTGCATCACGGCCATGGAGAATTCATTGTTGGTGTAAGTTATCAATGAAATAGGAGAAATCACCATTGATGTGTGTTACGATCTGATAGGACCCCACTAATGATTTATCCTAAGAAGTGCCATAGGGAATTATTTGGAAAGGATGACTCAGCTCATAAAGGGAATATTCTAGAGGTGAGGTTGTTGGAAGGCTCCAATTCTGTTAGAATGGATGAGGTGGCAAAGAGAGAGGGGAGATGGTTAAAAGGCAGTAGGAAAGTGAGGAGAGGTATCTTTGGGCATTTGGAACTTTGGGCACCTTAGGGTGATTTGGGAGAGACTAGGGGCTCTAGAATTCCTCTAGAATTATCCTTTACTGTTAAGCATTTCCAGATCTTGTAATTGTTCCTTTTATTGTTAAATTGTCTTTGCTAATTGTCATAGTCCATGTAATTGTCATTTGAATTTCATCAATATATGAAAAACCTGATTATTCAGGCCAAAAACACTTAGTTCTCTGTTATTGATCTATATTTGGGTTGAAGGTCTGTATCAATTGGTATCAGAGCTCCGATCTAGGAGCTCTGTGGGATGGTTACTACCAGAAGAATGGAGAATCGATTGGAAAATTTAGAAGAGAAGCTGCGCAGGAACGAAGCACGACACAATGAAGTTATTCGAAGGCTGGAAGCGAGTGAGTTGGGATTGACTGAAATCATCAGAAGGTTAGATGAGATGGTTGGGAGAAGAAGAAATCTATGGAGAAGGGAAGTTCCCAAGTTCTATGGTGGAGAAGATGATGATGCTTGGGGATGGCAAATTTACATGGAACAAAATTTCCAAAAAGAAAGAACTCATGAAGATGACAAGTTGGCAATGGCTTTGAAGGGGCTTAGAGGTTCTGCACGGAGGTGGTCTAACTGTTGGTGTTGGCTCAATCCTAACACAACTTGGTGGGATTTTACTAAGGCATTCATAAACAAATACTTACCTGAGATATGCTTGGAAGATGATGCAGAAGCAGGGTGTGTGAATAAAAACAATAGAGTTCAGATCGAGATCTTGTCGCGGTCTGAAAAGATGGAAGAGAAGAACTTGATGTCGTTGCAAGAGAGAGGGTGGCTTAAGCTCATGAACGTGAAGGAGACTCCAGAAAAGGTCGTTGCATTGCCAAAGCCACTGACGATAATGGTCCAACTGCCTCCATTACCCAAGCCACCGGACTTGAAGTTGTTTGAGAAGGATGAAGGCAGATTGCAGGGCAACCATGAGAGGTATGTACTGCTGCAAACAGGGGGGAATGGAGGAGAGGAACATTATAGGTCAGAATTAGTGAAGTTGGGCCAATGTGCTAGCCTTTGGGGTAAGGCCCAAAACACACTCAACATATTCCAAGTCCAAACTGATATTATTTCTGTTATAACATTTTTGTCTAGTGAATCCATAGTTGGGTCTAAGCTAAGTGGGCCCAAGAAGCCAAAAACTAATGACTTGCAGCAGCACTTAAATGATGGGTATTTCCAATCCCAACCTAACGATCCCTTTATTGGTGTTGGGTGTGAATGGGAATTTAAGCCCATAATTTTATCTCAAATCATTAAACCTAGAACAACATATTCTGATCCAACAGTTGAGAATTACCCTTTCCCTATCATCAACTTCTGGGACGGCTATGAGGCGATGCTCCATGAAGACCCCTTTGAAGTCTACGTGTGCAAATTGGGTTCAGATTCGGGTAACAACAGGGTGCCTTGGAAACCCCACGACCTATGGGGTTTCAAGCATTTAGCTTCGACGTCACTCTTCAATGGCGGCTTGAGGTTATGTTCGAAGCGACTATGGTATAGAAAAGCGAGGAAGACTCAAGCAAAGCGGAAATGGACGATGGATGAAGCAAGGCAGCAGTTCTTGTATATATCGTGCCATGTCTTAATGGTGGAAGAAGACGGTGATGGTGAGGAGACAAAGAACAAAGGACCTCTGAGTGAAGACGACAAAGCGAAGGAGGAGAAAACCGATGGAGATAACGTAAGAAGCTTGACTTGAGGTTTGCCCTGGAGAGACGGTACTTTTGATTTCCTAAAAATTTCTATTTTTTTTAAATCCTGGAAGCTGATAGGTCTCTCCTCAAGAATGAAAATTCTATTGCAATTAAAGTTGTTTATGCTGCAAAAGACGCTGACTGGGTTTTTAATTGTCAAATGGGTAAGAGTAGGACAACCATTGTTATTGGTACAGCTTTCCTTGGGCAATTTCGAGTGGACACTAATAGGCCCATTAAATTTTTGAGCAATATGGCCCATGAAAAATTGGAGGCTGGTTCTGTAAGTGTAAAGGAAGCTAGAGTTTATGTTACTGTGTTAACATCCAAAGCATGGTCGCTGGAAACAGAGGAGAAATTAGATTATGTTGTTGATATACATGATAACTTCTTGTTATTGACAATAACAACTTTTAATAATGATGATGGAACCACTGCAAAAGGACAATGGGATTCCCATGGAAATCATATAAGGTTTTGCATGTTTAATGATGATATACGTGGCATTGCTGTTGTTGCTCTTGCTAGAGTATTTGAAGATGAGCAATGGGATCCGGGTGGAAGGCTCTTGAGGGCTAAACCTCACCTTGAGGGCAAGGTGAATGTTTAGGGGGGAAGTATTGATAGGACCCCACTAATGATTTATCCTAAGAAGTGCCACAGGGAATTATTTGGGAAGGATGACTCAACTCATAAAGGGAATATTCTAGAGGTGAGGTTGTTGGAAGGCTCCAATTCTGTTAGAATGGATGAGGTGGCAAAGAGAGAGGGGAGATGGTTAAAAGGCAGCAGGAAAGTGAGGAGGTACCTTTGGACATTTGGAACTTTGGGCACCTTAGGGTGATTTGGGAGAGACTAGGGGCTCTAGAATTCCTCTAGAATTATCCTTTACTGTTAAGCATTTCCAGATCTTGTAATTGTTCTTCTTATTGTTAAATTGTCTCTGTTAATTGTCATAGTCCATGTAATTGTCATTTGAATTTCATCAATATATGAAAAACCTGATTATTCAGGCCAAAAACATTTAGTTCTCTGTTATTGATCTATATTTGGGTTGAAGGTCTGTATCACGATCTAATTGCAAGGTATGAGACTTAAGTCTCACATTGGTTATATGGGTGATTAATGTGGGGTTTAAATGGACTTTTGAGCTCTCCTACCTCATAAGTTAGCTTTTGGGGTGAGGTTCTCTCAAAGTTCATATCAATGTGATTCACAATGGGAGAATAATAATTTCAGCCAATTCATTACTAATTCATCACCGTATGGCTCATTAGTAAGAACAAAGTCACTAGAATGATCGTCGGTGGGAAGAGAACAACATGAGCAGGGCCAAACTGATAGGGCCAGAGCATTTGTGACACAGACGGGAGGCCAAAGAACGTTTGGGACAAAGGTTGGGGCTAGAGCGGTGCAATGATGGGTTGCTGTAAGGAGGTGTGGCATGATGGGCTTGTTAGTATTGAGTCACGACGAGGAGAAAAGGACAGTAGTGCATGGGCATGGCAGGTTTGGAAATATTTGTCGACATGGGGGGTTTAAGGTTTCCTGAGAGAGAAGAGAAGAAAAAATTATGGAGATAATGTTATCGTTACAATAGAGTTTCACATTTTAACAAACTCGATAAGAATAGTGAGGACACAAGTCAAGAAGGATGCTACCTGTACCTTTATGATCCCATGTTGAAATTATAGGGATTTAGGTAAGAAAAGAATAAACACTAAATAATATGAAATTAGTATTGATTTGATGTGTTATGATGTGATTCAAACTACAAAGAATTAATCCCAATTTATATTGATATTAGACTCCAACACCTAATATTTTAAGGAAACATATCATAAAATATAAAAAGATAAGGAAACTATTCCTAGAAACTCATCTAAGATACTCTCAACTATTTTAAGATAGATATTATTTCACATATTCTAACTAGGGCTAATCACAAAAACAAAATAAACTAAATTGCACCAAACCGAACCTAAAAGAACATAATTGTGTGAAATAATTTTAATAATTAAACCGGTTCTTAATTATACAAACATTTTGGTTAATTGGCTACTAATCGAGTCCAGTGCACCGATATTAACCAAACCAACATAACTTGTTCAAAATCTCATATTCATTTGTTCTACTTTCACTTTCGCATGTCTGCATTGTTCATTCTAATTATACAAACCCATGCATAGGCCTTTTTTCTTCTTCCTCGGCACCGCCGCATTCAATGATGCCATTGCCTGGATCCTCCTAGCATTCATGATGGAACCTGCTGGCAACAGAGACCACCACAACCATAAGAGCATCTAGTGTCCGTATGGGTTCTACCCTCTGAAGCAGAACATAGCCGACAAAGCTTGTATCTGTTTGACCTTGGCGTCAACAACGGTATTTGGGTTCGTGAAGGACCTGATTCAAAGAGCTATGTAGCACCAACTCGACACGTGACACGACACTCTGACACGTCAATCCTAAAAAAATATGGATTTCGACACGTTGGGACACGTTTTAATATTAAATAATATTTTTAATTTATACAATGTATATTTCATTTAATATTCAATAATTTAACAAAAAATAAAACTAAACTAATAATATCCATCAATTTAATCAAAAAAATAAATCATTTCCATAATGTGTAATTATTTTGTGGTATTGATGGGCATTCATACAGGGTCTTAACTTATACCAAAATATGGTTTGCTAAAATGTGTTTGCTAAGTTTGAAGCGAGTACCAAGTAAATAAACGAGCATGCAGTCCAAAAAAATAAAATCTATTCATACAGGGCATTCATTACTCTTGAGAATTTTTTTTGAAAGAAATAGGCCCAGTATGTTTACAGTATGTGAAATTTAATTCCTTATCTATAGTCTCAGTACCCTCATCCTCAAAGAAAGGAAACAGTCAAACTCAAAAAAACAATAAAACTCATAAAAATAAAACGAGCATGCAATCCAATAATTAAACGAGCATGCAGTCCAAAAAAATGCCACAACAGTCAAGGAATCGAACAAGTTATTACAAAAAAAGAAGAAGGAATCAAACCAGTAAATGAGAGACCACATCGAGACGGAGGCGGATGGTAGAGAGAGAGGGACAATCGAAAAATAGCAGACCAGTGAGACGGAGGCGGATGGCAGAGAGAGAGAGAGAGACGATAGTAAAAAAGAGGACGTTAGGTTAAGTTTTTTTTTTAAATGTTAATTTTAAAAAAAAATATAATTTTATTAATATATTTTAGTTTTTTTAAAATAATTTTTTAAAAAAAAAAATATTACATTTTTTACGAAAATGCCATTTGACCGTGGCAGACACGGTTAAATTCGCGTGTCGAAATGATCAACGTGTCGGGAAAGTTGACCGCGTGTCAGACACGATGCTCCCTATTTTTTGAGGTGTCCGTGCTTCCTTGTCAGGGAGTTTGCATTTGGGTTGATGATTCCAAAAGGGCCTTTGGCCGAGAGATTGATAGAGAGGATTGAAAGCTTAGTGGTTTTGTTCTACAGCTACCACTAAATTGATTCATAAAAACGAAACTGAACCAAACTATGCCCACCCCTAGTTCTAACACTCCCAAGCACACTATGAATATGTCTTTCTAAGAAGTCTGCAAAGTTTTCTAGTCAAAATAGTACATGGACTCCAATATATGGTCTTGATTCTTGAATTGTTGAATCAAATATAAGTCTAACAATGAACTGGTGGTAGAGTACCTTTCGAGGCTTAGCCTTCATCACATCAGAGTCTTGCTTATTGAAGCCAATAGCAGTGGCAGGCAATCCGTCAGTAACCAAATTGACCCAAAGCAACTGGACCTGATCGAATTTAGGGGAAATAAAAATAGAATAAACCCATATTCTTTACTGAAACAAAAATTAAAATCTCATTTTATGCAAATATCTCTAACTAGATAAAGAGACACTCTCTACCATATGAGCTTCAGGCCAGGGCCCAGAGTAATTGAAGACAAAATAAAAAAGAAATTTACACAGGTTTGAAGCATGTATTAATATACAGCATAAAAAACAATCAGCACTACAAGATAATCTGCAAAAAATATGGTAGAACTGCTTCAAATCTCTTATTTGAAACCAATTGGCTAAATAAGATTATAAACTCACAGGGGCCAGGGTATCAGGTATTCCAAGCACAGCAGCCACAAATATACAGACAACTTCACCAATATTGGAAGAAATCATATATCTAATAAACTGTTTTGTATTGTTGTATATGGCCCTTCCCTCTGCCACAGCCTGCACGTAAACAAATAAATTATGAAGTTGCATAGGGAGTTTCTTTTCAATTCAAGAGGAAAGGAGAAAAATAAAGAGAACAGAAGGAAACTTGACTAGAACAATGAATAAATGCTAGCATACTGCAACGATTGAAGCAAAGTTGTCATCAGCCAGCACCATGTCCGAAGCACTCTGAAAACAAAGATGGGACAAAAAACCAAACTGTTCAGGATTAGAATAGACAAGAAAAAAAAGGGGTTTGGGTGGGGGAGAACAGACAGTTGATGACACCTTGGCAACAGCTGTCCCTGAACCCATAGCAATTCCGATATCTGCCTTCTTCAGAGCAGGTGCATCATTGACTCCATCACCCGTCATTGCAACCTAAAATAATAACATTGTGAACTTCCACAAATTTGAAGGAATTTTTCTTAAAATGATTGTAGAAATAATAATATCCATGTAGAAATCTAGGGTCTAGAGTAGTTAATAGTGCTATAGCAAGCAATAACACAGCTGCTTTGCTTCGTGGTCCTTGCCCACTAATAATGTCATGCTTTTGCCTTGTGCACATGGCAGACACTAATGGGGACTGTTGGATGCTAATGATCACGCCCACCATGCCACGAAATAACCCATATTTTCCCACCATTTTCTGAGTTTTCCCACCCATTATTTTAGGGATACTATTGTGATTGCCATCCTTTTTGCATCATAAGCATTTTAGGGTTTGAAACCCTTCTCCCTTTGGAGAAAACCCACCTCTCCACCTCTGTTTTCAACTTCTGGCACAAAACCCTTCCAAATTCCAGCAGCCCGCTTGTTTTGTAGAAAAACCCAGCCATTTTCCGCCAGCTAAGCGGTTTTCAGGCCAAGCCCACTTGTTTGTGCAGTCTGCTTTGCACTTCAAATCAGTCCCTCCTTTGTCAGCACTTTGCATGCCTCTGTTCAAGCATTTTGTTGCATTTTCCAGCAGCCCAATGATTGTCAAGCCAGGCCTGCCCTGTTCCCGCCTCATGCTGTATTTCTGCCATTGTTCCAGCCTTTCCATCTTTCCATCAACTGTTACAGGCTTGGAAACAGTGATTTGGTACTGTTTTTTATTCTGTCATGCTCCTCTACTCTTGTCATTGACATGTTAGTTGTGCTTTATACTGATGATTGTGCCTTTAAGGTAGAACTTTAAAGATTAATAGTAAGTTTTGAGCATTTATATGTGTGCATTATAAATTATTTACACTGTATGCGCTATCTTCTATATATTGGTCCCTCCAACATCCACTATAACACTATGTCCTTTTTTGGGGGTTGGGTTCTGGGATTGACAATATAGGTGTAAGAATAACAAGAAGGATGGCAGCCAAAGATATAATCCTCACAATTCAGTCATGGATCAAAAAGTCCCCTACAACAAACTATATTCAGATGAACACATAACTCACGTAATTATGACAAAAAAATGAGAATTAAAACCTCAGGAGAGAGGAAACAACAAAAACCCACCCAAAGGAAAAATCATTAATAGATAGTAATTACAGTTAATGTTTTGATCATGGAAACAATCATACCACTTCATTCTGGTGCTGCAATGCTTCAACCAACATTCTTTTATGAGAAGGCTCAACCCTAACATAAAGACATGCAACTTTTATTATGATAACTTCATCTACAAAAGGTTAAACAATGAGAAAAATTGTGCTTTCATTCATGCAATAATCTAATAAAATCAAATATTATAGCATAGATTAAAAAAGCCCATATACCTGGTAAAAAGTGCCATACGTTGCAATGCTATAGTTTGTTGCAGTGCTGGGAGTTCTTCAAACTCAGAAGCAGTGTAAGAATGTTCAGCAAAATCTATCAAATGGTCAAAAGCACCTATTTTGCGGCAAAGCGACTCAGCAGTGGACTGATTCAGTATTAAGTAATTTTAGACAAGGCAAATGGAATGATGAATGGGAAATAGGAACAATAAAGTTTCCAAGAGTTTGAGAACCTTGTTATCTCCAGTGACAACTATAACACGTATGCCAGCAGTCATACATGAAAGCATGGCATTTCTTACTTCATCTCTTGGTGGATCCAGCATCCCAACCTATAAGGGAGAACAGAAACCAAGAAAAGAAAAAATTACTAAAGGAAAAAAATATATTCGAAAACACAGAACAAAGGCAAAACAAACAAAGAGCATTTAAACCCTTCAGAAAGAAAATCACAAAAAAAATAAAAAAATTCTAACTCAATCCATTTCAAATATGATGCGCTATTTTCCATTTTAATCATTCAATAATTTATTCAGAAGTCAAACATCCAGCTTTTTATATATTCTCACAATTTCAACAAGAAAGAGATCAACAAAGTTTCTGAGAGCAATGCTGGAACAATAAGTAAAATTGGCATTAGTGAGAAATGCTACTTACACAAGAGATCATTTGTTGGGAATCCCAACCCATGCTTGTCCCCTCACATACTTTTAGTGTACAAAGATACAATAGAACCCAAAAATAATTCAGCATCAGTGAATCTAGCTAAAGTAATCCTCACATGCAAGCCACTGTGTCTCAGTAGATAATGTGAGATTGGCAAGGATTAGAAAAGGAGAAAAGAGTACAGGAATGAGTCCTCTTCTGAGGAAGATTTTTGTTTTTTCCACAATCCTAAATGGCCTCGTTGAAGAATTGGTTTTGGACATAACAAAATAGCATCGTTTCATTCATGCAGCTGACCCCACCCAATCGGAAAAGGCTTTGGTTTTTATTGTTGTTTAATTTTCACCCATAAAAATTGGTGGACACACCACTGGCATATTAGGTTGATATGGACTTGAGTAACATTGCGGCCAAGCCAACAAAATGCAATAGCTGCAGCCCCTACCGTGAAGATAGAGGTTGCAATGAAAAAAAATATTTGTAGAACACGTTTAGAAGATAAAGAACTACAGCTCTGTAACTGTGACCAACTGGGATGATGTCATAGGGTTTTTGGACAGGGTCTGTTAAGGAGATTGTTAGAGAATAATATAAATCATTAAAAAGGCCCTCACCTAACACCTTAAGGTTTTGGGTTGAAGTGGTTCTTAACATGGTTCTTTGAAGTGGAATTTCTTTGTTGGCACAGGTAGGTGGGCCTGTGCATTGTCCACCCTTCAAGCCCAGTGGGCTCTCGTGTGAGGGGGCGTGTTGAGATATATAGTCCCACATTGGTTGTATGTGCAACTAATGTGGAGTTTATAAGGTCTTGGGCACTCCCACCCTTTGAGCTAGCTTTTGGGGTGGTGTATCCCAAGGTTCTTTACATAGTATCAGAGCCTCGTGTCCCGGGTTCGATCCTCGCCGCCCCCCACTTTCTTTCAAGTGGAATTTCTTTGTTCGCACAGGTAGGTGGGCCTGTGCATTGTCCACCCTTCAAGCCCAGTGGGCTCTCATGTGAGGGGGCGTGTTGAGATATATAAAACCATTAATGTAGCCTCACCTAATAGCTTAAACTTTTGGGTTGAATTGGTTCTTAACATGGTATTAGAGCTTCAGTGACCATAAGGTCACGAGTTCGATCCTCACCGCCCCCCACTTGTGGAATTAAATAAGCATAAGGTAAAACCAAAAAATTGGGCCTATGCAATAATAATCCACGCTTCAAGCCCTAAGGGCTCTTGCGTGAGGGGGTGTGTTAGAGAATAATATAAATCCCAAGGTTCTTTTCAGAGATGTGTGTACAATAGAGGATGTATATGTGCCAAATGGTATCTAGTGAAAAACAGAGGAAGAGCTACTATGTAAGTGCAAAACACAGGCTAGGCAGTGTAAAAATGGTGGATGGGTCATGGGTGAGGCTGGTTTAGTGCGAAACAGAGATAGTTCATCAGTCATGGGTTCAAAATGTTGGTTGTGAAGCACAAGCATTAAGACTACATTACTTCAGTGTGTGCAAATAAAGATGAAAACCCTTAATAGAGGCTTAAAAATCGAGTTTGGTGCTGCTAGGTGAGCTTTAATGGGGTTAATGTAGGGGGATTATCACACCCATACAGCATAGCTATGACATGAAGATCAGTCAGAGGAACATATCTCAATCCATCTCCACAAGCCAAACAGAGAAAGCCATCCCAAACTAAATCTGATAATTCAACATAAATTTTCTTTCAAAGACTGAATATGGAGTGTTTTATTGTGGTGGCTAAAAATTTGGTGATGCTACAACCGTTGATATTACTTTGATCGGACGAATAGGAGAAAGTGTCAAGAAAATCAAGAAAAGGGAAAGTGAAATCTGATAAAAAGAAGAACGCTCAGAGGAGAGAGACACTTTACCTTTTGGAGAGCAAACTTTAGATTTTTAGCGTTTTGAGTTTCCTGTTGTAATTAGATCTTTACTTTGAGAGTTTAGGATCTTAGTTTTCTTCTGCACAAAGAAGATCGTGGCTCTCGAAAAATGAACTGATAAGCCCAATTAAAAAGAAGGTTTTTAACCTGTTGATATTACTTTTGTAAAGAGAGAGAGAGAGAGAGACTTTTTAGAGTTTCTTGTCTATAACACTCATAATGTCTTTCTGAGTTTATTCCTTGCTTCAGTTACTACTCTCACATTTACATACGTCTATATTTCTAATTGAAAAAAGAGAACCAATGAAATATGTCAAGACATAAAAACAGATATTGAGGAAGTGCAGATAGATCCATTGGATGTCTCAGTTTAGCCACTCAGTACAAACGTAATCTAATTAAAGCATATTAAAGCTAGCTAGCACATTAAGCATGAAGGCTAGACTTTGTTGTAACTTGAAAACGCTATTTAAACATTGTATTATGCATTGAAAAGAAAGCATACCAACCCAATAAATGTAAGATCTTTCTCATCATCAAAGGACAACGTCTGTTGAACTGAGGGCATCCATTTCAGGGCTAAAGCTAGGCATCTCAATGTTTCTTTTCCTGCAAAACTGACCAATAAAATGTATGTTCACAACAAAAAAAGGGTGTTGACAGAAGGGTCTAAAACCAAAAATGGACAAAGGACAACTTAATGAGACACAATATTTGAGTCCAGAAGTCAGAGCAGAATTCTCAGAGATGTAATAACAAATTTTATTAAGAATTTAAATGGCCAAACTGACATCGGAAGCGCCACCACACAGTAATGTTATGACAAAAACAAGAACAGAAAGTGTGTGAAGCCCAGGTCTTTCTGTTCCTCTACTCTAATCAGATTTATGCAATTATCTAAAAACTGCAGAAGACCACAAAAAGGTCCTATAATTATTGTATGTTCTCTTCAATTTTTGTATGGATATAATCTTTTTCTCTATTCAATATTAGTTTTGGAGAAAAAGATGCCAGTTAAATTGCAGGATTCTTATCATTGAAAATGTCTTGTCAAAGATGCCAGTTACCTGGAAGCGGATGGCACCAATGTTGTTAAAGCCAGACTCTACAGGAAACGGGCAATATTTCCAGTTCAAGTTCAACCAATACACTCAAACCGGATTACATCGTAGTTAAATAAATATAAATAGTACATATATTATTTTTTAAGGGCCGAAATATAGTGTCTGGGGAAGGGAAAGAGAGGATGATTCGAACCCGCGACCTGACACACCACGTACATATATATTATTTTTTAAATTTTTTAAAAAATATAGTAATATTAAAAAGTAATATCATATTCAAAAGCTATATTTATTTTTAGAGTTCTATATATATGATTATTTAATATAAAAATACTTTTCCTCAAATCAAATTTTCAGATCTTGATTCACTCCCTTCACCCTTGTGATGGAGAACAGCTGAAAAAACAAAAATAGAAATTGCACCTGGTAGGGGGCAGCAAATAGCAGGTGACTGGGCCATCGTTGACAATGGAGGCAGCAGCACCAGCCACACTCAGTTTCTCAAGCTGCGGGCGGACAGTGTAGGCTTCGTTTTGTCTTTATAATTATTTTCTTTCATGGTTTTTGAACCACTAGTTTACTGAAAACCAGCAAGTTTACCTGTCTAACCTCTGTCTTGACTGGTTTCATCCGGTCAGAGCACTTAAATGGTCATATTGGTGAACCAAAACCAGAAAAGGTTTTGTCGGTTCCTAGTTTGGGCAATCAGACCAACTGGTTCTGGCCAAACAGCACTAGATGACACATTATTACATAAACTGATATACAAGAGATAAAATTCCTAAGCACTGCGTGTGTGTGTGTGTGTGTGTGTGTGTGTGTGTGTGTGTGTATGCATTTTCAAGGCCTAGCAGGTATGACACTAGGTTTGTGGGCTATAATTCAGACCACCCCCAGTCCGGCTAACAAGATGGGATTATGCCCTTGTAAGGCAAGCTTATGAACCACACATCGTTTTCTGTTTTTCTCTATATCTTGTCTATTTTGAATTAGGACAGAAAAGGAAAAACAATCTAGTTAAAAAACCCAACCTGTGGAACCTTGAGTCCAGCTCTGCTCGAATATCAGCAGTAAGTGGCACAATGGAACCATCATCGTTGCACAGAATGGTTGTACATCTAGAAACTATACTTTCTGGAGCACCCTTTGAGAACAAAACATGCAACTGGTTTCGGCCACAAAGCACACTCATCATTTTTCGATCTCGAGAAAATTCCAAAATATCTATCTGCAAAGCATCAAGCACAAAGAGTGAAAGGAAATACACACGGCCCTATACCAACAAAATAACAAATAGTAGATATATACAACTAATTTCATATCCAGAGTTTCCTAAAATACGTGAATGGAAGAAGATAAAGGGAAAAGAAAGTGGACAAACTTGCTGGAGCACACCTTTCTAAATTGTTCCTCCCAGTAATGGTTACAGTAAGAAGCTCGTTCAAGATTGCTCAACATATTCAAGGCTGATGGCATAGAATCAAAACCAGGGAGACCAACCTAAAGACAAGAAATGATCAAGAAGTATACTTCAGTATTGAAGGAGCTTCACACATGACATTAACAAATAAATAGGAGCCATAAGGAAAGATACAAATACAGACCTTTTCTGCCAAGACACGTAGTGCCACTTCAGTCGACTCACCAATTTTTTCATACTTCCCTTTATCGGGATTATACTGCAGGGTTGATTCATTGCAAAGAGCAGAACACATTGCTATGTGAAGAAGACATGGCAATTGAGCTGGAAAGTCAAGCTGCAAAACAATCAAATGATACATGGTTTTAACTCTAAACAAAGCTGCATATACCTACGCATACAATCATTATGTTATTATGGTAGCTATATTACAATATCCATTTTAAGTTTGTTTTGAAGATAAACATCACTAAAAACCATCCATGATGGTATGCCACCACCGGAGTTCTAGCAGGGAGTAAGTTGTGCATTTGAAAAAAGGCTCAATTCAATACGATCCTTACTCATGCAAATCTTTACAAAGTACAGCAGCAAGGATGCCCACAACCAAAACATACTTGACACTCAATATCCTCTGATCCATAGATATTGTTTTGGGGAGGAAGATGAGATTCCCTTCTTTAGAGTAGTTGACCCTTTCTCTCCTTATATTATTTAATTAATTAGCTTTAAATGAGATGTGTGTTTTGCTTGTGCATGACTGCAAAAGCATGAGAAACAAAAGAACAGTACCTGCATCCCTCTACTGTCAAAGATTATGCCTTCAGGTGCATATGTAGTTCCACTGACACTGTATTCGGTAACAACAGGACTACGTTTTGCAGATTCAACAACACATACCTGTTTACAAAGAAGCATAGGAAGAAGAAATTCAACAATATATACCTGTGAACAAACAAACAGAATAAATTAATCAATTATAATGTTTTAATGTCAAGCAAAACTCACCTTCGCAACTGACATCATATTGGTAGTTAGAGTCCCAGTTTTGTCACTGCAAATTACAGTGGTGCAGCCCAAGGTTTCAACGGATGGCAAAGAGCGAACAATGGCGTTCAACCTGGCCATACGCTTTGTTCCAAGAGCCAAACACCTATTATAAAAAGAGAAGTAACCAATACAAGAAAGGAAAAAGAAAAACTCTAGACCAGATTAGCTTAACATTACATGATAATTTCTTAACAAAAAATAATTCAAATATAGCATCTGAGCACATCAGGATAAGTTTCCAGTTAGCAAGGAACCATGTACAGTGCAAAAATTTAAGGTTTCTGTGACACAACAGCTGATTTGCTGAGATTAGGTATTTGGCTTCTTTTTAGAGTAAAGCACATGGCCTTTTTAAGGGAGTTTCCCTAACAAATATGTCGAGGGATTGAGCAGCTTTGCTCGATTAATGTTTTCTCTTTCTTTGCTTTTTTTGTCTTTTTCCTTATGTTAAGGAGGATTCCTTATCCTCCAAACTCATTAAGAAAATTTCTGTCTAAAATTTATAATAGTGCAAAAATTAGCAATAGTGCTCAGAATAGAACAATGCAGTATAGACTACAATAAAATCAAGGGGTGAACAAGATCGATTGAGTTTCTGAACACCAATTAGGAACAAATCAGGAAATAAAATCAGCTTAGACATTTGAGACTATCAAGTTCCTTCTTTTTGCTATTTTATGGGATTAAAGAAAGAATTCATATAACTTTGAACGTTAAATGTCTAATTAAATGATAATGGTTGAAATTTGAGTTTAATAGGAATTCCAGCCCCTTCAGCTCAAAAAAATTAAATTAATACCTCATGGACGTTACTCATAAAAGGGCCTTAAGAAATGTGTTGCCTTGTTGTTTCCATCAGTTATTTCTTTTACAAATAAATGAGCAATAACATGAAAAGGACATTAAGTCTAAAAATTATGCACCTTAGTATACTATAACTACAAAACAAGTTTTAGATTTAATATGATCACTGATGCCAAAATATCTATATCTTTATATAAATCAGATTAAAACATCTGAAAGATATCATGGCTTCAAGAGAAATAAGAAAGAGACAGTCCTAGACTCACGTAGTAACAACAGCAGGGAGCCCTTCAGGAATTGCTGCAACTGCCAGAGCAACTGCAATCTAGCAGGAATATGATTAGTGGTTAAATGATTTTCATGTTAAGGGGACAACATGGTATTTTCTTTTATTAAAAAGGAGAAAATATAACTAATTATACACCACAACCGAAGAGGGATTAGGCATAAAGTAAAAGTAAATAAACAATGCATGCAAGAAAAAAACAATACAAAACTGCAACAAGATGCATGTGAAACTAGAATAACAGAATACAAGACTATCTAGAAATCTTGACACAAATAACAGTACAGCTAACAGTAATAAAACTCCCAAAAAGAAAAAAAATATAGAAAAAACCTTAAAATAGTGAATTGCACCGCGCAAGAAACCACCATGCGAAGGATCACGAAAGTGACCAATGTTTACAATCCACACCAATATGCAAATCCCTGCAATAACCTGATAACACAGAAATATAGGAACCACCATCACAATTTGAAAATAAATGAGAAAAGAAGGCTTATAAGTTAAAAGTTAACAAATATAAAGATTCATCACATAAACGTTCCTTTTAATATACTTCATTTTCTTAAGCATGATAATTCTTAGATTTAAAAATGATAAGGTCCCCTGATGGTAGAGTTTCATCATAATGAATTATAACTCTTTGCTCAGCTTCAAATGAGCTTTCTCATTACAAGCCAAATGTAGGTCAAAATAAGGCAAACTGGTGTTATCAAAGACACTACAAACTCAGTCCCAACTTTTCAAATGAAAAAGTTTACACATACTAAATTTGCCAAGCTTACAACACAAATGAAATAACGTGTAGTTTATCTGATCAATAATTATAAAACAATGCAATATGCACCAAAAGAACAACCCTCATGTTTGAAAAACAGTAAAATTAGACTACTAGCAATCACCTTGGCCAAAAAGGTACCAAACTCATCCAACTTCTTTTTCAATGGTGTCACCTCCTGCAACCAATCACAGAAAAAAAATTGTAAACACTGTTGATGTGTGTCTAACAGTCCAAAGCAACTTTTTCTTTCCATTTATTAGGGAAAAACAGATGCACAAGTATTGCGTATTAGAACATTTTGAACAATTAAGAAGGAAAAACTTGATTTCCTTATCTACTCAATATATATAATTGTTAGAACACTAAATTATTACTGGAAACTGATACGACATTGCAGAAAAGAAAATTCTGGGAAAGGGATTTCAAGCAAATTGAAAGAGAAGTCTAGCTTTCTTTATTGATTAACGGCAAAAGTATGGTGGATATAACAACTCTGTTTTGCAAGGGACAATTCCCTTCTCTGTTCCTGGGTCACTACCCAATTCTAACTTCCTAATTTCTTTCTCAACAAATACCCTTCTCCCTATATACCTCTTATGACTCACCAACTAACTTTTAGGAATATTCCTTCTAGAATACACCCTCCAAAAAGCTGGTCTATTCTTGACTGGGTTGGGCTTGACTGAGGTGAAATTTTAATTGCTTAAGTGCATCATCACGATCTAGTAGATCTTAAGCTACAGCCTTTGTCAATGTCTCCCCCGGAATGAACTTAGTAATTGCCAGTGATGGCCTTTCATATGCTACTTCAAATGGCGTGCATTGGATTGAAGAGTGATAACTAGTGTTGTACCAATACTCAGCCGACAATAAGAAGGAGTCCCAAGCTTTGGGTTGTTCTAAGCAAAAACATCACATATTTGTTTCTAAAGTGCGGTTGACAACTTCAGTCTGCCCATTGATTTTCATATAGTAGGCAGTGCTAAATTTAAGGGTTGTCCCTGGCAACTGAAATAACTCTTGCCAAAAATTGCTCATGAAAATGGGGTCCTGGTTACTAATATTGGTGAGGGGTACCCCATGAAGGCTTACAATCTCTTGAATAAAAATCTTGGCAACGCTTTTAGCAAAATATGGATGTTTCAGCATGCTAAAATTTACTCAATCTATCAACTACTTCTAAATCAGTGTCGTGACCCTCAAAAATCTTGGCAAACCAAATATAAAATTCATACTCAACTTTTCCCACACAGCATTAGGAATTGGAATGGGTTATAGTAACCTAAGAGGAGAGGAAGCTTGATACATACTCCTTTGGCAGATGGGGCAAGCAACCAGAAATTCTATAATGGTTTCCTTCATACCCATCCAAAAGATCGATTTAGCAATCCTTCTGAAAGTTCTAACTAATCCTGCATGTCCTCCTGTGGGTGAAGAGTGAAATTCTTGCAACAGTTTAGGAATCCAAACAGAATCTGAGGCTAATACTAACCTTCATTTGTAAAATAGCCTATCTCCCTCCAAGGTATAGTATGAACGGAAATCAAGACCATTTTTCAGGTCCTTAATAATTCTAGGAAGCAATGGATCCCTTTGAACCACTTCATCCAAAATAGCCCCCAACTCTGTCATCCTTCCTCCTTGATAGCCAGATTATGAGATCCTTTTTTGTACACAATGTCAAATTGATAACCCAATAGTTTTGCTAGCCAATTCTGCTGGTCTTGGGTAGTGATGCGCTGCTCCAACAGATATTTAAGGCTTCTTTGATTTGTATAAACTATAAAACGTTTTCCCAGCAACTAGGGCCTCTACTGTTGGATGGCCAAGACTAAAGTCATTAGCTCCTCCACATAAATGGGCTTAGCTAAGGTAGTTGGGCTCAGAGCTTTGCCAAAATAAGCAATAGGGCCTTTTCCTTGTATCAAGACAGCTCCAAGCTTCAACCCCTCTCTACCTGAAGCATCACATTCTATGATACAAGTGTTCGAGAAATCTGGCAAAGAGAGCAGGGGTGCTGTTGTTACAGCAGTTTTAAGGCTTTGGAAAGCCTCTTCAGCAGCTTTAGACCATTCAAAAGCCCTTTTTTCAGTCATGCAGTCAAAGGTTGCACAATCCTTCCATAATCTCTTACAAACCGGCGATAATAGCCAGTGAGACCCAAAAAACCCTCAAAGCCTTGATGGACTAAGGCCTAGGCCACAGCAGAACACACTCCACCTTCTTAGGGTCTATGGCTAACCCCTTCTTTGAGACTGTGTCCCAAATAACCCACTATAGTCATCCCAAAGCTACAATTTTTTCCGCTTGCAAAGAATTGGTCTGCTTAAGGGTGCCCTAACACTTTTTCTGGATGTTCAAGATGCATATCCCAAGTTTTACTGTACACGGGGATATCATAAAAATAAAAAAATAAAAATTGAAACAAACTTTCGAAGGAACAGCTGCAAAGTCATATTCAAGGTACACTGGAAAGTGGTAGGGGCATTGGTGTTCAAGTATTCAAAGTTCCCTTGGTGGGTCTAAAATGTTGTTTTTGGAATATCCTGTTCTGCATTCTAATCTGATTAAACCCAGATTTTGAATCAATTTTGGAAAAATACTCTGCTCCACCCAATTCATCTAGAACTCTTCAATGACTGGTATGGGAAATTTATCAGCAATTGTGGCCTTATTAAATAAACCCTTTGTAGTCAATACAAAGGCACCAACTCTCATCCTGTTCATCCTTTTTTTTCACTAGTATTATTGAGCTTGAAAAAAGGCCATTGTTGCCCCGCAAAATACCAGAAGGCAACACTTCAGTCCCTAAATTTTCTATATCCTCCTTATGCATATGTGGATATCTACAAGGATGCACATTAATGGGGTCTGTGCCTTCCTTCAAAGGTATCTTATGATCTATGGCGCGGTGAGGAGGTAACTTGGTTGGAGTGGAGAAAACTTCTGCAGCAAGTCTTGTAACTGAGCCTTCTGCCCGAATGTGAGTTCCTCATTAAGGAGAGATTCTTGTGATTTCTATGAATCATCCAGAGATATCAGGAACATCACCATGGCAATCTCTTCCGTCCTTAATATTTTGACCAATGATTTTGAGGAAGTAAGAGAGTGAGAAAAGGAAGGATCCCCCTGAACTTGCACTAACCCTGATGCATGAAAGTAAAGCTTCAGGTACGCCAATTAACTCGTACCTCTCCCAGAGTTTCTAGCCAAGCTACCCCCAATATGATATCAACCCGTCCAAGTTCAAAAACATAAACAATGTTAAACTTACAAAAAAAAAAAATCCAACTTTCTCAATCCATTGATCTATAAATCATCAATTAGGCTCCTTTAAAGTTCAAATAATAAGAGATTAGGTTTCCGTTAAACTTCACTCTGATTTCATTTCAAGTACCAATTTCTCACCCAACAATACTAATGTATAGCATAACTTGGCATCCTCAAGTGTACACCATACCCCCCAAGATATCTCCTTTTAAATTCCTTATGCAGATTAACAAGCCTTGCATCACTGAAGCAAATCCAAATACCAACATGAATATATGTATTATCTAGTGAATGCAAACATTTCAAACACCATTTTTCCATTCAAAATAATTGGTTAGATATGTGTGTGTATGTCCATACAAGACTGTGTGTGTGTGTGTGTGTGTGTGTGTGTGTGTGTGTGTATTTATTGCAGCATCATTTTACTCTTGGTGCCCACAAAGGAAATCAACTGCTGTTCATAGATTAAGATCTAACATCTTATCTGAATGCCAGCAGACAGCACAAAGTAAAGAGATAACAGTAAAAGCATCTATATAGCAAAATTCAAAGCTTACATCCTCTGTTCGCAACATAGAATCACGTATGCTGCCCATGGCAGTGTTATGACCAACTCCAACCACCACAGCTCTTGCCCTACCAGCAACCATAACTGTTCCCTGACAATCAAAATAAATTCTTATATTCAGGGCTTCCCAGACTAGAAGAAACAGTGCCCTTTAATCTAGCCTATTTAGATATTCAAAACCAGTATGTATTGAAACAAAAGACGCACCAATGAAAATGAGAATGCTATATTTACAAATATCACATCACGCTCAGAGTGGCTGAGTATTGAAACAAATGCATCACATTGACCAACATCCTTTAAATACATGTAAATTTTAATGACTAACATATGAATATAATGATTAAAATAGGTTAACCACCAAGCACGTGGATCAACTAGCATGAGATTATTCCAGCTTAGCCAGTACTCTCAAGTTCAACTTCTGAGTACGCAACTGTATTAAAAGCTTGTAAGAAGAGCTTTCCCGCCCTTTTATTCCTGTCAAGCTAGACGGAGTTTGTCAAGTAGTCGATGAACCAATGGAAAAATCTCCAAAAATAAAATTAATAAAGGTTATTAATTAAATTTCACTCAACAGCATTGTAGTTGTCAAAAGAATATCATAAAAAATTGTGTGAAACTTATAAGCCTGTGAGTATATGTAGTCGTGCGTGTTTGTAGGCATGTGCAATGCCAATTCAATCTGAAGAGCTACAAATCCTAAAAATCAGAAACATTGACACAATTCAATCAGCACCAAGTGAGAGCAAGAGCTTCAGAAAATTACTGGTCAAAATCCCATCAAGGATCAAATTGCCTCTCTTTCCTATTAATTAAGTTGAACATCTTAAATGAATCCATCTTCGTCACGTGGGCCATAATGCTTCATACCCACTAAAACTAATAGTTAAAATGTTAAATTAAAGATTAAATTAGTACAATGAAGCAACTCTTAAACTCTTTGGTGATTAAGAAAACTCGTTGATAAGTAACACCAAACCAAATTTTCTTTATGAATTAAAAAATTCTTCTATTTTATACTTTAGAGAAGTGCCACTATTTCATAGTAATCACAAATTGGACTGAAATTATCCAAACCAATAGTCTTAAAAAAATTCTTTATGCTTCTTAGCCACGTGGTTGAAGAAAGGATTGATTGTTCATACCGAGAACAGAATATTCGTTTTGTCTTGGTATACAGCATTTGTTGTTGTGGTAGTCTTAAGCTCTTTTTCCACGGAACAGCTCTCACCTGCAGTCAGTAAGAAAATTTATCAAAAATTAAATCAGTGAGATGCCTCTTAATGATAGATATAACTGATGTACATGTGTGCAATAAACAATTGATACACACATACACAGATGTAGGGGCGAAAACGGGCCAGGCTTTGCCTTCAGTAGGCCTACCCTGTTTCCCAAACACAAAGCCTGAGCATGAATAGGCCTCCTTCAAAAGCCTGCCACCATGTTTAAAGGCCTGCTTTGCAATGAGGCCTTTAATTACACAAGAAAGCCTTTAGACAAAAGGGCCTAGACTTTCAATAGGCCAACATGTGAGAATAATAATAATTACCATTACCATTATATATTATATAATATTTAATTAAAGAGACTGATCTGTTAGGCCCTAAAGATCTTTTCAATAGCCTGCAGTCTACCTGTTTTAGCTAAATGAGATTTTTAAAAACCTTGGCCTAGCTTGTTTACTAAACAGGTCAGGCAGGCCAAGCCTCATAAGGGCCATGCCATAGGTCCTTGACCAACCGTTTGGCTAATTCCCAACCACACCTACATGTAGCAGTACAGATGTACTTACAATTTGCATGCATAAGCATATACTAGAATGTATAGTATATGTTTCTCTTCATATACATAGAGAGAGAGAGAGATGGACAGAGAGACAAGCAGGCAGACAAATAGAAGTATCCTCAACTTTTTTTAAGCATTGGATCCTATGAAAAAGAGAAAACCATAGCTATCCACTGGTATTGGCAGAGCCTAATAAGATACTGCATTACAAATGGATATTATCAATGGGTTTATTATAGCAGTCAAGTTATCCAAACGGGAAAACTAAATTATGGATTTGTCAACAAGGATAAGATCCAATATTACCCAAAACAATAACAACAAATGTCACCTATAATACATCTCCTCTTCTGGATCAGTAGACTGAATCCAAGCAAATCAAATACAGCAGTAATTACCAAACAGTAACCCAAATGCATGCTAGTGTCAACAAATGGGTGTGTAAGGTACACTTTCACACTTTTCAGAAGCAAAAGTAAATGGCAATTATCCTAGTTGGAAATTGTTACGATCTAATTGCAAGGTATAGGACTTGAGTCCCACATTGGTTATATGGGTGACTAAAGTGGGGTTTATATGGACTTTGGGCTCTCCTACCTCATGGGCTAGCTTTTGAGGTGAGATTCTCCCAAAGTTCATATTAATTGGTAGCAGAGCCTTCCACTATGTCTCCCGGCTACAATCGAGTGGCGCGGGTGGTGATGCTGGCATTGCAGTGTTCACCCAGGGCTAGTAAAAGACTAGCGCAAAACCAGCCCGCGTGGACGTCGGGGCTACAGAGCATGGTGCAATGTTTTTTTGATAACAAGCATGGTGCAATGTTACGATCCTATTGCAAAATATGGGACTTGGAGTCCCACATTGGTTATATGGGTGACTAATGTAGAGTTTATATGGACTTTAAGCTCTTCTACCTCTTGAGCTAGCTTTTGGGGTGAGGTTCTCCCAAGGTTCCTATCAGAAACATTCAATGGTTCCATTCACATTATAAGATATTTACAGCAGCCATACCTGTAAAAATAGCTTGATCAACACGCACTTGATTACTTAGCATCTCGATCATCCTCATATCAGCAGGGATTTTGCACCCCACTATTTAATTCACAACCAAAACAGAGTCAATTTTCAGCTTCCCAGCATTAAATAGTCAATCAAACCAGTTTGTTTGCAGGTACTGCATAATTCACTTACCAGAAACTTCCACAATGTCCCCAGGAACCAGTTCAGTTGCAGGAAGTATGGAAAAACAACCTACAAGAAATAGACTCTAAATACTTCAAATTTTGTACTGCCTGAACTTCAAGATGAGAAGCTTTAAGCAATTAATTGAAAAAAAAAACCCGATATATCATCATGGAAGATGAACAATAACAAATAAAACAATTTGAAAACACAAAATCTAATAATTAAAACTACACTTAATGGGGGAAGCACATGAAAGGCCCCATAGGGAGGAGGGAAAGGTATGGGAAATGGAGGCAGAGTACATTGTGAGGTTTTGAATCCGCACACTCTCCTTTTACATCCCACAACTCTAACAATATCCCATAGGGGACATTAAAACTACACTTAACTAATGTCTTTTTCAGTTTCCTTGTTTCCATTGCTTTTTCCCTTGCCTCCACAGAGGATTAGGAAGTCTACTCAGAATATGGAGAACAGCTTAGAAAAAGGTAGACACACAACAATAGCAAATAGGTTAACTAATCATAAAGATTGGTTAATAATGGACTCAAAGCCATGGAGTATAGGAACAAGGTCAGTATGCATTTGCAATTTATTTTCAAATGAACAGAGAAAAGAACTGAATCTAATTTGTCGATAGAATAAAAAGCAGAAAATGATTGACATTACCATGTTTTGAAAGTCAGTAATGATTTAGAGATATCAATTTTTTTATTTATTTATGAAAGTCATTCAAGAATAAGAAGAAAGAAGCAAAGAACACAGAATAAGATATCCTCTTAAGAAGAAACACGAAAAAAAAAAAACCCTAAAAAATCAAGAAAGCAAAGCTTGCCAATCTCTATGTATGTCTAACAGAAATCCCTCAAAAATCACCATTAGCAGAACACCACAAAGAAAAAGGACCACTTTATCCCATAAAAGAGGTATCAGCAATTAACTGCCCTCACAAATTATTCCTTCCTTTATTTAAAGAATGGTTATGATTACCTGGATCAATTCTGCAGAGTAAACACACCTTTTATTTTAACTCACCCCACCCGAAAAGAATAAATAAATAAATACAAGTAGAAAAAAGACATGACCATGTAAAAAACAGCAAAGTAAATCACTACGAAGTTCTTTTAGAGTTAACCAAAAATAACACAATGAGCAAAGTATAACAGTATATTACATAAAACTTCACAACAGAATTTGTGACTAGTTATTAAAACAAAAAAGCAACACCAATAAACATCAAACATGTCATGATCAAAAAAGTGCGCATCAAATCACTATAGTCCTACTCATGCTACAAAGAATCAGACAGATATAAAAGCTTCTGTTACCATTTCGCAAAGCAGTTGCCACATCAGCTTGATAGGCACGTAGCTCCTAAAACAATATAAAAAGAAAGGAATAGTAGAAAGTGAGATCAACTTGAAACAACCAACATTAGAGAATTCCAAAAAAAAGTTGACTTTCTTGCAACAAATTTTGATTAGGCAAGTTGAGAATTTAAAACAACTTAGAAACAAGAATGAGCGCCAGCCTTGAATTTAGGAAAACTTGTCCAAAAACAGTGAAAATTTGCTATAATTAAATCATTATCAGTAAGATTGTTTGGAGCTCTAAATTATTAGTGTTTCAAATTTACCTCAAGAGCTTTTTCAGCATTTGTTTCTGTAATCACCCCCACAGCTGCATTTGCAGCCAATATCATCAGAATAACCTGTACATTAATAGATTCTTTTTTTCTATCAAAAAAATGTACATGTAATGAAACTAATCAAAGATAATGTTACCTATTTGATAAGTCTGGTTTAACAAATAGTGCAATCAAATAGAAAATTTTAGTACACTCTAACTCAGAAACAGTATTTTACAACGCACTTTGACAAGTCTTCGACTTGCTAAGAGTATGTCAATTCAACTCACAAAAGGTCATGCACCATATACATGGGTACACTCCATAAGTTGCAAACAACTCAATCAGCTCACAATCTACAACTTCTATTGAAAGGAAAAAGGATACAGCTATCACATCTTTATGTAAATTCTTAGGTACGAACCAATTCATGAAAATGATTCTTTTACCAAATAGAATTGTTCACAAAAATATCAAACACAGCATATAAGTGCAAATATATCTTACAGAAGGCTCCAGAAATGCCATCAAGCCTGTTTCTCCGTTAAATAATGCCAGGACGAAAGATATAAGCGCAGCTGCAATTAGTATCTTCACAAGCAAATCATCAAATTGCTTCAAAACCAATTTCCAAAAAGGAGCTCCTGTATATCAAATTTGACAGGAATTAATTAGTTACAACCAGAACCAACTGAGCTTATTTTGTTAAACAAAGTAGTTACACCACAACAAAAGTAACACGATAAACTAGAGCCAGAACTCTGAACATCTCAATTAGCAATAATACATGAGATGAGGTTAATACCAGTTACACAATTGGTAATAGGCTTTTTGAATGATCTCAAAATTGCTTCCATCCATTACAATACGATAAATATAAACTAAATTATATTTCTACAACTTACATAGACCTTGACTATGCCAAAGCCAAAATCAAATACCAAAGACTAGCATTTCCATTTATCGAGTACAATAACAAACCTTTATGGTGAATCATTGTCAGTTCAGATCAAATTTTGACCATATAATTTTTACATAACAATGAAAACCATCAAGAAATACCTTACATTACATACTTACACATTACAAAAGCAAAAGTAAGAAGCACAAACTCCAAATACTTACTTTGATCTTCGGGCAGCACTGTGTAGCAAACAATACCATGCAATAAGAGAAGAGGAACGAAATGTTAAGATACAAATAAAATAGCACCAAGTTAAATACTTAAATGAATCTGGTAAACAAGATGTAAAAGGCAAATTTCTATAATGCCGGTTCAGGAGTGTGATTTTGTTATTGTGTGAGCCATAAAAAAAAAACCACTCCCCAGACTTGCGAGGGTAGGGGTGAGACAAATGTTTGTATACACATTTTTGCAAATAGATTGCTTCTTGAATTCGAACCCGTGATCTCTTGGTCATAGGAACTTTACCACTGCTCTAAGCTCATGCTCACACCATCAATAAAAACTTTGCTTCTTGTATTATACATTAATTCAAATTCATTTCAAGATAAAACCACATTCCTTTATATCTCTAGTCCATAAATCACAAAATTACTGAAGAAAGAAAGCTAAGTATCAGTGCATGGCCCTACAAAGACGTACCGTTTGAACCATAAAGTCTAGCATGTTGTGCCACCTGGAAAAGAAGAGGAGTAAATTAATTATTTGGAACAATTAACATTCATAAAAGAAAAAGGGAAAAGGAAAGGAAAAGCCGAGTAATCCTAAATCTGACTAGGAAAAAAAATAAAGGAAAAGAAGACTGGAGTACCTGAATATCAGATAAACCCTTTGTCGGGTCCACTCCAAAGAAATCAAGGACCTAACCAACAAGAAAATAATAAGAATAATAACAAAACCGCCATCTAGAATGTCCTAAGATAATAATAACGTGGCTCTAACGATTTCCGTATGAGCTGAATCATAGTTATAGAGAGAGAAGCTGATACGGAGTACACTATCAGATTTACAAGAGGTGTGCATGTGTGAAGTTTTGCCTACTTAAACAAAGGCAAATGATACAGAGAATAGTTTTTCAACATTTTCTCATTGCGTGTTCATAAAAAACCAGCATCCGTGAGCGCTAGGAATGGTGCAAGTTAGCGCTACTACATCACAGGTCGCAGAACAGAAAAAATCCAAATTCACATTCCGAGAAGCTTGCGAATTAAGATATCCGTATTTTATACATAAAAGAAAAAGGAATATTTGCTTCGAGATTTGCAGAATGATGATTGTGAAGTTAGAATGAAATTTGGTGTTTGCAGCGGCAACGAAAAGGGAGGAAAACAGTAGGAGATTACCTCGGGAATAGATCTGGCAAATGCGTCGTCCATGGAGGAATGAGGAATTGGATCGGAGACGTGAGCCTCAGGGCTCAGGCTTTGGGTTATTCTACTTGAAGATTCAGAATGAAAGAGAAAGGGAGCATGTGCTTTTCATTCCTAATTCTTCAGTTTTCAGTGCCAGTGACTTCGAGCGCACCCCTACGCCTATTACTGAAACTTATTTAATTTCCCTCAACCTCGAGAACATCCGAATTCGGCAACTCCCAGTGCGATGTGGGGCAGCACAGCCGTTACATGCAAGCAACGACATTGGGCCTGTTTCAGCCCATTTGTTTTTAGATTTTCATGGGCTCATTGCCAGTTAATATAACTTGACACTTGGCATACGGGGAGAGTGCACTAGAAGGAAAATATGTTTGATACCATGGCATATATTTGTTTTGAGGGAGGTCATAGTTATTTATTGTCTCTTTTTCTCTTTTTCAAAAACTTTTTAACATTTTCTCTCTTTGATTCAATGGTGATTAGAATAAGTTAGTAGCTTTTGGTAATATCCTCCATCGTTTGTTTTTTGTCATAGTTATTTATTGTCTCTTTTTTTACTATTAAATCTTAATCGTTGATTTTCTTCAATCCAACGATTGTAATTTCTTAGGTCATACTTATTAATTAATTATTAATTTCGATAAATTATAACCGTTAAATTAACGGAAATCAACGGTTAAGATTTAGTATGAAAAAGAAAAGATAGTAAATATAATATTTCCCATATTTTTTATCAAATATAAAACAGGATTAATATTTTATGCAGTTAATGTAAATATGCCCAAAACGATGTAGTTTTGGTGCAGAAATTAAGGTATTTTTATAAATATAATTTATTTCAGAGTTATAATAGTTTTTCTCCTTATAAATTTTTAATTTTTTAACTCAAAACGAGATGTCGTTTTGAGAATGAATGTAGATAAGTTATTTACATTCACTATAAAAATATTAAAACCATAAAAAAATAACATATCTATATTATTTTTACATTTATAGTTATTTTCTACCATATCTTTTTTTCATTTATATAAAGAAATACATATTTCCGTTCTACCAAAAATCTACTCCAAATTGTTATCAAAAAAAAAAAAAAAAATCTACTCGCAATGGAAGACCCTTGCAACCAGTACTCCATTAGTTTAATTTTGTGGGAATTGGACCTTGACCTAAAAAAAGTTTTTAAAAAAAATTGGGAACTGGATTTATATCCCTTTCATAAAATAATTCAAATTTGTAGATTACCAAAAAACAAAAAAAAAAAAAAAAAAAAAACAAATTTGTAGCAACTTAAGGACACTGGATATTTGGCCAACGATTTACAAAGTTAAATTAAGTCCCAAAATCCATGACTATATGACATAAGAAGAAAGCCATGCAATGTTTTCTTTTGCTAATGGTAATCTAGGCATCCGGTCCCCTACAATAAGTTTCTTAAGCCGCCCAAATTATGAAATTATCTTCGAGTGTTTCATAATAATAGAACAAACAACGATAAAATTGAAAAACAGAAAATCAGTAATATGACAAAGGCGTATTGAATCAGGATTAAAAAAAAAAAAAAAATTGAAATAAAAAATGTTATGGATAAAAAAGATAATTACTCTGTAGTGGTATTATTATGGATCCGTTAATTAAATGCGTAAATATCGAGTTGATGTATAATTTGTCGGAATGAATTTAAGACCATTAAAATGTTGATAATTACAAACACTCTACCTAGGAGAGTGGACATCCCACAATAATGTTCAAAGAAAAAAATCAAGTGACGATAGAATTAGGATTTTATAACTGTTTATTTATTTATTTTACTATTTTTAAATATTTTGTTAGAAAGTATATTTAATATATTATTACAGCTGTTATAATACGAGTCAGAGCAGAGCAGAAAGAATTGTCACGACTCTGGTTCCTGAACATATATGGTCACCCATCCTTATGGTTTCGGCACGAATCTCGCAGATGATATCCGAGCGTGAGGATTCCCTTCTTCTTCATTCACAAACTCTGTCTTTTGAGGTAATGCTAACTTTAACAGCTTTTGATGAAGACGGTGATGATGTTGATGGTAGGCACTAGGCAGAGGATATGGGTGATGATGATGAGCTGTTGATGGTGTTTTGAGAAGTTATGACAGAAGCCATCACTAATTTTTAATAAATTTACTTTGATAAATAAAATTATTTGTTGAGATATATAGTCGCATCACATTGGTTGTATATGGAGTTTATAAGGCGCTGGGCACTCCCACCTTTGAGCTAGCTTATGGGTAGTGTATCCTAAGGTTCTTTACCTGGTATCAAAGCCTCGTCGTCCCCCATTTTCTCTTGTGGACTCTCTTAGCACAGATAAGTTGGACCTGTTGCATCATCCACTCTTCAATTCCAATGGGCTCTCGTGTGAGGGGACGTGTTGAGATATATAGTCTCACATCGATTGTATGTGTAACTAATGTGGAGTTTATAAAGCCTTGGGCGCTCTCACCCTTTGAGCTAGTTTACCCTTTGAGCTAATTTTTGGAGTGGTGTATCCCAAATCTCTTTACACTATTAAGTATTAAAAATACTATATATGATGATTAAAAATCAAATTAGTGAAAACGACTAAAATGTACTTTAAACATTTGTGCTATGTTATTTATTGGTTTGATCATCTTGCAAATGATATATTTTGTTGTTTTGATTCTATATCTTATCTCTTGAGTCTCTTCCAATTAGGGGTCGCAATGTATGATATGATTCGTTGACACCTTTTGAATCCGATACAAAAATTGTGTGTTCTAGTCAACCCGTTTCTGTTTTTTGGTACGCAAAAATTGACCCGAAAAAATTAGTGTCACAGTTGCATGTTAATTCACGAATCTAAAATTAATTCGCATTAATTTTTTTACAAGTTATTTGTGTCCTATTATAAATAGGTTATTTGTGTCTTATCATATTGTGTTGATCCACAATATAAGTAACATAATTTAGGATTTACATGTTATTGCTGTAGAAATTTTTAATCTAATTTCAAATTTGTATAATGGCCAATTCGGGTTGTGTCGACTCAAATTGGCACCGATTATGCCTCAATGCATGACACCATTATTTGTTAACTGTGACTTGCTAACGCCAACTTAGAAAGCACAAGAAAGTAGGGATAACTAGTGAAAGCAGCATGCTGTCCGTATCCTAATATCCAAGTTCTTTTGTAATAGCTCCATGCGTTGGTTTGAATCTGAGGACGATACATAACACTTTGAAAAAAAAAAGATTTTGTTGGATATCCTATCAAAACAAATTCAATAATTGTACTAGTGTTATGTATGGATCACATTTGAAGTGGGTAGCTATCAGATGTGGTGGGGTTGCTCATTTTGGCTGGCAATGAAGCTTGGCTGTTGGTTTCATTTGGATACGTTCTCTATGTTTGGTGTCAAGCAGCTTACGTTAACATATTTACCCACCCAGAGTGGTTGAGAGCTAGCCTGGCAATAGCTTAACTTAATAAAGTGGGTCACTACTCACTACTAGGCCTTTTCGTTTTTCATATATGCTTCGTCTTTGTGAGCAGTGACTAAAACTTTTAAAGATGAAGGACCACAACGTTCCCCTTGTATTTGTGAGCGGACTCAGTTCTTTTTATTTTACTTAAAGGTTCTTTTTAACTTGTGTTGTGAGATGAATTGGTTTTGTGTTTATTATATTGGGAAAAAAAGAAGGATAAAAACCATGTGAGGCAATGTTTGAGAATAGTATCTGATTACTGTGAAGAAGACCCAAAGGTCTCAGACATGCCTGCCACTGATGACAACTAAGAAAATGGAATCATTCAGTTTCTTATATTCTCTTAGGTTGTTCCCAAACTGCATTGGCAGTGGCACAACAGCATATTATAAAAGAGTAAAATTACATCAGAAGAGCTTTTCCTTTTTCTATTTTTTTTTTTCTATTTAGAAAAAAAAAAAAAAGTAAAGGAATTCCCTTTTTCATTGAACAGCTTCTCCTTTGACATCCCCTAGTCCTTCTCTTTTCGCAGCAGGGTCAAAAGCTACCGTTGAAATTTTCATTTCCTTTCTTCTTCAACGAAACCACCTAATCAGAAGATAACAAATATTACATTTGTTATCCTTTGCGGGGAGGAGATACACATACATACATAAACACACAATATTAATATACATGACAATGAATCACCTGGTTCCTCTGATGATTTTTTTCCACCAAGAGAGTGCTGAAAGAAACCGAGGTGCTTTTGGAATTTAGGCTTTCTCTGCAGAGACTGACAGGTTTACCTCAACAGAATAAAATGTGCAACCGAACAATAAACACAATGTGATGGAAGAATCAATAATAAAATTGGAGATTCACCTTTATTCTTGTTGCAGAGAAACACGGAGAAAAATCCTGTGCATTATCCACTGCTCCATTCCCTGAGAAACTGACTTTCTTCTATTCAATTAAAAAAAAAAAAAACCATTAACCCAAAAAAGGTTTTACTAAGGTGAAATCATAGACACATATAATATAACTATGCCAATGACATTAGCCTTGTGACTTGCCTTGGGATCGTTAAGAACAGGGGAACTGGCAGTATCATCAAGAGGTGAAGGGTGTTGATTCCGACCATATTCTTTGACCTTCTTCTTCTTGTCGGATTCTTTGGTGTATTGGGATGTTGAAGGATACCAATTTACACAATAGGGTTGATTATCCTCTTCATGATAGTGTGGAGGTCCAGAAGAAGCATCAGAGACCATGGATAAATCTTCTTCCTCCTCCTCCTCCATTCTTGCTCCCTTTCTTTGAGAAAGAGAGGATTGGTCCAAGTAATGGGTCCAACCAGATTCACTCGCATTATTGTATTGTGAACTTGACATATCCATTTAACCTTTCTTTCTTAGAGTAAGAACTAGGCACTAAGATTGGGACTCTCTTATAGATTCTGGTATGGTGATCAAGTGAAAGAGCGTAGAGAGAGGTGGTAGAGTTGCTTTGCTCTCTTTCTTCTCACTCTATGTGCTTCTTAATGTGGCTCTTCTTATTATTATAAGTAGTAGAAGAAGAGAAACAGTAGAGCAAGGAGAAAAAAGATAATTCATTGAAAAACTAAAAAAGAGGCAGAAAGAGAGGGAGAAACAAACGAATCACAATAGAATTCTAAACTGCTTGTCCTTTTGCTCACTCCTTTCGCGTTCTTGTTTTATCTTTATGCTAATGAATCAATTTTGCCAGTTGGCTTTGAGTGCGTGTGTACTAGAGTGTCAGTTAGTGTAGACTTGCAGAGTGAGTGTGTGTGTGAGAGAGAAAGAGAGATATGGTAACAAGGCGAGAGATTATAGCTGCATTACCAATTACCACGCTCTCATAGAAAGCTAATCATTAAAATATCATTAGTAGTGACTTCACCAAAATTAAAATTAACTTTTAACTTGAAAGGACAGCACTATTTTTTTTTTTAATTAACTCAATTCTAATTAATTTTTTGAAACGAGTTATCTCCCTCTATCTTTTCATAAGTTTAGGTTTTTAAAGTTGATTAGGAGATTAATTTTGGTGGGTCAGGAATCAAAATATTTAAACAACTCCTAGAGACCAGAGATATGGTATAGACTTAAATATCTTTATTCCTATCTGCCTTGCACTTCAGATAATTTCATAGTCAGTTCAAAGAATTAAAATTTACGAGGATATCAAAAAAGCCAATTTAGGATTAGGTTAACTTAAAAAAAAAATGTGTATCATTTTTAAAGATATAAAGTTGTGTCATTTTAAGAGAGAGAAAGATATAGATAAAGGATGAGATAGAGTTAAAAAAAATAAAGGTATGGGTCCTACCTCTTTGTGAGAGTGAAAAGATATAAGCTGTGTCATTTAAATTTAACAGGATAAATATTTTTTCAAAAAAAAAAAAAATAGCGCCTTCCTTTCAAGTTAAAAAAGGGCCGACCCAGTCAAGTTAAAAGGTTAATTTTAATTTTGCAGAAACTGAAGTCACTGCTAATTAATTTGAATTTTGGTGAATTCACTACTAATGATATTTTGATGATTAGCTTTTTGTTTCCATTAATGGTTCATAGTAAATACGGCCTCCCTCTATCTCCTTTAGCCTTGCTTATCCTAAACATTGTGCGTTATGCTACAACCAACAAACTAAATTCTTCAGCTGTGATGTCCTCCTTTTTCTAATGTTTTTACTGAACAGCTTCGCCAATCACAGTCAATTTCTGTATTGTTGTGCTTTCGGTTCTCCTCTTAAATCCTAATTCCATCCTATGACTATTTTGGTGTCTTGCACCTTTTTAGCGCAGAAAGTATCCGCATATGGAGATAGATAACTAAAGGATTAATTAAAACATCACTTTTTGAGCTGCACAGATCCATGTTTCATAAAGAGAAACCACTGGTAAGCACCGACTTGAATGTAATGCCAACAAAAAGCAAATATGATTACAGAAAAAAAGACTGCTGGCTATTTGAGTAGAATATTCTCTTAATAAATGCTTAAATACTCTGCAGGCATGACCATGAAGGAGATTTTACTTAAGCAGACCCATGTCTTCATTCATGCTCTCTTGGACTTTCTTTTTCAAATGCAAGCAGTAACAATTAATTTCCTTAATAAAGATATCTGGTCTGTCAAATTAAATACAGAAAGTGAAACAGTCAAGTTTGAACGACACAGTAGAAAATATACATCATGAAGTCATGAACATCCAAGAGACTGGAGTACCCACATGTGTACAATATTTGCTTTAGTGACAAAAACTCACCTCGCCCAAATGGTAGAAAATCCATATGGTACTTATAACATATCCAGGGCCCAGTATAATAGCTTGGCTCTTACTATACGTGTGATATTGTACTGGGAAATAATGTCACATTTGGGTAACACTATGCTTGGGTTCTGACACAATGAGGCAAATATCTATCTATCTACCTTACTATACTATGTGTGCAATGCGGAAGTTTTTAAGATAAAGTAGTACCTATTGAACAGTAAAAAGTAAAAAAAAAAAAAAAACAATCCGTCGATTGTCGTGGAAAACGTGGTAATATCAATTAAATGTTGCTTTTGAATTTTGGATTTGGACTTACTTATGAATAATCAATTAGGGGCAGTCACTCGCTGACCCTAGCTCATTACAAGAAGCCAGTGAGTCTCTATTCATTTTATATAAAAAATTGTTGAGTCAAGTGACAATGAAATGTGACTTTACGTAAAGATGCCCCGTCCTTTTAATAGATTGTGTCCTTTTTCCAAATTTCTGATACATGCTACTCTGTTAAGCACTGGGGTTATCAAACTCAATCATATGTACCCATAGTCAACTAATGCCTAAAAACCATCTTAAACAACATCTGTGTGCATATTCATTTTTAGAATTTGGGATTCCAAAGTTTATAGAATCGGAACGAGACAAATTTACTTTACATCACATCGCATCGCATCGCATCCCTTTCTTTTCAATCCTCCCGTTATTTATTTATTTATTTATTTTGGGATCATGTATATTTGTTGTTATAGTTCCTGTAAGTTTATGCTTAAGAGCAAAATACCAAGAATACAGATAAAAATCGCAGCCCAATTAGAGGAGCAGTTAAAATCGCAAGTTATGAGGACACATATGTCACTAAAATTTATTGAGAAAAAAAGAAATGATAAAATAATATCATGACAGAGAGAGTATCTCCAATACCTTTGCTCTAGTTGAGAGTCACTGTATAAACATGGGCTTTTCCAACTGCACGAGTTTTGCTTGCTATACTACGGTCACTTTTTGAAGCCAAGGTCAAAGATTGCCGATTGCAAGTTTACAACGGTGCCAAAAGAACCGATATATTGTTTAAACTTTAAACTCAAAAGTCTTTAAAGATTCCGTTCCCTTTTTTTCTGCCACCAACTTCTCTTTCCCTTTCACACCGGAGACAAAAAATCTTGTCCATATCACACAGGCTGATGTCAAATCTCACGCTTCAATTTCTCTCTAGAAAAAGGGTGATAAGAAAGGCAATGTTGATGGATATTCAATTATGAATTCTAAGTTCCATAGCTTCAAAAATGAAAAAAAAATAAAAAATAAATGTCTACACATGATGATCTCAATTATTAAGTGAACAGACATTAAAGAATGACGCTGAGGCATGAAAATCTTACTGCCGCTCATGAGCAATCAAAAAAACTTTGTGGTGGATCGATAGCATCGGATTCGATATTCTCTTTTATTAAAAAAAAATAGAATTATACCAAAAAAAAATAGAAATTAAAAAAAATAGAAAAAAAATAGACAAAAAATATTTAATAAAAGAGAGTATCGAACTAAAAAAGATTTTAGTTCGTTGCATTAAAAATTTTCTCAAGTAATTGCATGTATTATAGGGAAAATTTTAATGTGGTCCACGACCACATGTTTCTCCAAAATTGACACTTGGATTAAAATTTTTATTTTCTCTTTCCTCCCTCCTTAACTTTTTCTTTCTTTATTCACCCGTATTACAGACATTTTTGATACGATAGTCGCATCAATTATTGCGTGCGACGATAATATTATAATCATATATTTCAAAAAATATATAATTATAATATTAAAAAAAAAAATTTTTGTTGTTCAAAAAATTTGTTGGTTGACTTATCATGTTATTATTGGTTAAAGGAAAAACTTCAAAAATCACCTTACAAGTTTTCTCAAAATCACTTAACCCCCACTCCAAAATTTTTAATCATTTATCCTCTTATTTAATTATTTTTTAATCACTTATCCTCTAATTTGATTTTTCATCCAAAATTTTGTTAACAAAGTTAAATTTTTTAAAAGATACTAAAATTACCCTTAATAGAAAAAAGAAAAACATAATTTTCTCACAAACGTAATTTTAGACAAAGTCACCTAAGTAAGATATGAACATAAATCAACGATTGAATCCTCCCTTTACTCTCAACGACACAAAACAACGAAATAGCACCTTCGGCATGTTTGCTTGGTGATCCGGATAAATTATAGGCCCAGTTAGGGCCCAATAACACATGAGAAAACTCAAACCCATCGAAGACCGAGAGCAAAGCGCAAGGGACAAGCACAGACACGATGCCATCATCGCGATAGAAAGGACGCGATGCCCTCATCGCGACACTAAAGACGCAATACCCACATCGCGTATGAAACCTTCTATAGGAAGTAAACTTAAGACACAAGGCAACCCCACCGCACCTTAGCTCCAGTAAACAACGGACAGCTCCAGCTCGTCACAACTCAACTACTAGACACTAAGGAAGATAAGGCTACTCTGGTCCAGAGGCGGACCCAAGTGAGAGAGAAGGGGGGCAAGTGCCCCCCTCTTAAATTTTGACATTAAATTACTAAAATGCCCTTCACTTAAAATTAAGATTTTTTCTATTTTATTTTTTTTCTTTTCTCCTCCATCAGTAATCTGACCACTTCCATTAGACCAAATCAAAAAAACCTAAGCACCTAATTTGGAGGCACCGGTTACATTGGAAAGTTCATCGTTGAAGCGAGCGTCAAGGCTAGCCATCCTTAAAACTTTCGAGCACAGCTAAGGTTGAAGATGTCCGTTCAGGTTCAGCCGTGGAGAGGTAATTCTCTTTCCTTTCGAGCACAACTATTTTCAATTTCATGCATTGTAAGTGGTTGATTTGATTTGATTTGATTTGATTACTTATCCTTGTTCGACTAATACATTCAATTGGAAATTAACCCGATTCTTGTGCAGAATCCCAATTTTTTTTTTCCGGATGAAATGAAATTAATGCAGAATCCCAAAAAAAATTCCAGTCGAAATGAAATTAACTTTTGGTTGCCTTAAAATTTTCATTTTTTAAGGCAATTAATACATTCATTCTTTTCGGTTGCCTTAAAATTAGTACATTCATTTTTTCTCGATTGCCTTAAAAATGTCGGTTGCCTTATCCTTGTGCAGAATGAGTCCTAGGGCCAGTTAGTGTCCACCCTTCATCAAATTCCTGGATCCGCCACTACTCAGGTCCCCTGACTGATCTGCAGCCCAAGGCTGGCCACTTAAAGGCCAAGCCGCCTTAACAAAGGCGGCATCTCATCTGTTATATAAACAAACGATATACCACAAAGGTAACTTCATCCTTTACTTAACTACATAACACACCTGCCTCTGATACTGACTTAAGCATCGGAGTGTCTTCGCAGGTACCCTCATTCGGTTTGATCACGCCAACGTGAAGGATAACAACTCAAGATCAACTCAATAGCAATACCAGGCCCAGGCCAATAGCTACTTGAAGTGTCTCAACCTTGTGTGATTGGGCTCAATACTTATTGGACTGTCCATATTGTATTTGGTCTGATCACTTGGTAATATCATATGATTAAGGGAAAAAATAAGGCATATATGAAGTACAGAACGTAAAGCTTTTCAGTTGTTGTGTAAGCAAAATAAAGTGAGGCTCTGAATAAATTCATAAAATCAGATTTGTTGGTCATATACTAGCAGAAGATCTTATAACAAAAAAATGAAGATCTAAACCTGCTGAGATGATGCCTCTTTAATCATATTATTTGAACAACGACACCAACAATTGTGAGTGAGTGTTTAATGGCAATGAGATTTGCAGGAAATAATTTTAATAATTACTAATTCTAACAAGGCTACCTTAAAGAAAACATTTCGTGAGTTCGTCTAAAACTGCATCAATGAGGAAATTATGTTTTTCTTTTTTCTATTAAGGGTAATTTTGGTATTTAAAAAAAAATAACTTTGTTAACGAAATTTTGGATGAAAAATCAAATTAGGGGGAAAAGTGATAAAAAAATTTAAGTAGGGGGTAAATGATTAAATTTTTTGAAGTGGGTGTTAAGTGATTTTGAGAAAACTTGTAAGGGTTTTTTTTCTGAAGTTTTCCCTTGGTTAAATGTATGGAAAAAATGTGTGTTATTTTTAAGGGAAAAATATTTCTGCAGTTACTGCAGAAAAATTATCTGCATTTATTTCCAAAACGACGTTGTTTTGGTATTGAAATCTTAAAAAATTATGAATATAAAGACTATTATAACCCTGAAATAAATTAAAATTACGAAAATATTATGATTTCCGTCCCAAAACGACGTCGTATTGGGTTTACTGCAGAAAAAGCGAACCCTATTTTAAATGACCTTATATTCTTTTATTTTCACAAAGAAGTGGAACTCACACATTTAAAATTTTCCTATTTATTCTTTCTTTCATGACTTATTTATTTCTCTCACTTAAAATAACATAACTTTTCATCTTTCAAAATAATAGATAGTTGTATTTATGTACTTTCCTATTATCATAGATTTATTCCATGTATTAAGACCTGAAGGGTCACTCAGTGGTTTTTTCGTACTCCTGAGTTTTGAGACGAGAATTAAACCACGAATGACCAATTGCCAACTACCTTATATTTCTAACGAAGCACGTGATTTTAATTGTGCTGGATGTGGTTTTGAAAAAACTTTGTTCTCTCATCACTGCACTTTTTTCCCTCTGCGAATCCCAACTCTCAATATTTTTCTTTTGGTTACATTTTATTTCTGGGAAATATTTTTCTCATTTCATTGAAGATAATTATATCCTATCATATATTTATCGAATTTCGTGCCAACTTTTTTCTTTCATTTTTTATTTTGTTTTAATTTATGAACTTCACATATTTATCTCACACACATAAAATAACTATCTCAAACAATATGAGATTAGTAATTCCCTTTATTTTTTATTATAAACCATGGTAACAATTAACGATGTTCAAATAAGTTAAAAAAGTGTAAGAAGCATTTTTTTTTTGCTTCAGTTTGAAAATATGATTACAGCTCGGAAAGAATCCAAATAAAAAATATTATAATTTGTCTTTTCTGTCATAATTGGTTAGATTTATTTAGAATATTTAACCACACTAGGTTCCAAGTTCCCAAAATTTACGAACAAGAAAAGAGAAAGAGCAGAAGAATGGGAAACAGGAGAAAGAGTAAAGAATAGGGTTATATAGGAGCATGTTGGGACTGAAAGGAAAGCGGCGATCCAATTACAACTGACCATGTTTTCCGGAGAATACCCCGTGTGAGTAAATAGATACAAATGCTTATTTTGTTTCCCATGGTCACACACTCACGGTCACGGGTCAGCATGGCAAAAGCCAAAAGGACCCATGTGATCACCCTATCCCGCAGTTTTGATCTGCTTACGAGTTACGAGCCTTCTCCATCATTGCGAAATACCTGTACATGAATACGAAATACCGTATAGGCATTGGCCAGTAACAGCTTTTTTATTATAACGATTCTTTTTCCATTTTTTTTAAACAAATTTAATGTAAATAAACTAAATTAATTCAACCACGTATTTTTATGTTTATGTACGACACTTCCCTTTTGTAGTTTTATTGTTGTACTGTTTGCGTCTCAAATCTTAACCGAGTCCTGCCCGTACCAATACAAGTATTAGTACGGGTATCATGTTAGTTACAACTTACAAGAGTTAAACGGAACAGTATTACATGATTACAATAAAGTTGAGAAAATTAACAATTGATATATAATAATTAATGTAGAAAATAAAATAAAAAATGGAAAAATATAAGATTTTTTTTCTAATTGAAGTAAATTATATTTCAGAACAATAATACTCGAATAGAACAATACTTCTCTTTTTGCAAAATACGAAAAATACTCAGAAAATATTATATAGTTTTTTTTTTGGTGGAAATATAGTTTTTTATATATGATAATGTCGGTATGATGAAACTAAGAAAAGAAAACCTATATTTACCGGTGAGCAACATAGAGTTATGTCATTTTAAGTGTTAGAAATATACAAACAATAAAAATCATTAGTGAGAAAGTGAGTATTTTTTTAAATTTAAATTTTAAATAAAAAATATTAGGTTGTATCTTTTTCTCATTTAAAATGATACAATTATTTCACCAAAAAAAATGATACAACTATATATCATTTAATGTTGGGATATTTAAGTGTGATGAGTCTCACATTGGTTAGTAATGAGCTAAGTGAAGAGTATAAAAGTGGATGGACCCATGAACCTAATGCTTAAGGTTTTGGCTTCCCACTAGACCCGTATGACAGTGATATCAGATGGGTTGAGTACTTGGGCCTCTAGGGTACTCAGTTGAGAGAGAGCATATTAATGTTGGGTTACACACTTGAGGGGGAGATTGTTGGAATATTCAACTGTGATGAGTCTCACGTTGGTTGGTAATGAGCTAAGTGAAGAGTATATAAATGGATGGACCCATGAACCCAATGCCTTAAGATTTTGAGTTGACATGTGGTGTCGGATCCATTTGGTGTATTTGATCAACTTAACTAATTAGTGGTGCCCCCCTCCCCCCGGCTTCCCCTAGATCCTCATGACATTTAAGAAGTTAAATATTTTTCCTTTTATAAATAGGATGTAACATCCTTCTATTGTTACACTAGGGATGTTACTTTCGAATTTTGATCTTTAATTTTATACATATATTATATAAAAGGCTTGGAATGTAAATCTTATTAAAATTGATTTTTATTCCATAATATCAAAGTACAAACAATTACAACAATATAGGGTATTAAGTAACCTTACAAAATATAAATATTGTAACAAAAATGTAAATATAGTCCAATACAGAACATCACAACTTGGTAAAAATATAGACTTTATTAGTTAATATTTCTTCCTTGCACACACATAATATCTATTTTAGACTCTATCGTCCGCATCTCAAAACACACAGAATTTCATATCAGTGAAGATAACAATTTAAAAGATTTTCGCAAAAGTATAGTGTTTTCAACCATAACTTAGTATGAAAAAATCATCAATGGTTTTAAACAAATAATATTAACATCATAATATTTCGAAATAGTCTAACATCACAAATACATATATAACGTTATCTGCCATGATATTTTCATAAGAATGGATTTATATATATATATATATATATATATATATATATATTGTATTTTGCAAGGGTGTTCTTCTACCTTATCTTGTATAAGGAATCTGTTCCTTGACTAAAGAAACCCATTTTCTTGATCATACACATATTTAGAAATCCTGTAAACTGTTTGAATAGACATACATGTGGATATTTCTAAAAGAATGTCATAAAAATAAACTTTAAATCATAACATACCATTACTTAAATTTTATATTACAATAAAAGTAAAAACAATCACATCACTACAATAAATCTACAAAAATAAAATAAAATGAGTTATTGGAATTTTAACCGTACAAAAATTTATCGTACAAAATTTATCGTGATAATTTACATGAAAATTAAATACATAACATATCAATATAATGGACATGAAAAATAAAAAATAAATTAAATAACGCATGTACAATATTTACCAGTGACACTACTCACATATATGTTACTATGCACACAAATGGTAGTTATAAATTGCAAAATTCCGATTTTTCTTAAATATAAATTTGAATATATATATATATATATATATATATATATATATATATATATTCATGAATATATGATCATAATATGTAACAACATAAATTACAGAAAAGTAAATTGTTGTAATATAAATTATCGAAATATAAATCGTGAAAACATACAAATTGCAGGAATGTAAATTGCTGAAGTATAAATTAAAAAAATATAAATTGTTGTAATATAAATTGCCAAAATATAAACTACAAAAATATAAACTATTGAAATAAATAACATAAAATAAATTGAAACACGATATCTCACTAAGACCAGTTAGGGAAAGAAGAGAGAAAGTAAAAATGAATAACAAATACATGGAGTTTATATTTTAGAAGAAATGAAGAAGTTATCCTCACCCTTAATATTTACTTTTAACTTTCCTTATTATCAAGCTTTTTCACTTTAAAATTCCTTTCTTTTACTCTCACTTTTTTTTTATTAGAGTTTTCTCCAAATTTTTTAAGACCATTCACTCCTTCATTTCTCTCAATTTGGAAACAATCACTAATGACTTCTTTACTAATAATCATTAAAAATAATATTTCCATGTGGAATGTCTTGGAATTTTATTTATAATCATTTATGATTGATTTATATATATTTGGAAGGTTGTTTATTATAATTTATGATTGATTTATATATTTTTGAAGTGTAGTTTGTGATAATTTATTATTGATTTATATATTTTTGGAGTGTTGTTCGTTAATTTTTTATTGATTTATATATTTTTGGAGTATTGTTCAGAATAATTTATTATTGAATTATATATTTTGGTCCTTTGGAGTGTTGTTTATAACAATTTTGTAATTGAATTATATATTTTGAAGTGTTGTATATAATAATTTTTTGATTGATTTATATATTATTATTATTATATTTTTTTAGGAAGTTATATATAGGAATTTTTGTTAGAGCTCGTCTTAAAAAAGAACTTTTTTTTGCAATATTTAGAGTAAAAAACACTTAAAAAAAGTTGTCATCCAAACATTTATTTAGAGTGAAAAACACTTTTTTTTAAAAGGGGATAAAAAGAACTCATTTAAAAGGGCTCTTAATTTTCTTCTTCACTGTCAATCATGTCTTCTCGAAGTTACAAATTTTCAACTACATTTATTTGAAAGTCCTAAGTTTACCTTTTTCTCCTTTTTATTTTGCACTTTAGATACCATAGGCAATGTTAACTAATTTTTTTTCATTTAATCATTCATGCATTTCCACAATATTTGTAGTTTTTTAATTGGGTTGAGAAGTAAAAGAGGGTATTTCATTTCTCACCTCAAGGACTCAAAAACATCATGTAAGCATTGATTAGTAAGCACACTGCTGCTATATTACAACCAGCAGGATAGTTTTTTTTTTTTTTTTTTAATTGTTTTTTGAATAACCCCAACAGGATAATTTTTTAATTATGCAAGCCAATACGCCACCACGTTGTTAGCATCAGTAATATTCGAGTTCAAGCTCATAGCGCGATCCAGCAAAATGAAGCAAGTGAAGCTTTTGTTTGAAAATTGATTAAAAACTCGGATAGCTTTGGAATACATGTTAGAATAAGGTAAAATATAAGGCAAAATTGTTTCTTTTTAAATGACACACCTTGTGTCATTTCACTCTCACAAAGAAATGAGATCCATATATTTATATTTTTTTATCCACTCTCTCCCTTCTTTTATCTATCTTTTTCTCTCACCTAAAATGACATAACTTTACATCCTTTAAAATGATACACACTTTTCCCAAAATATATAATTAGTTTTATTTTATATTTTTTAAAATATAACAGAATAGGACATAAGATTAAAAAAATGATATATTTTAATTTCACTGAGGAGCTAGAAGGAGCAAAATACAATATAATATTTCATTCTGTTCTATCCTGGGGAAATTGCATGGCCAGAGTATATTCCTAAATCCAGCACAACAATTAAAAGAACAAGAAGTGTTTACTAGACAGTATTAACATTGTTTTAGTCATTTTTCCAATCCAATTGATATCTAAGTTAACATTGATTCCTGACAGAAAGAAAGTGAGGAACCTACATAAGATCACTATATAATATATCAACCTAACAACCTTTCAAATCTCTCCATCTGAGGTAGATTAAGCCATCAAGATAGTGTGTGTAAGCCCCAGCCACAACCAAGACATGAAAAAGTTGGTGACTGTGACCAGCAATATCAAACTTGCCAGGCATCCACCTCTCTGGTATCCTTGTGGCATAGATTAGAGCTCCCAAACCATAAAGAAGTCCCATTAATATCTCATAACCAGTAGTTTGCAAGGCCTCTGGGTGATGCCAGTGCAATATCTGCTTATGTATTATGGGTGCCAACCCTGAAAATCCCATTAAAAAGAAGAGGGAAGCACGGTACTTGCGAAACTCTGACTTATTGAAGAATGGTAGAAGAGAGAAGAAAATAGTAACAATCCCCATTAATGTTATGAAACCCAAGTAGAGGAAGCAAAAAAAGGGGTTGCACATAAATGAGTAATATACAGTAGGATAAAATGAAGTTGCAATTAACGCAGCAATCCCAGCATAGTCAATTCTGAGCATAATGTAGGAAAGGCGCTGTGAGTGGCATGCAAGTAGGTGGCATGTGCTGCTGGCTAGCAAGCAGAACATGGCCCCACCTAAGAAGGCATAAAAAGGCCACCTTGTTATCGGTTGCACCATTAAGGGGGATACAACGTCCATCATGTCATCTTTCACGCCATTCTGTAACAATGTGATTGTGGTTACTTCCTTATCATTTCCATAAATCACTTGAAAAAAATTTAGTGTTTTTAAAATGAATTTAATGTGTCATTTAAAAGGTCACAGATTGTGTTCTTTTAGTGACTTATAGAGAGTATGACCGGTCAGGCGGTCATCCTCTGTGTAATTCTGAAAAATTGCGTTTTTTTTTTTACTTTACACATTAGCCATGTGATTGAGAAGAGAAAAAAAAAAAATTCAGATTTACACAAAGTATGACTTGTCATACTTTGTGTAAATTATCTAAAAAGGACACAAGTTGTGTCCTTTTAATGATAGTCTTTTTTCCCTTTTAAAATACATCACAGTTCCATGAAAAGGAATAGTAACTTACTACGGAAAATTGCTTGGACAAGCAATTGGAGAGAAGTTCCACAACATTCCAACTTGATAATGAGGAGAAGTCCAAAGAATGAAGAGATGTATTCAACTCATTTTTAAATTTAAGAAGATGAGGCATGTTGGTCATTGAAGGCAGGCAATTCAAGAGCTCTAAACGAATCTTATTAAAATCTGCTTTTCCTATCATTTCAGGCAAATGTTGTAGGGAATTCAAATCTACAACCATTGGCGCTTTCATAGCTGTGTATATGGTAAGAAAGAGGAAAAGGAAGAACCCTATCAAATGCCTGAAACATTGTCATTAACGTTAAGTAACAGAATGTAAAAGATAACATTTACACAAGTTAACTGCTAAGGAAATATATTTGTACTTGAAGGCAAAGTACTTACGTCCAGACATTAAGTGTCTCATTATGAATTGTGAAAATGCTAAGGAAGATCTGCTTCAATGGCCACTCTGATCGATAATAACCCAATATGTATTCATTGTCCTTTAAGTAGGCTGGCAATGAATTGTATTCTACAAGCTGATATTTTAATTTTCGCCACAGTCTCTCTCCCTTACTTTCCTTTGAACATACTCTTACATTTTCACCATCATGGAGGTCATTAATCTTTTCAGATGAAGCAGTCAACCCTTTATATGCAACACGTACCATGTCTGCAATGTGGATAAAAAAGACTAAAGATAAATTTTCAAAATCTCAACTTCAAGAGGAAACCAATGTTATATCAAAAGAAAGAAGGCCTTGGTCAGTAATCTAACACCGGTGATGGCAATAATAGCTCTTAACTACATTTCATTCTTTATTTCAATTATGATGCAGGGGAAGTCAGTTTATGAAGGTTCAAGAAGTATCGAACACTCGAGCAAAAGGATAACGTCAATCCTTCACGGCTCCACCTATCTTTCCAGTTTTTAATTCACACGCCTAAATTTGATTGCTAAGCACCCATATTTTCACTTTTTTCTTCTATTTGGAAAAAATGACATTTGACAGAGAAATTAATTTATAACTAATTAGTACATCGCTAGTTATCAATGGCCTTATTACTTTGAACAAGAAGAGAAAACGGACCTTCTTGCACCGGAATACATATTTTCATAGATTACTGAGATTGATCAAGTTCTACCCGAGAATGATTCAAGTGTAAATAAAATATCAAAGTTACAATAAATTGTACGAAATTTGACTTGCCTGAAATTTTAGCGTAACTAAAAGATACCCAAGAAAAAAACTGAAATGCCGGGAAGATGAAAGAGACAAAATTGGTGGGAAAATTGTCTCTAGAAGTTGATAATTGGGTATCGGAAGATGGTGTCCCGGCACGGCACCATACATCAAAAGAGCGAACCACTGTTGAAGGCTCATTATGAGACCTATAATATACCTATTTCTTAGGTTCATCATGTTGCAGCATCCAAACAAAGACAACTCACAACCTTAATAAGCGGTAATTGCCGCTCATGTCTAATGATCCCAAATTTTGTGGCAGAAGCGGTCAATGTTTTTTTTCTCTCTCTCTCTCTCTCTCTCGGGATTTAATCATCCCATTTTTAATCTTCCATTATCTAAAACGAGAGCTCTAGCCTCTAGTTCGTGTGGCCAGTATCATTCTGTCTTTCGTTTTTATCAAAACTAAGTAAAAATACTTCTCTTCTATAAATATAACAATAGTAATATCAAGGATAAATAATAACAACCAAAGAAAATGATTCCCATTTTCCAACAAAAGATGCAATTAAGTCAAAAGTAAAATAATGTTATGAGAAACTACAAACATATTTCTTGAAAAAAAGGATGGATTGGCTTAAAGGGGTGAACAATAAACATAGGCAAACAAGCTACTTAAAGGGATGGGAAAAGCTCATTGAGCCTGCCTGGTAAAGCATAGAATTCATCGTTTCGAACATCGGAATTATATAAACTGAACTTCTCCCACCATTGCAAACCGCTGTCTTTACGGGCTGCATCATCTTCGCGAGAGAGTGTGATATCCAAAATGAAAGCAACCAAGGCAGCAACAGTTGTATGCGACGCAAAGATGACGGTCACGATATCATTGAACTGCAAATTATTAAAATGACAATCACTCACAAAGATAGTGCTATTGTCAATGTATACCACAAAAGAATTTTCAACATTTGGTTTGTGTTCAGATATCTCACCCATCTAGAACTTCCGTCGTGTTCATGCTTTACATGATAATATTCAGTGAAATAATGTGGTATGGAGATGCCAAGGAAGAATGAGAAGCCCAACACGAACTTGGTTCTGAAACTGTTGAGGTTGCAAAACTGGAGAAAACCAAGACCCGCAGAAGCTACATATCCCATGTTACAAACTACTATCAGGTACTATTTGCGGACACAGCCACACACAACGGCAATTAGTTAGAGGGAACTTACACACATAGCCGAAGGATACACAGTACATTGCTGCCATGATTGGCAAAGGAATGGAAGCAAAAACTGCTCCACATTTTCCTGGTTGAAGGGAAAGTATGCAAAATGAGATATCACTAATTAAAGAGAATAATAACATAACAGACATGAAACATTAGGAGAGCCAGTTCCGGATTTATAAATAAAAGAACATTGAGTTAAACATATTACCAAAGACGTTGAAATTATGAAATGGTGCAGAGCTTATTTGTAAATCATACCAAATACAGAGAATAAAATCATAAAGCCAGCTGAAATTTGAATGACTCTTCGGCTTCCCACTCTTGTCAATGCCAATAAACCAGCATTTTCCCTGAAATAAGAGTGATGCATAATGCAAAGATTGCAATGAAAATGAGAAATTTTCCAGCAGGACTAGATGCCAAAAGAAACGCAGTATAGAAAATTATATTGGTTGAATTGAAATCATGAGTGCTCATTAATTGGTACCGGTCAAGGGTCCTCTACAATACATTCAAGAAAAAGAAAAAAAAAAAAAAAAACGATTGAGCTAAACTTACACTGATGCTGTACTTCCTGTTATAGTGCCAAACATGCCATTGAGCAAAGAACCAACTCCCTGAAATAACAATAAGAATGACACGAATAAAAATCAAACATAAGTTTCTTGTCCATGCATGTTTCAGAAAGAATTACAAAATACAAACTATAGTGAATCTTACCATCCAGCCAGTTCCGCGGCTGATAACAGAAGGTGGCACGGGGGTTGCACTTCCATATCTTGCCGCAGCATAAAACGTACCAGTAGACTGCATGTAAATATAAAAGATATTGAAATTCAAAGCGAACATAAGCTGGGGCTAGATGCATTTTTAAATGCTTTCTCAATTTTACATAGTTTTTATTATGTAAGGACTAGTGCAGTTGCAATGCATACCAGCATAATGATTGAAACATGTGATTCTATAAATGGACCTAATGACTACCTCAAAAAGAGAAACAAAAGAAGCGGCCATCATGGCAAAAGCTTCCCCGTAGTTGAAGGTAGGACTTCCCCATTGGAAGGGGTAAGGAAAATATAACCTGTATAAAAGAAATTATCAATTGAAGTTGCAGGAAAAGGTAAAAACTCTAGGGCCAAGCTAGTGTTAAACTTGTAAACATATTTAAACAAAGTGAGATAAGCTCTCCAAATCCCTTATAAACAATGGAATCAAGTTCTTCAGAAAAGAATGAAACTCGGTGGATAAAACAAATCATGTGTCCACAATCTTACCATGGAGCAGCACTAATAAGACCAGCACGATCAGTGCGGCAACTAGTCTGTGTACTTTCTGGCTTGTGTTTATATACATTGCTGGAAGTCAGAATCTGTGCCAATAACCATGCACTTCCAATGGAAAACAGCACCGCAAATCGGTCAACTATAGGCTTCTTGGTGCTTATATAATGCTTAAGATACTGCAGGAGCATAGAAGACTAAAATCACATTCTGGACCAAAATTAAAGGAAAATAAATAATGGATTAAAAATTTCCCCGTATCATATATTTTATGGATCATAACTCCACCCTTCATAATTTTTGGTAACTTGATGTAGCATTTTCACAGGTTGCTTCTATTGGAAACTAAACCTATAAATCTTTGATTGGTTGGCTCTTAGTTCAGTACCAAAAGCAAAAAAGAGCAAGATTAACTACTTGCCTGTGAGATGAAAACCAAAACAATCAGTGCTGGAAGCCCAACTTCAACGCAGTTTGCCAGCTGCAACAGTAATTGACCAAAATAGAAGGGAAGAAGTCATATATAAATCGTATTGTCAAGTCTTAAACCTATAGAAAGCTAAATTGCATTAAACTTAAGATACAAGAGTGCAAACTATTTGAATGAAGAGTAGCGTGAGTAACTTTTTACCATAGGGAAACCAAGTTGATAGAGACCGAGTCCGGTGAAAGTTACATAAGGGACCACAGAAAGTGGACTAAGGTACCTAAAGCAGGACAGGAAGATGTAGTTAACAAGCTAGATATAAAATGCAAAAAGTGATTAAAGGATTTGATCAAAGTTGCATGCAGTTACTTACCTGACAGCATTCCTCCAAATGCCCAAGAATCCCATAAGCATCTGGAAACATGCACTTATGATCAATGCCCCTTGTATCCCTCTAATTGTCTGAGTGAACCTCTGAGAATTAAAAGTCACCAATACAATAACAAGTAATTAACATTCCCCAGTGGAACAAAAACCACAAAAAATAATAATAATAATCAATATTCCCATTGACCTCATAAGGATCTATATAGTAACTGTATCTGCTGGCTTGGATAATTGAGATTGTGGGTATTATGTAAGTGTATGAACCAACAACTACAGTTGGCAATCGAGTTCCGAACAAGGATTGAAGAAATGTGTTTACTCCAGAAACAAATAGCAGACTCTGTATCACCTTGGCCTTCTCAGCCTGCGTTGAATTAAATATTACGGTTAATTCAAGCTATCGTAAAATTTGAATACAAAAGAAAGGGAAAATCTGACAAGAAAAGAAAAAAGAAAAAGAAAATGGAAAAAGTGCTTACATCTCCTCCACCCATTTGAGGAACAATCACAGTTGGAATCAGAACGGTCATGCCAAGAGTCAGAATGTAATGCTGGAACCCCAATACCACCGCTTCAGCTGCATTACGACAACAAATCCAATTAAAATGTTGAAACAAGCAAGAAGATGAATTTGATGCAAAACCCCACAGACTTAGATATCTTGTTTATCTTTTGTTGTTCTGTCAAAATCCTCCAAAAGGAAAATTCAGCAGCTCTAACATTATCTGAACTAACTTTGAACCCTTAGTCATTTAACATTTAAACCTGTCTATGCTAGCAGAACATGCAGCCAAGCACGTACTATACATATACATGTGTTTTGTTCAATATAAACAAATCAACGAACAGAATTATAAGTAAAGAACAGAGTGTGCTAACGCCAAGGAGGAGGACTGTTGATGCAATATTGAACCCCAGGTAATTGCTCTTTCACTGGGTATGGTTGCACTTCCTGGGACTGACATTGAGCCATCTGTTGGGACTGACATTGAGCCATCTGTTGCAAGTAGAGAATGATGGAGACTATTCTTCAAAAAAGGAAACCTTGTTAGAATGAAAATATGAAAATCACTGTTTACTTTATTTAAAAGAAACATCATTAATTGATCGTTACAATGTCATGAAAATATGAACATCATTAATCACTGTTTACATGATATTGATTAAATGAGGTCCTGCACAACTTACATGACACTTGTATTGACGTGAGGAAAAAGGAATAAGGAAAAAGGAAAAAGCTTGAATATAGGATAAAAATAAGCAATAAGAAAACAATGATAGTTCCTAAATACCATTGATTGTGAAATTTGAATTTCAAAGTTTTCACCTTAAAAGAAAATAATAAATGACATTGATTGTGATATTCGAATTTCAAAGTTTTCAAATTAAAAGAATATAGTAAATGGCATTTATTGTGAAATTGAAACTGAAATTTGGAAATTAATTGTGAAATTGAAACTGAAATTTGGAAGTTTTCAAATTTGAATGAAAATAATAAATGACATCATTAGTACTAATTATAAGTTTTCAACCTTGCATATTTTATGAAAGAAATCACTATAATCACACATAATAAAGGACTAATATAAATGGTACAAAGTTAAAGAAAGTAATTCAGGTCTATTCTAGTTAGCAGTTAGAACAATTAAGCATGCGGATTGTATGTTACCTTTGGAGAAGTTATGGGTGAAGGTGGGTTGATCTACTCTGAGATAGTTAATGTGGAAGATGACTTCCACAGGAAGGTCTTCCTTGCTTATCCAGATGACCCAAACAATTCCTGTTCAATACACAAACACAAAGAGTGAGAGAGAGACGTTTTTAATATATATTTTTGAATTGAACTAGAATAGAGCACTAACAAAACACAACCTGCGAGAATAGAGCACCTATAGACTAATCGAAGATCTGTATCAGTGATCAGACAAGTATATGAGCAATGAAATGAATGAGACTGGCTGTAAGAAAAAGCAGTACCTGAGATTTGGGTGTTACTTGTTTGTCTCTTATAAGGTCGGCAACTACCATGATACCATTGCATTTCTTAAAGTCCTGATAAACAATTATCAAAAGAGAGAGAAATTCAAAATAATAATAATAATAATAATAATAACTGAGCAAGAAAATGTTCTTTAGCAGCAAACCTCAGATAAACTCTCAACAAAGAATGGGAGGAACATCAATTGGTAAATCATATAAGCCAGGCCAAGACCATATATATCTAAGCTTCATTTTTCCAATCATTAGTTATGGTAAATGGTAGCAGGCAAAAAGATTGACCAAACTCTTGGCAGCAAAACTCTTTTCCAATCATTAGATCATCTAAGCATGCACCTTGCTCAAGTACTAATATATTCATTAAAATCTGCAAAAGGTAGGTGCACATGTAACATAAACAATTCAGTATCTAACAGTTTCTTTCTTTAAGTAGAAATTACAATGTTTGCCACAATATAAGTGTTTTTCCCATAAAGCCATTGAAATACAACTATAAATCATGCATGGAAAAGTCACATATCATCATAATCAACTTCAGCCATAGCTAAAAAACTAAGAGAACGAAAAAATTTGGAATTAGAAAACAAGTAATTGGAGGGGTTTGCATTATGAATTTGGGTGTTTCCTTTTCAGATTGTTTGTGCCACCCCACCAAGCTCATAGTCATCAGACCTCTCATTTGCGTGAAAATAGCCAACTATGTTCAACCCTTTAGCTGAAAAATATTGCTCTATCTATCTCACAAACAATTGCAATTGCAAAAATTCAAAAAATTGGTAAAAAAAAAAATCAGAAACCACTGAGAATCTAAGCTAAACAAAATAATTAGTTGTTATTCAAAAGAAGATAAACCCATTATTAGGTTACATGTTATTTAAGAAAGCATATGTCTTTATGCATAATTTTATAAATAACCAATTGAGGTCAGAACAGAATGAGAAAAAATGTATAAAAAGCTAGGGGAGAGAGAGAGAGAGAGAGAGAGGACCAGAATGAGAGAGATCTCCAATTGGGGAATAAGAGAGATGTGAGAGTGGAAGAGAGGGACATCATCAGCGATCTCGACGGTGTCATTAGACGGTGAGATGCAACCGAAATCGACGCCGTTGACGGCGGAGGTGGTGTGTTTCAGGGAGTGTAGGACGAGCTTGATGTAAGCTTTTTGTGCGATCTTGTACCTCAGATCGCTGCTACCCATTGCTCAGATTCTCAACTCACACACAGAGGTTCCTCTCGTGGAGCGAAGTTAATCTATCTGCTCCAGGACCAAAAAGAGTTTGGTTGGAGTGAGGGTGAGAGAAAGAGAGAAAAAATTGAAAAGAGAGGAGAGAGAAAAAAGAAAAAATAAACTCATTTATGTGTCAAATTATAAGTTGAAGTATCATGCGGCACATAAAAAATTCCCCTCTCGTAGAGCCAAACAGAAGCAAATCAGAGTTGTAAATGCGCTGGCTTGCCGTTCTTCGTCCTAGTCTACTTATAAAAATATTCAGCTTATTTGATGTACGAAAGATTTTATTTATAAGTTAAGTCTGATTTATTTTAAAAAATTAGATAATCTTATAGGTCTCCCTCGTGCTATATTTTTAAAAATTTTAAAAAAAAATTAATAATTTTAAAATATTCGCTTCACATTACAACTCATTAACGTATTCATAAATTGCTGCATTTTTTTTATACGAGATATAAATTTCACTAGTGAGCATTAAAAATTTTACAATAGTAAAAAAAATAATTAAAAAAATATACTGTGCAAAATTTCATTCATGCATCCACTAGTACTTCTCATAAGAAGTAAAAAAATGACAAACAAGAAAGAGTCAACATAATACCCCAGCTCTATGATGTATATCAGAGAGGAATAGAGTCAAAGAAATGGGGAAAATAAAAAAATACAATTACTAAGTCAACCAAAACTGAAATAAAGTCTACAAGAGAATATCATTTATTGAAATATCTTTAAACCACCATCAAAACAAGGGTTGGTACTAATTGCCACCTAAAAGAAATATTTTATTTTATCTTTAGACCTATTTTATCTACAAGGCTTTAGGCCAGGCTTGACAAAATTGGCCTACGGCGTATTTGTTAAAAAGTTTTTTTATAAGCCCAAACATACTCTACTTTTCAATGTAGGGTGGGTTAGGCCAGACTCAACGTAGGCTGGGCCGAGCCAGCATGGCCCATTTACATCTCTAGAAGCAATCAATTATCTACTCTTGTGGACTTCCAACGATGTCGTATTATCTTAGGAGGAATTTCATTTTTTTTCTTTTTTTTTCAAAAAATTTCAACGGAATTCTTTTTCTATCAAAAATCTTCGACGGAATCGAAATTCCGTCGAAAATTCCAAAAAAACATAATTTTTTTTTGTTTTATTTTTTTTTGAAAACTTTTGACGGAATTTCTTTTCCGTCGAAAATCTTCGACGGAATAGGAATTCCGCCGAAAAGTCCAAAACATATAATTTCTTTTTGTTTTATTTTTTTTCAAAAAATTTCGACGGAATTTTTTTCTGTCGAAAAGTCCAAAAAACATAATTTCTTTTTATTTCAAAAGTTTTCGTTGAAATTACTTTTCCGTCGAAAAATCCAAAACATATAATTGCTTTTTGTTTTATTGAACCAAGAGGTAAATAAAAACCTAAAAAAAAAAAAACTAAAATCGGAAATTTCATGTCCGCACTTGCAAACATGTGAGCAGACGTGGGCCCGCCACTGTATGTACACCTTGAGTGCACACATATAAAAGCGTGTGAAACCCATGTTTTCTTTTTTCCTTCACATAATCTGTCATAGACCTCACACACTTTTATGTATGTGTAGGAGATAATTAAAATAAGAAATATCAAACCATATTTATATAGCATGTTTAGGAATAATTATTCTTTTTTATTTCTTTTAAGAGAATTTTGATTAAAATATTTTTTAAATACACTTTCAAATACGGTCTGGATCTTCTAATTGATGTATCCAATGTTGTTTAAGATCGCGTGTTAAATCGTGAAATCGTAAGATTTAACGATTTTTTTCCACTGGTGATCTAGATCGATGATAAGATAGTTTGAGAGTGAGATCGCCTTGTTAGATCGTAAAATCGGTAGGATCGTGCGATCCCACAGTTCCGGAGATTTTGAAAAAAATTCAGAAAACTGAACCCAAAAACCATAGAAGGGACTCAGGGGAGAGAGATAAAGGAAATGATTTAGTAACGACATCTCTACTTGCAAGCTGACAATTTCTTGTTGACAAGTTTGATGTGTTGTGGATTTACATTGCCAAGCTTTTCTCTTTCTTGCCAAGTAACCAAATGTTAGATCTGATCTTAGTTTCATAACCGATTCGACGGTGACGGTGAGGATGAAGATGGGGTGGTGTTCACGTTGCTCATTTTTTCCTCATCCTCTTCCTCCTACACTCTCTGTTCCTTCTTTCTCTTTCCAAGATCTGAAACGATGACCGTCTGATCGTTCTCTTCGATCAATTCGGTTTCACCCATAGTGGTCGCCTCGAATTCAACATCTCCAAAATCTCTCTCTCTCGAACCTCATCCTCTCTAAGGTTGGCTTCTTCCTTTTGCACCCTCGATTCATGGCTCCATGTTCTCCACCAACTCGAAGACGGTGAGATATGCTTCTTTCAATTTTTTATTCCAGCAACTTGGAAGACGATGACTAAGCAAAGTAATATATGTTTCTGTAACAGTGTATGCTTATTTCAATTTTTTATTTCACTAGCTCATGGTATATTAACCGATTAAATCACTTTTTAAAACTACACATTGCATTTTTTTATTACGCAAATATATTTCATATTTTAAAAAAGCTTATGTATAACATTCAAGAAATATATCTTAATCTTATTATTATTGAAAAAAATCATAATAAAAATACGAAATTTATGGTTTTTATATTATTATTATTATGAAAATCAAATTTTGATAAATATTACAATATATATTTGAACATGTTTTTGTATCTTAAATAGTGTCGATTTTACGATTGGTGTCGATCCTACGATTTATGATTTTTTTTTATCCCCTTCTGATTTAGGTAAGATCTCAATTTTAACAACATTGGATGTATCCATTGTCTATACACCATATATCATTATATATGTATAGAATCTTTATCTGGACACCGTGTCTAGAAATATTTTTTGGTCATCATATATGGATCCATAATACCCTTCGAAACTTGGTAGGTAGGAGTAGGAATAAGAAGTTAAAAAATAGTTGTTATTGAACACATCAAGAAAGGAAAAAAGGTGGGTAATGAAAGCCGCAAACTTACCATGGCCATCTGAATATGCCATAAAATTATGTATCATTTTTTGATTTAGGCTTTTTTTTTTTCTTACGATGGCAATTAGTGTGTACTCTCATATCAGAAAAACTTAGTTACTCAAGCACTTACATCAGCTATATATACAATGTATAAAGCATAAGATGCACTTAAGCTATGCACTAAACTATAACAGAAAACTATAATTGAATTTCGTGATTTATGGAACTGATAAAATTGATCTCAACATATCAGTTATTATCCATGTTAACTTCCATCTTCTCCACGCCAGCTTCTCTATTTTGCAACACCCCCCCACAAGCTGGACAGTGGATGTCACAAAGTCCAAGCTTGGAAATAATCAAAGAGAATGGAGATGGATGAAGGGCTTTTGAAAAAATATCAGCCAATTGATTAGAGGAATCCACAGGAAACAATTTTAGCAAGTCAGCTTGAAGTTTCTCCCTTGTAACATGGATATCGATCTCAAAATGTTTGGAACGTTCATTGAGAGTTGGATTTTTAGCAAGATAAATGGCAGAAACATTATCACAGTACACATGAGCTGCTTGAGAACATGGAACATGTAAGTCAAGAAGCAAGTAAGTGATCCATTGGAGCTCACACGTCAGCGAAGCAAGAGCTCTATATTCTGCTTCACTAGAGGAACGTGAAACAATGGGTTGTTTTTTAGAACGCCAAGATACCAACCAAGGACCAAGGGAAATACACATTCCTGAAACGGATCTCCTTGTATCTGGGCAACAAGCCCAATCGGAGCCTGTGAAATCACTTAGCTGCAGTTAATTTGATGCTGGAAAAAAATAAACCAGCCGAAGAAGATCCTTTTACATATCGCAGAACACGATTGGCTGCTAACAAATGTTCAGAAGTAGGGAAACCAACAAAATGACTATGTTGTTGGATAGAGAATGAAATGTCCGATCTTATAGTCGTTAAATATAACAAATGACCAATGAGACGACAAAAAGAGGATGCTTCAGTTTCATTAAGAGCAGAGCCTTGATTGCGAGACAGATGAAGTGAAGGAATCATGGGTGTAGAAGAAGGCTTGGCTCCCAAAAAGCCACCGTCTGATAGAATTTCTAATGCGTATTTCCTCTGATTCACAGCCATTCCAGCTTTTGAACGTGAAATCTCCAAACCAAGGAAATATCTCAAATGACCCAGATCCTTTATACGAAACTGTGCATCTAAAGCATGTTTAACTCGTTGTATCTCAGTTGCGTTGTCACCTGCTAAGACAACATCATCAATATACACCAACAGAGTAGTGAAAGAAGCATTAGTTCTTCTGACAAATAAGGAGTGATATGCCATAGATTGTATATAACCAAGGGCAATAAGAGCAGTGGAAAGCTTTGAATGCCATTGCCTATTAGCTTGTTTAAGGCCATAAATTGATTTTCGTAACTGACAAACTTTACCAGGAGAGGAGGTAATACCCGGTGGCAAATTCATGTACTCTTCTTCATTCAAATCCCTATGGAGCAAAACATTATTAACATCTAATTGTTCAACTATCCAGTATCGAGCAGCAGCAATGGAAAGTAACACACGAATAGTAGCCATCTTAGCTACGGGGCTGAAAGTATCAAAATAATCCACCCCTTCTAGTTGGGTGTATCCTTTGGCAACCAATCTCGCTTTACAATGTTCAAATGAACCATCAACCTTATATTTTACTTTATGAACCCATTTGCATCCAATTGTATGTTTCCCAAGAGGAAGAGAAACCAAGTCCCATGTATGATTGAGTTCCAAAGCAGAAATTTCAGCTGCCATGGCTTGTTGCCAGCTAGGTAGCTTGGAGGCTTCAGTGTATGATTTAGGTTCTGTTATAGTTGTGACATTGAGACAAAACTGGTGTATGCAGGAAAGCATGAATCATATGATAAAACAGATGAGAGGGGGTAAGGAGTACCTGAAGAAAATTGAGTACTTGAAACAACATGGTTGCAGTGGAAGTCTTATGAGATATCTTGGTTACCTTCAAATACGAGAGGATCTACGAGGGGGTATGAGGGGAAGTATCATGGGTAATATCTGTAGGGTAACATGGCTCAGGTTCTGGAACAGTTGTGGGAAAATAAATATGTCTAGGGAATATGTCATCAAATGAAGCATGGGAAGGAGTTAGAAAAATAGGTGAAATGAGTGTGTGTATGTCAGTAAAAGGAAACACCAATTCATAAAAATCAACATTTCTGGATAAAAATATGCGTTTAGAAGGCAATTCAAGTAGAATATGTCCCTTGGTACCCTCTTGATAACCAAGGAATATGCATTTTTGTGCTCTAAGGGCAAATTTTGATCGATGAGATTGTAAGGTGGAAGCATAGGATAGGCAGCCAAAGGTTTTAAGATGATCAAAAGAAGGTGGTTTCTGGTATAAGGTTTCATATGGTGTTCTGTAAGATAAGAAAGGGGTGCAAAGACGATTAGTTATGTGTGTGGATTGAGCAAGAGCATAACACCAATAAGGATGTGGTACTTTAGATTGAAAAAATAGGGCACGTGTAACATTCATAAGGTGTTGGTGTTTCCTTTCAAAAATGCCATTTTATTGAGGGGTTTCTACACATGTAGTTTGATGAAAAATGCCTTTGGTTTTGAATTAATCATGCATGAGAAACTCAGGGCCATTGTTACTACAGATAGCTCTTAATTTGGTTTGGAATTGGTTTTCATGAAAGGTTATAAATTGTTGAATGGATGCTCGAACATCTGATTTATGTTTAAGGAAAACAAGCCAAGTATAGCGTGAGTAGTCATCAACAATAGATAAAAAATATCTATGTCCATGAACAGAAACAACAGAAGCGGGTCCCCATATATCCATATGTAACAGTTCAAATGGATTATTTGTTTTACTAATACTTGAAGAAAATGACAGTTTGTGCTGCCTAGCATAATGGCATATGTCACAAGGTGATACAATCTTATAAGGAATAATAGGAAATTTGGAAGACATGTGTTTTAAAGAAGTAGGAGATGTATGGCCTAGTCTAAGATGCCAAAGGATGTGATCATTGCTATTGGTTTTAATACTAGAATGACAGAAAACATCATTAGTTGGAATGGTTGTATCTTGTATTGGAGAGGCAGTCAAGATGAAAAGACCTCCATGTTGTTTAGCCGTACCAATCTTCCTCCTGGTAGGTTCCTCTTTAATGTAGCAATGGTCATTAGAGAAAACTAAGTGAGTGTAAATGAAGTAGACGCTCTATAAAAAACCTGTGACCTAACCTATATCGAGATTGGTCTAGCCTTATATATTCATTAAAATAGAACAAGTTCAAGTTTTTCAAAAAAAACTCGTTTAGACATGCTTATTTTCACAGCCTATCCTATAAACTTATAGGTCGGTCTATATCATATAATTTATTTTATTTAAAATAAAATAAAAGACATATTTTTTTCCAAAGATAAATAAAATAAATAATTTAATAATTTAAATTAACAAAACATTATTATTTTACTTAATATTTCTAATTCTTAATAAATATTAAAGACTAGATAAGTTTAGATAAGCTAATAGGCCTAGCCTATGCATTTTACTTTTAAATATAGGCTAGGCCAAGCCTATGGGTGTGCAAGACAATCATTCTATTTCCTAGCACTGTTTGTGCAAAGAAACAATTCTTTTCTATTTTTGTGCCTTGGAACAGTTTGTGAGAAAAAAAATGTGTTTGATAACATGTTCTATTTTTATTCCGAGAATGAGAATTGTCTTTGAGAACACAACAAATAATATAATAAAAAATAATTCCTATTAAATATAAAAAAGTTTCGGATCTTCACTTTCTTTTCCATATGGTGTGGTTGAGGTGGTGCTAGCAGTGGGTGACATGGTGGTGGCGGCGACAGCAGTACGATATGTGGCATTGACGTGGTGAAGATAATGGTGGTGGTTGTGACGACAGTGGCTAGTGGAGGTGACGGCAGTGACTCCGACAATGGTGGTGGTTATGGTGGTTGGTGGCGACAACAATGATAGCAATGACATGGTGGTGGTGGTTGTGAAGGCATCATGGCGGTGGTGGTGGTAGTGGTAGTGGTTGCGGCAGTGGTGGTAGATGACAGTGGTGGCGATGGCATGGTGATGGTAGTGGCGGAGTTGGTGTAATGGTGGCGATGGTGGTTGGTGGCGTTGGTAGTGGTTGCGACAATGGTAGTGGTGGTTGGTAACAGTGGTGATGATGGTAGTGGTGGCATTGTGGTGGTGGTAGTGGTGGCGATGAGGGTGGTGGCAGTGGCGTGTGATGGCGATGGTGGCGGTGACGAGAGTGGTTGCGATGATGGCGGTAGTGGTGATGATGATGGTGACGGTGATAGTGATAGTGGTGGCGGCGGCAGCGGTGGTGGTGGTTGCGACAATGGTAGTGGTGGTTGGTGACAGTGGTGGTGATGGTAATGGTGCGTCGTGGTGGTGGTAGTGGTGGCGATGAGGGTGGTGGCAGTGGCGTGTGATGGCAATGGTGGAGGTGACGACAGTGGTTGCGATAATGGTGGTGGTGATGATGGTGGTGACGGTGACAGTGATAATGGTGGCGGCGGTGGTAGTTGTAGTGGTGGTGACAGTGGCATGGTGGTAGTGATGGGTGGAGGAGGTGGTAATGGTGGTGGTGGCATCATGATGTGATGACGACATTAGTGGTACGGCGGCGATGGCGACGATGGTGGTGGCAGTTGTGTCGAGATGATGGTGGTGGTGGTGGTGGTGATGGTAGAGGTGGAGAGTGATTGAGAGAGATAAGTATTTTTTATTTTGTGCCAGGAAACAAGAAAACAGAAATTTTCTGATTCTTTTTTCTGTTTCCCAGCACAAAAATTAAACCGGTTCATCCCGAGAACAAAAAAATAAACCGATTTTACCAAACAAATTTTCTATCCATTTCAGTTCCCGGGAACAGAAATTAAAAAAGAATTGATTCCGGGAAGGTTGTCATGCACACATAATTTATGAGAAAATATTTTCCATGTTAAAGGAGACAACTTTTCTCTCCTACATAAATAAAAAGGTGGGTCCTTTGAATTCACTTTTTTATTTTTTAACAAACAGTGGGACCCACATAGTTGCTTCTATGACATAAGACAATTTGTCTTTTTTTTTATAACAACAATTTGTCTCCTTCAACATGAGATTAGTAACATCCTTAGTTTTTACTAGGTTAATAAGTTAGGGTAAGTTTAAAATATTTTAAATATGTCTTATCTATTTAGATCAAAATCAAACTCGAAACATCCTTAGTTTATACTAGGTTAATAAGTTAGGGTAAGTTTAAAATATTTTAAATATGTCTTTATCTATTTAGATGAAAACCAAACTCGATTTATCCCATTTGCATATGATGTGTGTATTTAGTAAATATTAATGTACTAGAGATTGACAATAAATATAAATAAATATATATATATATAGTATTAATGATTGTCCTGCTAAAGAAAAATTTAGCAAAATAAATTAGTTTTATTAAATATATTTTTCAATTAATTTTGTTCCATAAACTAAAAGTTTTGTTTAAAAAATATTTCTAGAAATGTGACTGTGAGAATTAATTCGAAATCCTTTTCGTTTAACTTGCTTAACTCTTTTATTACCAATTAAGTTACCATCATTTAATCTCTTAACCCTTAATTTTATTTTCACCCACGGTCGAATCGGTGAACAGGGAACTTGGCCATTATTATTCTATTTGCCATAGTTACATTTTTTTAAATTTGTTTTCCCTCAATATTACTACAATTATACCAACTAACTTCGTTAGTGAAGTCCAAAAAAAAAAAAAAAACGAAAAAAAAGTCCAAAAAAAGCACATAAGAGATTTCGAATCGTCCTTCATCAGTTACGTTTGAAAAATGACACAAATTTTGTATCGCCTTGACTGAATTAATGTTGTTATTACCCTGCCTTTGCTTAACCTATAAGGAGTCTTCCCTATTCATCAACGGTCACTAGATATTCGGGCTCATTTATGTTTGAGATTTTTTTTTTAAAAAAAATGTTAATAAAATTTTATGATAATTAAATTAATTTTTTTTATAGAAAGGATGGACCTCACTTTTTCTGTTTCTCTCATCTCTCGTAGTTTCCAATAACCAATTAAAAAAAAACTATACCATAAATGTTTTAAAGAACTTATTCAAACGTAACTCAAAACGTAAAAGTTGAGAAGTTGATCCAACTAAGCAAACCCCAAATACGCGTCCCACAGTAAATGCAATATACATACAACCAAAGATTCTGATTTAATTTTTTTTCCAGTTTATGGCAGAAGTCAACTGCTTATTATACGAACAAATACCATACAATCCATAGCCTTTCAAGGTAATTAATTGATTGAAACCGCGTTTCCTTTTAATGAAAATAGCTTTTTATTTGTATCAACATTCACCTATCACCAACAACTGCTACTACTCACAAGTCACAACAAATATATATATACCTACGGAACATAGTAGCAAACTGCAACTTATTCTTAGTACACTTTTCACTCTCAAAATTGAATAAGAAGCAAGAAGCAATAAATCCAAAGGGTGAAAAAGAGATGTCTTACTTCAATCAAAACCCTCCTATGCCTGGCCAGCAAGGGGCTGTTCCTCCACCAGGTTCTCAAACATTTACATCAAAACCTTGTTTAATTTACACATTTATGTTTGCAATAGAGTATATATCTAGGTTGAATATTGTTATGCTTTCTCAATTATTACCCTGATTAATTTTGTTGCTTATATATATCCTGAAGGATATTCTCAACCCGCGGCCAGTTATCAAATTCCTCCTTCGGGTTATCTAGGGCCTCCACAACCTCAAGTTGTTGTCAATCAAGCTCCAGCCCCTACTGCACAACCTCATGATTCATCAACCAGCAAAGGTTTATTGGCGGGATGGTACGTATTCCCTAATTAATTCAACACGTGTTATGCAATCAAATTTGATTTAATTAGCCATAGTGTTATGTAAATTAATTATTCAGTTATACAATACAACGAAGGGGAAGGATATTATGACAACTAAGTTATGTTACTATTAGGTGACTATCAATTAATTTTACCGTTAGATACATTATCTTGATCCAACGGTTATATTTATATTTATTTCTATCTTTGTATGGTAATGATTTTCCAAATTTAATACTTTATATTTATTTTCACTTTATATGGTTATGATTTTCCATATTTAATGCTTTCACCTTAAATATGGTGAATCATGACCATACAAAGATGAAAATAAATATAACCTTTGGATCAAGATAATCGATCTAACGGTGAGATTGATTAGTAGTCACACTCGATAGTAACACAACTCAGTTATCACAATATCATTCCCAGAATACATGTTTTATTCATTCAATTTTTTTTTTTTTTTTGGGTTTTCTTTAAAATTCAAAATCATAATTATGTAATTGGCATCAAATGACAAAATAATTGAAGAGTTTGATTTGGTATTATTTTTTTTCCACTTAAGGAATTAAAGAGTGCTTTCTTTTTTATTTTTGTGATGTAGCCTTGCCGGGTTGGGCGTCTGCTGCTGCCTGGAGATGTGTTGCTGACATTGTTCGGATGCGAAGTATTGATATGTCCTACAACAGAGATATCGATTAATCGATATGAGAAACTTTATTTTGGTGTTGTTATTCTCTCAGAGTTCTTAATTATGGTGTAGAAGTTATATTATTTAAATATTGAATAAATCTTAGTTAAAATCTTATTATGTATGAACCGGCGGAGACGAGGACGAATTTCTATTCAAATAAAGTAATATTAGCATTTATGCACAATTTTTGTCGTTAATAATCTCTATCTCATTGGTAATACGTAAATTTCTGCAAAGACGTATGAAGTACTCTTATTTGAGAGTAATTTCATTTTTTTTGAATTTCTTTAAAAAAAAAATATGTCATCATCCTTAACCGTGGCTAACCCAATAAAATTTGTTTATATCCGTTCGATTTTTGTGTGTAAAGAAAGTCTTTTTTTTAAACTCGTCATAATCTAGTTGCTTCCAAATCCGCTGCAGACAATAATTTGACCAATTATTTCCCACCTAAATCTTACCAATCGTCCAAAATAAATATAAGAATATACTCCAGTACATCCATACATCATCATTCTATTTTGTAGTGTTGAATAAAAAAGGCAAGCAAAATCACAGTGTGGAGGCCTCGTCTCTAGATATTAACTTATTTGAAATGTCAGACCTACAATCAATCCTCTCTTTTTATAAAAAATGAAGGAAGAGGAGAGTATGAGAATGAGTACGTGACAGGCGAGGAAGAATGAGTTTAAGTTTTCTCTCTAATCAATTTGCGTTGCTACGTTATTTTAATCATCTCCGTACGTTGCTACGTTGCTAACTAATATAAGAATAAATATCCTTTTTGGTTCCTAACGAAAAATTCGGTCTCCACTTTAGTCCATTATAAAAAAAAATTAGTCATCTAGTCCTTATGAAATTTAAAGTGAATTCATTTTGATCTTTTTATGAGATTAATGCAGGTCTTTTTTGAATTGTGAGGGACCACGATTTTAACTAAAGTGATCCACTTTAAATTTTTTAGGGATATCGAGACTAATTTTTTTTGTAAGGGATTAAAATGAGGTCATTTTTTTTAGGGATTTAAAAGAGTATTTACTCCTAATATATATATATATATAAAAAAGGTGAATTGAAAATTTTTATAACCACACTTGCGGGTAAGTGGGTCCACCGGTGTTGCTTAAACAATTCTCAACTTATTTTAATCTTGAATTTAAATTTCTCTCAATTTTCCTTTAATGGGTAAATTATGTAAAACCACTTTGTACTTGGATGCTTTATTAAAATACCATCTCCTACTTTCAATTGGAAAATTAACCCGCACGAAGTATCTCATGTGGCAAAGTCGGCAGCCTCCCCGCCCGGCCATCAATTAGTAAAAAATGAGTCAGTCCATCCCGCACCGCTTCTGAAGGTGGGCTGAGAAACTCAGCCCCGCCTCGATCCGTTTATACTCGCCATCAACCCACAAAAAAATTAGCCCATCCTCTTCACGATTTTGAGATGGGTTGAAAAACTCAACTCGTCCCACCTCATTTGACGGGTGGGGCGGGTTGGCCCGTTGAGCCGAGTCCATCTTAACGAGTCTACCCACCACCACCACTGGCTGTGTACATGGAGGAATACTTGCTGATAAGCAACCTATTAAACCGGCTTTACAATGCCGCTGGAAGGAAAAACTTTCCGTTCTCCCCAACGTTGTTTGCGTTGTCTTAAACCAAACAGATCCATGTTTTTTTCTCCACTCAAGGAACGTAGTTTCAATTGTAAAAGAGTCCAGTATGCTACTTTGTACATTTTCAATATTTTAGTAAGATTTAGCATAAAAAGTTACGTAAATTTGAAAAAAAGTCAGTTTCTTGTACTTATAAAAAAAATGGAATTACTATTTATTTTATATAAGATTAAAAATATTATTTCCTTGTTTTCTGATTGAAGAGATCAATATATTTGCAATTTTCCTAAATACTACATAGGCAAATAGAATACACCGTTCAACATTGAGTGCATTCTGTTTTTTTTAGTGGACAATGGTCGCAGTAAGAGATGTTGGGTTAAGGATATCTTTATCTTAAAACTATTAAATATGTTTAATTGTTGGAATATTACAGTACAAGGATTTAATTGTTCCTATTAAAATTAGAAGGTGATTAATATAAAAAAGAAAAGAAAAAGTATAAGGTGATTTTTTTAAAAAGCATCCAAATACAGGATGACTTTATATAATTTGCCTTAATTTAATTATGTTTATATGTATTTTTTACAAATTTAAATATTATAAATTAATTTATTGAACATTCTATGTAGCTAATTTAATAAATTCGTAAGATTCATTGAATATTTATTAACTTATTGTCTTTTATAATGTGGAAGGGGAAGACAAGGTTTCATGTACCAAATCTATTTAAATAGTTTAACGTATTGATGTTCTATAAAATAAAAGCCAACAAATTAAGATAGTGTAATATCGTTAATTTCTTTAGGTATCTTATTTTTGGTGTATTTATTTATTAAAAATTGATAAAATCCATTCATATCTCTACATACATGGAAGAAATTCGATGTTGCTACCGAATATGAATTATTAGTAGCTTTGTCAGTAAATACGTGTATTGCCACATTTGGCAAATGGTATATGAGCCCCACCTGCATAACTGGTCATGGTTGCTTATTGGACGATGTGCCAATGAAAATTTTAAATTAATACTAATTGCTTTAGTAACTCCAGGATGGAAAAATCTACAATCCTAAGGTTATTTCTATATGGAGATGGACCACCATCTATATAGATAGAATTTATTTTTAATAATATAGGAAAAATATTTATCCTTTTAATTTTTTTTTAATTTATAATTAAATTTTTGTAATTTATGCGATTTTTTTTTATCAAATAATCGTCTTTCACATAAAAAAATACTATTTAATTTACTTTTTAAAAGATAATCTAAACTAAATCAATCAATTTCACATGTTATAGTCCGGGTAAACGTGCAGGATTTAAGTCACATTAGCATTGAGTATCGAATGATAAATATACCTACAAAATTTAAAAGAGTCTTGTACAGTTAACGTACGATATTAATAGTTCTGCACGTTGTTGACGTGCGGAACTTGTTCCATACGGTCATGATAACATTAATTTGGAATAATTTTTAAAAATAAATTAAATATTTTTTTTTTTTAAATATTTGTATGCTCAAAAAGCTTATTGGAGCATATCGCTATCGCATTCAAATCTTTCGTCCTTTGGATGATGGCCAAATTTAAAGATTGTGGGTCTCGTAACTTAAAAAAAAAATTCCCGTCTAAGGCTCTATCCATAAGAATATAAACTTGAAAAAAGTATTTGAAATCATATATTAAATTATAAATAAAATTGTAAAAGAGTACTTTATGTATAGAGTACAGAAAAATCTAATGGACTAAGCCCAAAAAGAATAAAAATAAAACCTAAGAAATCTAGATCCTTCTATAGGATTCTAAATAATCACAAATAAATTTATAAAAAACTAATTTCTAATATTTACAACAAATAAATAAACCTAATATTTACAATATATAATAAAAGAGGATTCAATCTTTTTAGGATGACAAAATTAATATAAATGTACAAGTGCAAGGAGATTCTTAGTGTTTTGGAAATATTTTTTTTAAAATTAAATATATATTATTTGATTTATATGAATTATTATTATTTTAATTTCTACTATATTTTAAATATTGAAATTTTAATATATTGAACGGCTATAATAAAAAGGAAGAAATATACTGAACTACGAGGGTTGATATCACATGATGTTTGTTGCTTTTTTGTTAGATGAAATTCTAGATGTGTCAGTATGCGGGGAAAGTTATTCTCTCATACTGACATGAGTATTATTTTGCAATCCATTTTTCAAGTATAAGACACAATCAAGCAGCAACCTGACGTTAAAGTCAACGTAAAGCTTTAAAACATGAAATAAATAGAAGCAATTTAAAGGCACGTGAGGCACTTTGTTGAAGCTCCTTAAATTTACGAAATAGAATGAAGATCAAGAGTACGTATTGGAACAATGATCAAAATATTATTTTTGGGTAAAATTTTTACTCACGTGAATAATATTTTTTACCAGACTGCTACATAGGCATAATTTTTTACTCGCATGACACGTGAAATATTTTTGGCGAAATCTTATGACACGTGACACATCTTCGTAGAAAAAAATTGACGTATCAGAATTTGCTACCAATGATAACGAATTTGGTCTGCAATATTGTCAAGTGTCATAAAATCATTGGCCATGAAATTCACTAACAATGATAGCGAGACAGTATTATTTACGTGATATTTTGATAAATTTTTTTGTCTAAAAGTAACATTTTGTTCACTATTCCGTACATCTTACTGTACATACGGGCTCTAGGTATTCAATAGTTTAATAACTCACCCACGTGGTTTAGCAACAGAACAGCAAAAGCACAGGCTGCCTAACAGGCTAATACCGATATAATATATGGAAAAATATTTATCCATTCTAGACAACACAATTTTTATTCTTTCTCACAAAAATAGGAGACCCACACCTTTATTTTTTTTGTCAAGTCTTTCTTCTCCTTTACCGATCATTTTTTCTCTTAAAATAACACAACTTTATCTCCCACACTTTACCCTATAATATATGAGAAATACTACTCTCACTTTATATGAGGTAATTATCTCATGTTATCTCACTTCGAAAATCCCACCCACTATTTTTCTCTTTTCTTTTTTATTCTTTAGTGGTGGGTCCCACATAACTTCTTTCTGTAAAATGAGAGATTACTCTCATGTAAAATGAGAGATTACTCTCATGTAAAATGAGAGTAGTATTCCCATAATATATATATATATGCAAGTTCATCACAGAGGAAAGGAAACTTGAGCTTGAGTAATTATTGATCACTTATGAATCATGCATGGGTAATTATTGGGCAGACCACGTGTGGCTATTGGGGTCCCACTGTGCTTCAGGATGAGCGCACAACATTCATGCACACCGTAATCGGATTCTATCTAATCCATATTGCATGCAATGGTTTGGTATGGATGAGACACCTGCATAGCAAACAAATGTTACCGACTGGAAAAGGTCCCTGACTCACTATTCGGCGGACTAAAGGTAAAAATACCAAACCCAATCCTAATAATTGTTTTCACCTTTCATGCTTGTTGCTCAACACCACGCGTTGTAACGAGAGACCCTTTTGGTACGAGAACGCAGCCAGTGCCTGATTGGCACGACATTGTCCTCTCTCCTCTTTATAATTAGACTGCTACAAACTATTGAAAATGACTCAAATGCCCATACAATTACAACCCCATGTATTTAGTATTTAGTTATTTACAACCCCCTGTGTGTTTATTTATTTACCATCTAATTTATTTGAATAACAATTAATAAATATTACTACCATGTGTAAGCATGCATGGATCCACTGGTACTGCCCAATTCGCATTGTCCACATTCATGAGGCAAGCCAACACGTACCTCAGTACATCTACAAATGTGTCACTTTCTCTTACCCTTTTGTTTCATGTTGCCCATCCCTCATTGGCTGTTTCTCAAACTCAAAACCCACCAAACAAAATTCATTCCCCTTCACCACCCTCTTACCATTCCCAGCACTCTTACCCTTCCTTTATAATCTCCCATCATTGTGTCATCAACATTAGTTCCTTCTCCAAGGATCTTCACCATTTTGCTTCCCTCTCTAAGTCACTACCATGATCAAGACCTTAGATCCTTACCCCAATCCAGCAAAAACTGCTGAAATCATGTCCAAATACAGACCCATAGCACCAAAGCCCGAGACTCCTACGAATTCCACAAATGATGGCTCTTCTTCTTCCCTCTCACAAAAAATCAATCAATCTCCTTACCTCAGGAATCTCTGGTTGTCCAGGCCCACCAGGACCAGAAAGAGAGGTAGAGCTCCAATAGCACCACCAGTTTCCTTCAAGAGACAAAAACCCCATGTCTTAGGATTTTGTTCCCCTTGTCATGTAACATCTCCAACAAAGAACCTTTCTTTACAGAGTTTCGCTCCTACCCTTCCTCAACTTTCTCTTCCTAACAATGGGGTTCTTGGTAACAACACTCCAAGCTTAGTAACACTTCCACTTCTTCCATGTTCTCCTTCCCCTCATCATCCAATCGTCACCGAACTTGACTTCATGAAACTTGGCAGAGAAGAGGTTATCATGACAGATATTCCAGAAGAGAAGGATCTTTTGCAGAAACTACAAGCATCACATATCAGCAACGTTATAGCACCTCAGCCAGTTCGACCTGTTGGCTCATGCATAAACGTTGGTTGCATCAATGAAGCTTCTAGAATGCCACTCGTTGCTCATGCACCCAAAAGACCAGAGGAGGTGGAGGAAGAGGTTGAGTCTGAGCCATTGCCAGCTGTCATATCAGATTCTAATAACAAAGTTAGGATGGCTAATTCTGCGTACAAGGAGATGGTGGGTCAGCCAGAATGTACATGGCTTGAATCCATGGTTAAAAATGATGGAAGGCTTCGATGTGGCTCGTGCACGAGGATCAGTGGGGAGGTGACACTACATCTTCGTGATTCAAGTATACCAATTTCATCAAATGGGTTTTCATGCAGTGTGAGGATAGATTGGAAAACTGATCACAAGATGAGCTCTGTCAATGCTTTCTGTGATGTTATCAGATTATCATGTCAATCCAGGGACTACCTCTTCTCGTGGAAGTTCCACACTCGTGCCACGGAAGCGTCTCAATTAAGTTTTAATGTTTGAAATATTTATTAATGTGCTTTAGTTCCTGTAAGAGTAACTTGTTATATGGTATACATATATCTGTAATCTGTATATAGTATTATATATGGATCAAGTATAGTTTCCTAAAGTTTTCTTCAGAAAATACTTATTATAAGGCTTTGCGCTTACAATATGTACGTGTCAGTGCGGTACTAATTAAGAAGGCTTGAAACACAACACATGAAATTATAAGGCGAAAACTGTTTATCATTTTAATTTACACAACTTATATTCTTTCACTCTCACAAAGAGGTGGGACCCACCACTTTATTTTTTTGTCAACTCTCTTCTCTTTATGTATTTCTTTCTCTCTCTTAAATAACACAACTTTACATTCTTTAAAATGATACACTTATAAATAGAAAGGAAATCGAAGTGATTCCTTAGATATATAAGCCCGAAAGTTGTGTGTTTTTAATACAAAATATTAAAAATGAGCTAATCTAAAGCAGAAAAAGTAACAAAGAGACCCTTCTTATCGATATAAATGTTCAAATAGAACATACATATATATTCTTTTTAAAAAATTTATTTAGAACACATGTGATCATAAGTTTTTTTTATTCTTTTTAAAAAATTTATTTAGAAAATATGTCCGGTCTATAAACTTACGGCTAGGGGTGGTAAACGAGCCAGGGGCCTTTGGCTCGGCTCGTAAAGACCTGAGCTCGTTTAATAAAAGCTCGTGTTGGAACCAGGCTTGGACTTGTATAAAAGCTCGTTTAATAAAAAGACCTCAGGCTCTAATTCAGAAGCTCGGCCTTAGAGCCTCCCAGGCTAACCTAGTATATAAATATTTATTTATATTTTTTATACTACTTGTAATAACTCTCTCTTTCATCAATTTATTTCACCCCATTTTGTTGGTTTAACAAACTTTTTGAATGATTTTGTTCTATATTATGCTATTTGGATATATATTGAATTTATGTATATTTATGGAATTACTAGTGTTGTTCTATATTATCCTTCATCCTCCTTCACACAAACAAACCCACAAAAATTCATTCGTTCCACTATGCACTGCTTGTTTGTGTCAATTTATTTATTTATTTATTTATTTTTATTTTTGTTTGCACTTTTTTTATAATGGGCTAAGATAATATAACCTGTTATCTACCTTCTGTCACTTTAATTTTTTTTTATTGTAGACTTTATAAATTATTGTTATCTACCTTCTATATGGAAATTTATTTTTTGTGGAATTCTGTTATCTTATTTTTATTCTTTAACTTGCTAACAGGCTAAGACAGGCTTCACACAGGCTTTTATTTTTTGTAAATAAACCAGGCCACAGGCCAATATTATATTCGTGACAGGTAGGGGTGTAAATGGGCCAGGCCGGCCTACAGGGGCCTATGGCCTGGCCTACGAAAAGCCTGGCCTGCCCTGGCCTACGAGGTAATTAGAACAGGTTAAGGCTCGTCGATGAGCCTATTTAGAAACAAGGCCGTAGGCTGCAAATAAAATGTCTGGCCTTTTAGCCTGTAGGCCGGCCTGTTTAATATTTAAATAAAAAAATCTTATATATTTATTTATTTATTCTAAAAGTTAGATAACCTAACCTAATATTTAATATTTATTTGTTGTCATGAAATTTTATAATCTGTATTCTTGTTAAAAAATCTGTTGTAGAATTTTAATATTTTGGACCCATGCTAGAAATATTGTTTAATGAATGAGATATTTAATTTTTTTTTTAAATTTGATTTGCAATATAGTAGGCCTAAAAGGCCTCATAGGCCATGTAGGCTTTTTATTTTTTACTAATAGGGCAGACTTGGCCTTTAAATTAAGCCTTTGATAGGCTCATAGGCCAGATAGGCTCAATTTTTTCATGTGTAGGCCTAGGCCATGAAGGGCAAAGCCTGCCCTGGCCTGGCCTAATTACACCCCTAGTGACAGGTAACAGGCTAAGGCTAGTCGGACACGTTTAAATACAGGCTTGGCCCGTTAAGATCAAAGCTCGGCTCGGCTCGACCCGTTAATACCCCTACTTACGGCCCAACTTATATCATATTATATAAAAAATTATTTTAATAATTTTGAATAATAAAATAATATTATTTTAGTCATTTTTTTAATTATTGAATATTTAATAAACTTAAATAACAAGCCTAGGCTTTAAAAATGCCTACCCTATTTAATTAATCTAAATGGCAATATTTAAATAACGCAGCACTTAAATATAAATAGTCAACAAATTCCATGGATAAGAAGTTATCTATAATGGCTATCTCCAGCCCTTTTTTATTTTATTTTTCCCAATAGCAGACTTAGACAAAGTCAACCGCTTGTTCATTTTTTTTAATAGCATACACAGAAAGGGCAAAGTATTATACGGCTGGAGAGCACTTTCAAAACGAAATAACTAAATGAATGATTCAAGAATCAACAGAAAAATTAAAATGTTATATTGTTCAAGTGTTGGATTGTAGGTTAAAAAGTAAAGGGTAAGTAAACACAAATTTGGAGCTTATCTTTTTGAGATCACATCGATTATGCTTGTGTGGTTATGTAGGCTTCCAAAGGTTATACGAAAAGAGTCAATAATATTTGTTGTGGGTTGATAAGAAATTAATTTTCCATTTCTTGTCATCAGAGCCTTGTTGTGATGCAGTTTTTGCAGGTGAGTAAATACGACCTAGAATGCACAAAAAGAGAGGAAGTTAAATAGTAGCACCCTTTGAAGCAACCGCACCAACTTAGACACCAATTAGAAATCAGAAATTTTTCTTAATTCTTCCTATTTACAAATTTAAAACCTTTGTATACTTTGGTTTGCATGTTTGCCATTCTTTTTTAAAAAATAGCAGTGACGAAAAGAAAATCTACAACAGGAGCACAAGGTGTGAGCAGAAAATTTTAAACAATACAGTTTTATGCTATAGATTGATGTGATCGTGTGAGAGATTGACATAAATTCAACCCAAAACTTAACTGTTGGGTGAAGGTAAAATATATTAATGGTTTTATATATTAGTCCATCATGAAGAAATCCGGGCGTGGCGGCTCTAATAACATCTAAAGAACCAATTCAACAAAAAACAACATAAAGATGTTGGGTGAAGCTACCTTAATGGTTTTATATATATTAACAATATAACTAGTTGTCGTTATCAAAAATATGTGGTTAACATATACTACGTACGTTTGTGGCCAAGTTAGTTCATATAGATTGAAAAAAGAAGCATACGAAAATTGTGTATATTCCTTTGAGATATAAAAGTAGAGAGGGGTGAAGCTCAACTAATTAGTCCATCATGAAGAAATGGGCATGCTTATCTGTTATTGGTGTTCTCCTTTTGTATGAGGTGAGTCACTTATTATTTACTCGCCATGTTTGATGTGTGGAAACAGACAATAGAAGCAACAACGAAGCTTGTGATCTGAAAAATACTTGCCATGTTTGAGGAGATACATATAGATTATGCTTCCACAGAAATGCAACTCAGTATTAATTCATTGAGGAATTTTTCTCTGTTTTTCTCTGTTCCTAGTTTCAATTTAACCCAAATGAAAATGCAACTTAATAAGTTCATTAACAAAGTAGCAAATGGACTTAACAATAAGCGAATTAATAACACCCCTCAGAAAACCAAGTTATGAAAAGTTATTTTTGAGAGTTAACAAATTAATGATAACATTATATGAACATTATTTTGATAATAAAAAATAGTATCCACAACCTCACAACAACAGAAAACAAATGATGGAGATCCACACACCGCAACCAGAAAAAAAGAAAGAAAAAGAAAGAAAAAGGACCACATTTGTCACGAGCAAAGTAAGAGCTTTTTGGACTCCAAGTGATGGTAAAGCAGGAGAGATAGCATAAACATATGGTGCAAAAATATGAAACTTAAGAGAGGGAATATTCTCAGACTCTTTATGTCAAAACTCAAGCATTTCATGTCTCAGCTGCAACTACTTCACCATTGATTTTCTCATGCATTGCACTCTTCTCATGATCACCTTCAAGCTGGCTTAAATTTCCCTTCTCCTTGATCAGTTGGATATGGTGGTGTTTGCAGTAGAGTTTGCCCTCGTGTGCAATGTAATTGGAGGGACTGATAACACACCCTCCATGAGTGCATTTGAAACAACTCTTGTGATAAGGAGTTCCATTCACAGTAACCTATATCAGTACAAAAAACTCATTTCATTCTTATAGTAATAAAACTTAATATTCCTTTCTCAATCAAAAAGGGCCGACACAGTTCAAATACCCACTTCGTGAGTGTCGGGGGAAGGGAATAAGGGTTTGGGCACTCCCACTTCGTGAGTGTCTAGCTTTTGTTTTTTGCAGGTGGTGTAACTGACACACCACGGCAAGCAAGCTTACCGCTGAGCCAAGCCGGCCCTTCATTCCTTTCTCAAGCAAAATGAAAATTTCCTTACTTAGCATCAAGGTTTTAGGCTAGAGAAGGATGGTGAATTGAGTTCCAATGGATGTGATAATGGACAAAAGTTATGGTTGTGTTGTTACCTTTTCAGTTGGATAGACTGTTTTCTGACAACCAGCACATTTATCTCTGGTTCCCCCAAACATACTTGAGACTTTGGTTGCTACAGGTTTCTGATTAAAACAGCTAAAAAATTAGATAAACGCTAGAAAACTCAATCTTTTTGTTGTGCATTGGCAAACATCTATATTTAGGATTACCTCAATATCGCTGGTTTTTTCTGGTTTAGCAATCTTTGGTGTCCCTAGTGAACCAAAAGGAAGTAAAGATGAGTCATCGAGAAGAAAAACATTGTGAGGCGTTGAATGATTCAACTTTGGATCATTTGTTACCTTCGAAGCTTTTGTCAAGGCTACCAGTTCTTTTGAAGAGTTGGTCAAAATGTGGCTTGCAGTAAAGAACTCCCTCAAAAGAGTTATAGTTGCTAAGCTGCAGATACATTATAATCTGTCAGTAACTTCTTTATAAAAATTAAATCTCGTTACAAGCCTTAACACACCAAAAGGCAAAGAGGTTCCAATATTATTTTCCGGTTTTTGAAAAGCATGGAACATATTAGGAACCTTATCAACCAAATCTAAAGATTGCCAAATCAATTTCTTCTGTGGAAGTGGAAAAGCAGTAAAAGGGAGGGGACAGAATTAGATTCATCAACCTTAAAAAATAAAACAAAAGAAAAAAGAACAACAATGAGAGTAATGGATAGATTTTCCAATATTTGGATGGATTCTTGTGTTCTGAGGTTTGTTTGATACATAGTTTTTCACTTATAATTTAGCTGCCTTATAATTCGGTACCATGAAATCCTGATGAATTCTTAGAACGAAAATTAAGAGAAATGACCAGAAACATGGAAATTATATTAATGTGAGGAACAGATAAGAGTTCTGATAGAAAGTTTCTTGGGATGAAAATGCTTAATTTTAAAAACGCAGAATAATTAATTAAAGCAAGTGTTAATATTAATGGTCAACTACAAGACACCAGATCCAAGGATAGAAGCCTAAACGAGACTATATAACAAGGAAAAATTATTACATATATATATACAAATCCAAGACCCTATAAAAGAGAGACAGAGAGAGTGAGAGACCTTGAGAGTTCCTTTGCAGTGGTGGCATCTGAAGCAAGCTTTGTGGTACACTCGGTTATCCGCAGTCAACTTATCAACCAGATAAACTGTTTTGTCACAAGCCATGCACTTCTGGGTTGTTCCTGCAAATGCCATAATTAAGGTACAAGCAGGATGTGATCTATGTGTGTGTGTGTGTTTATGTATATGATCTTCTGTTTCTGAGTCTAGGCTCTATGGTTATCACTGAAGGGAAAAGAGCAGAACAATGAATATAGGAGATAAGGAAAAAGGGTATAGTGAAACGTGGACAGCAGGAGATTGCGGAGCGGACACAAAAGCAAATTTTTCATGGAATCACTGACACAATGATAATCATTTTGTCCAAAATTTAAGCACCTAACTACCGTTTTCTTCCTGATATTTTTAATGTTTCTTAATGTCAACTGTTAAGATAAATGCCTAAAAAACTAAAAGACAAGAAACAAGCAGAAAAACAAGTTAAATTTTTTAGTGAAGTATATCAACTTCTAAATTGAAAAAAAGAAGCACACTGCTGTATAATATCATGGTTGAATTTGAATTGATTATTATTTTTATTTAGTTTGGAAGATAGAGAATCATACTTTTGTATATAAGATAGGTGGACACCAATACACCATGACCCTACCCACAATAATTCAGTGGCGTTTGACCTTAAATATTTTGTAAGGGCCTTTCTTTGTACCTGTTATTTTATCCTTGAATTGAATTATTCAAATAGAAAGTAAGGTCTCCAACTAAGTCCTTAATTACTATAAATTCTGGTTGCTTTTTATTAATTATAATAGATCTTTATTGAATCTTGAATCCGAGTGAGCAATCGCATTCTCTGATTAGATATATTGGTTTAATCAATACGCATTACATTTACTTTATAATGTGGGGTTCCATTGCCTGAAATGGCAACTGCATCATTCAACATCCAGCTGGCTTGCTTTCATTATCTAGTCTCACTTTTGAAATAGTAGCACATATTTTCTTGAGTTACAAGGGATGGATTACGTTTCCTTGTATATGATCGTGTTATATAAGAAGAAAAAAAAAATATAAAAAAAAATTTCCAAAATCATCACGGTTGATTTAATTATTGTGGAGTTGGGCGTATAGGAGTAAATGTCTTTTACCATTTACCATTGGGTTGGGGAATTTTGTTTCTTTTATTTTAAAGTGTGAACGTTTTCACCAAAAAAAAAATAAAGTGTGAACGAAAGTGAGATGCCAATATTTATAAAAAGTTTAGAGGTCAATGCCGGTGTGTGTAATTTAGGAATAAATATTTGATATTACTACTGTATTAAATATTCGATGTATCCCTCCAATAAAAATATTACATGTCAATTAAAATTATTTTTTTTCTATCAAATTTTTCTCCTTCATATAATGTGTACTGCTCTGATGGGTGAGATGTACTGAATCTAGATGTTATGATATAACCTGCAAATGCAATGATGGGTTTGGTGGATGCAATGGTCATTGCGATCTTCCGTAGCACTTCAATTATGATGACAGCTTGCAATTAATATATTACTGTCCCACTCTCTTCATTTTGAATCAGGTTTAACAATTCAAGACACGTGCTCGGTGCATTACATCGTTTCACTACAATGTCATTACATTATTATCTATATTGATTTATTTTTATTTTTAACTGATGCTAAACAAGGGCATTTGGTCTAGTGGTATGATTCTCGCTTTGGGTGCGAGAGGTCCCGAGTTCGATTCTCGGAATGCCCCAATTGATTTTAATATTTTGTTTTGAAGTCTAGAAAGTAGAAAGTCCCCCCATTTTTTTTGTGTGTGTATAGAGAGCTTAAGCTATAACTACGGAGAAGAGTAGGAGGGTGAGTCCAAGCCCCAGAACCAACGACTATCCAAGCGAAGAGATTAATATTCCGTCAGGTAATCCCAATTTTCTATGTCAAGTTGAAGAGGATTATTTTATTTTACATTTGTTGTCTGAATTGCAAAATTTAAAAGGAACTTTGCATTTTACCTGAGGTTTAGAGGTTTGGAGATACACATTCATTTATTCATGCTTATAATTTCTGGTGCTAAGGTTAAGGTATTCTGGTTCATAACTTTTGTTTCATTTTACTGTCTTTAGTTGGTTGCACGTATATTGTTTGATAAAATGCCCAGCTGTTTGGTTGAGTCTGTTGCTCGGATTTATGCTTCATCTTTCGGTTTTGACGACCTCAGAAGAAGCTTTTTGAATTTAATCTGAAGAATATGTTTATTATAAATAGATATGTTTAAGGTGTTATAATTTGCCCAATTAATTTTAGGGAAATCATCTTTAGATGGATGTTCAACGGTGAAATGAGATTTAATTTCCACCGTTCTTTATGTATAAATAGACTCTTGGCCCTAACTTTGTTTTCGTAAACTGGTTTTTAAAACTTTTAAGGTGTTTTTCAATTTTGACCTTCGAGAACGGTTGCAAAATGTAACCTCAAAGTTCTCAAGATAATACAAGGTTTAATTTTACTTGGTTTTGTTCAGGGAAATAGCATAAAATTGGAGGGAAGGAAGGAAGATGGTGTTTGGGCAAGTAGTAGTCGGTCCTCCTGGCTCTGGCAAAACAACTTACTGCAATGGCATGTCTCAGTTCCTCAATCTTATTGGAAGGTAAGCCTGACTCTTTATATGTTATTATGTGAATTTCAGGTTTTCTACTAATCTGTGTATTGTATTTGCCTTATATATTTTTCTTTTGGAATGCAGGAAGGTTGCTGTTATCAATTTGGATCCTGCTAATGATTCATTACCGTATCCTTCCCTCTAACTCTTTCAAACATTGTTATTCTCAGATGTGTCACTTTCTAGTTGTATAGTTCAACTGTTATGGTTTCCCCTAATATAAAATATAGCTATGAATGTGCTGTGAACATCGAGGATCTCGTGAAGCTTAGTGATGTAATGGTGGAACATTCTCTTGGTCCAAATGGGGGTAAGCCTATTCCTTTTTACTTTGAAGTTTTATTTATTTATTTTTTATGAGATTTCTGTGTGTTTTAATGTCTTTTAACCAGTAGTACCGTGTGATGGACAGATAGGGCGAGAGGGTGGTTAGTTAGAATAGTTATTTGGTTTTGGCAGTTAAAGTTGTTAGAGGTAGGAAATTAGATTAAGTAGGAGAGGGTAAAAGAAGGAGGATTCTGACCTGTTATCATTTGGTAACTGAGTAGTAGCTCTGTTGTACAAAGGGTAGAAACCCTTGGAAGGATAATTCTTTCCTTAAGTCTCTGTTTGTAATTCAATAAATAATACACAGTATTCTTTCTCTTTTCCTTTCTCTGTTTTTCTCCTCTCTCTCTTTGACAACTCTGAATCTGTTTCTGGGTTCCTAACATAGACTATTGGAAGTGTAGGCATAGACTGATGGTTTTCTAGATTTTGAGAGCATATATGACAAGAAATCTAACAAGCTACTCAATATGCAAATCAATGGTTCTCGTAAAAGGGACCCTGAATGTGCTACACCACCTTTTATATTGGATTCGTGCCTTACCATGTGCATAGTCTGAAGTTTTTCTTGTCTTGTACAAACAGGTCTTGTGTTTTGCATGGACTATCTAGAGAAAAATATTGACTGGTTGCAAGCAAAATTGGAACCTCTTCTTAAAGGTTAGTGCATTATTATGCCATAATTTCTAGATCTACAGTACTTGCTAAATAATCAAACTACAAGTTCAAACATCATCCTTAAATAGACTAGAAACAACTATTCTCCTTGTTCAGTTAATATAATCTATTTGCCTGACAATAGTATTAACATTTCAGATCACTACCTACTCTTTGATTTTCCTGGCCAAGTGGAACTCTTTTTTCTTCATTCAAATGCCAAGAATGTCATCATGAAACTCATAAAGAAATTGAACCTAAGGGTATATTTCTGTTCTTTACATCTTGCTGATGTCAAACCGTATGTTATTTGAGGAACTCATTTGTATGTTTATTCTATGCAGTTAACTGCAGTGCATTTGGTTGATGCCCATCTTTGCAGTGACCCTGGGAAGTATATCAGTGCATTGCTTCTATCCTTATCCACAATGCTGCATCTAGAACTCCCCCACATAAATGTCTTGTCAAAAATAGATTTAATTGAGAGCTATGGAAGGCTAGGTGCGGTAATTACTTTTAAATATCATGGGTTAAGCATGCTTTATTTTATTCTGGTTATAGGTGACAGATTTCCATGCTGACTTAATGATTTGATTGTTGCAGGATTTAATCTTGATTTCTATACAGACGTACAAGACTTGTCATATTTACAACACCATCTTGATCAGGATCCTCGCTCTGCTAAGTACAGGTGTGATTTGTTGTGCGGAAATTCTTTGCTTACTAACCATGCTTCTGATTCTAATAATACTTTAATGTTCGGAATTTTTGTTGACCCTTCTTAACTGTTTCCTTTCTTAAGATGTAGTATTCCTCATGTGTTTTGTTATTTGTCTTGTCTACCATGCCATATTGAATTCTCGCTAAGTTTCATTGTTATTAATGTATTCATTTACATAATGCATGAGACTGAAAGGTAAAAGATACAGATTTTAACTTTCAGTGCTTCCATCAACAGCTTCCTACTTGATGGAGAGATAATAGTCTAAAATATGAAATAAATATTAGATGACAATACTCCTCAAGTTGGGTAAAGTTGGATTCCGTATTTTCTCAATGTTGGGTGCTCCCTTGATAGTAGCAGCTTATAATGAAAAATGTGCAGCAATCAGGTCATTTGTTAATTTGCCTCATTTTTAATGATTATAATGTGCTAGGATCCAAGTTGTCCTGATGTGAAATGTGGCTGCGTGGGTGAATCAAATTTCATTGGTTGATGCTTAGTGCCTAAATGTCATTATTCTGACTGTAAATTTTGAATAGTAGCCTACAAATTAAAGTGAAAAGTTGGAAATGATGGTGAAGGCTGGTATAAATGGGTCAGATGGAAAATGTTTTGTCAGTATACATCATGATCATTAATTCTCTCTGACAGCTTTTGATAGGAAGAGACTGTCATTTTGGCTACAACTTTTAAAATATAAATGTTTCCATAAGGAGCCTATGCAAATCAGATTAATAAATGAAGTTTTTTTATCCTCCCAACCCCACTTAAAGATTCTGGTTGATTTTATTCTTATGTTCTCTATTTCGTCCTTACATTTGTTTTTACTCTGAGTAGTTTTTTATTAGAATTATCTTATTATATTTGCAGAAAGCTCACAAAGGAATTGTGTGAAGTTATTGAAAACTTCAGTCTTGTGAATTTTACAACCTTAGATATTCAGGTAAAATGAAAAGGCCCAGGTTTTTCATCTGTTCATGTCAAACGTTCAGAATCATATGTTGGAATTTCCTTTTCAGGACAAAGAGAGTGTAGGTAATTTAGTGAAGCTGATTGACAAAAGCAATGGGTACATATTTGCTGACATAGAAGCAAGTGCAGTTGAATTTAGCAAGATTGCAATTGGTCCTGTTGATTGGGATTATTATAGATATCCTTGTTTTTCATGTATCTATGCAGATTCATTTATCTTTTACCTTGAGATAAATAACTGCGGAAAATATCATTACTTGCAATTTGCATAACAGAGCTATTATTGTTCAGCACTTTCAATTTGTACAAGGAGAATCTTGCTTTCCATGCATATACTGTTTTTAACTGCTTCTTGGTTTGCCTCTAGTAACAACAGTGATGATGATTTAGTACTATAAACACAATAGTTGCCTTTTCTTTGGGAAAATATCAACTAAATTATTGTGGACTCCTAATTCCTTGCATTAGTAGGTGGAAATTACACGTTGAAACTTGGAGGATTTATGAAAAACCTCTTTGGAAAATATTTTTGTTGGAGGAAAGATGGTCCTATTTTTTAAATCAGTTGTTCATGGGAGTTTGCTCCTTTGTGATTGAGAGGTCACGTGTTTGATATTGGGAAGCCTCCTGTTTGCAAATATGCAATGGGTAAGACTATGTACAAGGATTGTCCTCATCTCTAACCTCGTTAGTCGAGATTTAATGGGTAGTGGTTTAAAGTTGTTTATGGGAGCATTACATGTACCAATCTGTTAGTCTTTTGAACATCCTAAAGAGCTCTGTAACTATGTTCAGGTATGTGGCTGTGCTTTTCCCTTATTTCTCAATAAAATTTTAGAAGTCCATCCTCTTGAGGGTATAAATAAAAAGGTCCATTGCCTATATGTTTAATCTGATATAAAATTATCGTGATGTTGCTGTCAACCCCATTAGAAGAATATATTGTTGCATTATTGATTTCAAATCTCATGAATATGTGTTCCCTGTTAAATGTTTTGGTTTAAGTTAATCACTTGGGTCAATCCAAGTCTTCAATGATGCTGCAAAGATGCTCACCCGGGTGACGGAAACTGAAAGGGAATAAACAGTAGTCTTCAGTTGCATTTTGAGCTTGCGAATGCTGTAGTTAGTGTTCTGATAACCATGCTCGTCTTAACCATGCCTTAATATATTGAATTCTGAGCTTTCTTTAACTCAGCAAGCTACAGTTGCAGCAGTACAAGAGAAGTACATGAAGGATGATGAAAATATTGATTATGATGATTGATGGGGGAAAGTAAATAATTGAAAGAGAATGATATCTTGGTGAGTAATTTTACATTTTTACTTTCTTCATTCCCTGTAAGATTCTTACATTTTGTGCTTGCCGTGGTTGTGAAACCACTGTGAACTATACTAATAGCTTGTGACTCCCATTGCAGATATTGGACAGGTATTGGGTTTCACGTCCTTATAGTAATGAAGATTCTGAAAACATAGTGGAAGCAGCAGAGCTGCCAGTTAGTTTCATGACATTACCTAATTAAGGGCTTGTCCAAGAGCCGAAAAAGCAGCTACCAAATTCGGCCAACTTTTTACTATATTATTAAGATCAGAGTCCTGCATCCCTATAGCTCTGAATGAGATATTTGTTTGTTTTTTGAAGTCGATTCATTTTGATTTTCACATCCAGCGTAGATATTTTCTCGTTGTTGGACAAGTTATGCTGGACGCGTATGCCAAATTAAAATTCTAACATTACAAACTAATGTTAATGTTGAGGTGTATATATCTTTATTTTTTTGAAATGACAACAGAATATTTGAAATATTGCGGGAACATATTAGGTTATCGTGTGGTGAGGGGCACTCTCCCACCAAAAGTCACACATAGAAATTATGGAAAAGCATTTGTTAAAATAATGCAGTGGACTGTCATATGAATAAGGAAATGCTTGTTGTTGCTTCAAAGTAACTTGTTTCCTGAAATTATATAAAATAAGAAAATGTTCTGTGTTCTGACATTGAACGTGTACAATGATTCCCATGTTTGTCCCAATCTATATGAAGAAGAGCAAATTGTACTACGCTGAATATTCCTCAGGTTTGAGATTTATACCAACTATACCAGCTTTTACGTCATTTTACATTTTACATCGGTGTCTTCAAATTTCTGTAAGAAAAAAGATTATAGACACGACTTTTTTCTTATTTTCAAAAATACACAGCCCCTCTATATGTGAAAAACAAGGAGGTGAGTGTGATTTTTGAAATTAATGGATAATGATTATAATTTCAGCAAATCTCATTATTTCTTATACGTATGTATAATAACTCAATGTTTTTACAAATAAAAACAAATTATTTTGTTTGTTTGACATCAGTCAAGTTTGGCTTCCGCTACCAAGTATAATTGGCTAATTGAAACGACTTCTAAAAAAACATGGCCAAAATATTGAAATAGATCAAAATATAACCACAAAAAGCACGCGTTACTTTTTCAGTTGGTTAGAACGATTAAATTAAAAAATGAATAAAGACATTGGATATCTTCAACAACACAGACACGGTGCCTGTCGCCTGACTGCCCGCCCATTAAGCGTACGCAAGTTAACTATTCAAATTAAAAAAAAAAAAAATGCACTTTTTTAATTACTCCTTTAGAAAAAAAAATAAAGACGTTTTGTCCGTACTACCCGGCTTAGGGAAATATTATTTTGTTCTGACAATTTTATGTTGACTTCAAATTTCAAAAAAGTAAAATAAAAATGGAGGAAACTTACTATCTTAACAAAATATTAATTTATTTGTTGATACAATGTAAAAATGAAAAGATTTAATTTTCTCAAAAAATGCTGACTATCATAACTACTACGTAAGAAAGTTTAACTCTTTTAATAATGTGTGCTAACACACCATTGAACGAAAATGTAAAAAGTAAATTTAAACTCATAATTAAACTTAAATATCTAAGGATGTCTTTGAGAGTTAGAAGAAAAAGGAAAGGAAAGAATCAAGAAAGAAGGAAGGGTAAAGAAGGAATCACAGTGAACACATTCATATTTATGTGTGAATTTCAATTTTCAAACTGCACGTAAGATATGAATATATTTATGACTGTATGTATATAATATCGTCTTTATAGTAAGGATATTCTAACTATCAAAAATTCTTACTACTAACTTACTACCCATCACATCACCATTGGATCAAAGAGAGAGAATGTTAAAAAGTTTTTGAAGAGAGAGGAAATGTTAATCTAATGATGATTAGATAGGTAGTAAGTTGGTAGTGAAAATTTTTTGTGGTAAGAATATCCCTCCTCTTATAGAAATTACCTCTTATAGGCAATTGAAGTGTATATGAATTTTGTTAATTTTTTATATATTTTTTAGTAATTAATTTTCCCACTTATGTGTAATAGAGATGAAAGTCAAGTCTTTATTACAGTATTTCTTGCGGGAGAAATGTAGTATATCTCATAACTTCTGGCGAACAAAATATTGAATATATACAAGCTTAGAAAATATTTATAGGCCTTTTATTTTACAAATTAGATGGTCACTGATTCATGCCATAAGTAAATTCAACCTTAATCTTAACTCCCTTTGGGTTGGAAACTAAACCGTCTAGGTTGAAAACCAGTGAACATAATGAACTAAAGTTGGAAAAATAATTACAGCATTTTTTCCCCATGACATCATGGTTACCGTAATCACTAATTAATCACTAATCAGCACGGAATTTTCTATAGAAAACAAATTGGTATGACCCTAGCTCAATGTATTTTTATGCTGGATTCAGTGTAACTGTGTAATTACAAATGGAACAGACTCGCTTTTTTTCAAATTAAATATATCGGTGAAATAGACTTGTCATAATTATATTTGACAAGATGATAAGGACATTTTGTAGCTGCGTTGCTAATGCTAGACTGAATGTTTATCTTACTCTTTTAAAAATGTGTCATGAATATCAATTTATATCACCAAATTAATTAGTCTTTAAAAATATATATTAAGTTAATCCTTACAAGATAATGATGGTTGACAAATCTGACACACCAAGTTGGCCTACAATTTCATTGTCAGTTTAATGGTTTGTTCTGGTTTTTAAAATAGACAAAGTTTGCATTTTTAATAATGGATTAATTTAATATTTTTAATAAATGAATTATCAGCATATATATTTAAGAGGGGCGGGGGTAAAGAGTAGTGGGTGCTGTGTTCCATTCTCAATGTATTCCAAAAAAAAAGTTCAATAGATATTATTAATTTGACTTAACAAATACATAAGATTTTAATAAAATTCGATATTTTCAAAAAATATTATATTCGTTGTACATGATTTTTTTAATCAAATTTTGCAAATATATTTAATTTCATCTTCTATTTTACAAATTGTTTTATAAAAATAGTATTGTTTATAATAAGAAAATTTTCCTTAACTAGAAATTTCGAATCAAAGATCTGAGAATGTATATTATAATTCTCGAAAAAGTCACCATAAATCCAAATCAAATAATTGATCAACAAATTAAAAACAAAAATTTACACAAACAGTGGTTATATTTTGAATGTAATTTAAATCAATGTAAGTTTAACTTAAAAAGTAATGTATCCACGAAGTTTACTTGTTCATGAAATAAGACTTGACATACATGCACTTTTATTTTGGATTGTTTTAGCTATAATTGATTTGGTTTTATCTATAAATTAATTTATATGTTTACAAGAAGGGTTTAACGTGTGTCAAGTTGTGTCCTTTTAGCAGTTATAAATATGTACTATAGGTAATACATAATTATAATATTAAAGTTATATTTTTTTCACTTTTTACATCAGCAAACTGCTTTGATCAACAGATTAAAAACAAAAATTTACACAAACAGTGGTTATATATATTGATAATTTAAATCAATGACACAACCTTCTATTTTTTAAAAGGACAAAACTTTTTCCTTTACAAGGAAGTACTTACTAATTTGTAAATCATTTTTGCTTAAAACTATGTTACGGATGAATCAATTTTTTATGGCTTTTTGATCCTTTTGTCTCGAATATTTTTAACTATAATTGATTTTGATTTCATCTATAAATCGATAATTTTTAATCGTTTACAAAATGACTTAATGTGTTTTTTTTAAGGGACAAAACACAATCAGCTCCTATTAAATACAAATCGCAATCAACTTCTATTACATTAAATTCAAAATTAAAAATTAAAAATTCAATTAAGCAAGGTTTTCATATGAGAGGTAGAAATGGAGCCATGCTTATATCAACCTTAAGCCTAATAGGTTGGCGTACTGTTCTCAAAAGGAAAGTAACAAAATTTGTAAAAATTTATAACAAAAAGTTTATGGTTATCTATGCTTGTTGATTTGCTTCATTCCCCTTTTGTTTATGGAATTATTTGTTGTCTACCAGTTTACATAAATCTTTTTCCCTTACAAGAAAGTACTTGGATTAATTTGTAAATAATTTTTGCTTAAAATATATTACGGGTGAATCAATTTTTTATTGTAAGAATTAATTTATCAAAGTCAATTTCATTTTAATAGATTAAATCACTGATTTATATAATTAAAACAAAAATAAAATAAAAATTCATTTAAATCTTTTTGATTTGATTAACTTTTGTGGGAAGGTATTTGAATAGATTTTTGTTTGTACAATTTTATTTTAATTTTTTATTTTTTTAATAAATGAATTAATTTATAAATTGTGTGTTTTCAACCAAACCAAGCATTACAAAGTCACTATCCTTATTCCTTGCGGTTGCGGCCACTTAATTTCAGTTTCAGGTTTCAAGCATCAACGTAGCTATTTTTCTTTCTAGAAGACACGTACGATTGATTAATCACATGATAAAAATATAGGCGACATTGTGGAATATATGTAATATTAATGAATGACACAGACCTTTTCAATAATAATCAAGACCTACTCCACAAGTAACATGCTCTCTCTATATAAAGCTTATATATAAAAGCAATTCATTTTCCTACACAATCATCTTCTCAATTAATATATTAGATTACACGGTCTGAAAAGAATAAACTAAACAAGCTAGCTACTATTTCCTTCTCTCCAAGAAGTCAAAGATCAACATATTAGAAATTTTCATGTTATGATTAAATTTCAAACCTTTGAATTGGATTGGATCCAGTCAATTCTTCTCTCCCTAGCTAGATCAATAAATATATATATAATTCTTAACTCTGCCTCTCTCTCTGTTACAATCCAATCTAATTCAACTTTTCTCAAAGTTCCTCAAAACAACTTTCATTCTTAATTACCGTATGCTGAACCCTTTTGTTTGTGGCACTTTCCACCAAGAAGAAGAAGATGGACCATGTTCTAGCCCCAAGAAGTCCAAAAGAAAAGATAGCAGAGATAATAACCCATTCTCCACAAGAGGCCTTGACAAGTTTTCAGCACTTTTAGCTGATCTTGACCAGAGAAGGCAAAAGGTTTATTCACAGATGAATCCTCATGACATTTCTCTTGTTCGCTTTGCATACTCAAACACAGATGATTTCGTCCCCATCGTGGTGAAAGTGAAAAACAAGGAACAAAAGAGACACAAGAGTGAAGAGCTCAAAGCAAGACATTTGATAACAACACCTTTATTGGATCCAATAGAGAAATCTGCAACTTCAGCTGAAGCCACTGCTTCTATGGAAGAAACAAAGCATCAACCCAAGAAGAAGAATATTAGTACTTTCTCTTTGGATATGTTAATGAAGAGACCATCTTTCTATGTACCAGCTGTTATGATATTGATTTTGGTGTTCTTGACTGTGTTTGGAAGATCAGTTGCAACCCTTTGCACCTGTGTTATGTGGTATGTTGTCCCTACATTGAATGATATCTCAAAACCACCAAGGAAATCAACGAAGAAGAAGAAGAAAGATAATTATGTTATGGGGTTGAGTGAAAAGAAGATGTTGACTCATGAAGGGTTACTTTCTCCGACAAGTGGTGATTCCAGGGCTTCTAATGATCATAAGAGTTCAGGAAAACATAGCCACCAGAAAAGCTGGTGAAGATTGTTTGATATTTTCTTTCCCTTGTTTTTGTTTCTTCTACTATTTCCTTTTCTGGAAGGGCGGCTTGACTCAGCGATAAGGTTGCTTGCCGTGGTGTGTCAGGTCGTGAGTTCGAATCAGTCTCTCTGCAAAAAACAGAGAAAGACTGCCTAGAGTATTCCCTTCCCCAGACACTCACGAAGTGGATATTTAAACTGGGTCGCCCTTACTATTTCCATTTCTGGGTTGGGAATTGGACTTTTTCTTTGTGTATATACGTGTATGTAATTTCTTGGTAACGTTCTTGAGGCAGGTTGAAAATTCAATCCTTCTCTTGATGACGTTTTCTCAGTGTAAATTGTGGTAGAGTTAGGACTCATGGATATGTACATGGAGTGGTTAATGGTTTTTCTTTCGAGGTTCTTGAAAATCAAGTGGTGATGGTCCAATCTCAATGCTGTTAGTTCTAAGTTCTAACTCCAAAACTCTTTTATTGTTCAAAGTTAAGATGTAATTTAAACTGCGGTACACATTCTTTTTCACAAGGTACGTGATCCATTTACACTTTTTGAAATAACGCCAATGTTCTGATAATTAACATATGATCGCCCTCACTTGGGTTTTTAATTTTATTTTGTTTTTGTTTCAGCCAAATTGATTTCGGTGGGTAAATTTAGAAAGGGTTTAACTTTAATGCTTAAGAAATTTCTTTTTCTTACATATTCACATAAAAATGAATGTATTTTGCTAAAAAAAATTCTCTCTTCTCCTTACAATAGAAAAAATAAATGTGATAGGGAAAAAAATCTTGCACTAAAAAAAAATGTTTTCCTATTTAGAAAACATGTAAGAGAACATTTTGTGTGTAATAATTTCTTGGGTTTAATGAATATAATGTTTCTAAGAAAACTTTCCTACATTCACAATAAATAGGAGAGAGAAAATGGAATAATGAAAGGAAACAAAAAAATGTGTGGACATCATATTTTAATTGTGTATATAAAATAATTTTCTTGGATAATGTAACATTATACTCATAAAACCCTAATTTCTTTGGGAGTTAATCCTCTTATGTGCTAATTAACATGACTATGTCATGTAGGACAATTATCATATATGGGTGAATGAATGGTGATAAAGGAGGAAAGAGAAAAAATATAAAGATAAAAAATTACACAATTATCACCGTTAATTTAATTATTAATGGTTAATATCCTCTCACGTAACATTACCGTGTTAAATTACACGTTGGAAGGATCCATTTCCAATTTCTTTTCTCTATACGATTCCAAATCCCATCTGATTGGACGAGAGAACATTCTATTACAGATTTCTAGTAGTTATTAGTTGGGCCGTCTGGTCTCATAACCATTTATTGCGCCGCTAGCGACCGGTCCTCCTTAGTTTTGTCATAGTCCTTAATCCTTATCATCATTCAACCAATTAACCCCTTCCCAACCAATTTAAGTTATGAAAAAACAAAAATTAAGTAACTTGGTGTTCTTTTTTAATCGAAATATAACTCAACTATTATTTTTTTAACTACCATAATTTGTGTAAAATCTTATAATTGATGTTTATAAATAATACACATATCATTTTTATGAAAGAATATCACTATCAATACCTATAGAATTTTATTCAAGTTATTTATTTTATTTTTCTTTTAGGGTGGTAGAATAATCATTCATTATTTCATTTATTGATCCACGTGTTACTTGTCCATTTTTGTGTGCAACGTATTAATTAAGTATTTACTTTCGTGGAAGCTCAAATTGGACAAGAAGTCGTACTTTGGATAAATCTAGAAGCCTTATGAAAAATGCAAGATCACATAGCTGGTGCCATTAGAAAACGTATTTCCATTCCCACCGCATAGAAAAAACGCAGTTCCGTTGATCATGCACTCGAAACAAGTAAATATTTTAAGGGGTATATTTTTCTTAGGTCGTAGGAAAGAAATTATCTCATGTTGTAGAAATAAAAATACGAATGAGACCCACATGTAAGAAGAGAGAGAGAAAAAAGAGTGGTGAGACTCAAACCCTTTTTGTGTGTGTAGGAAAATTATTTATCTCATGTAAAATGAGAGAAACATAACCCATATTTTAATCGCTGTGCAAAAGTTAGCAGGATTTGCAACGTATCCTTATCATGGGTTAAGTTATATTTACAAACTTTTTTGGTTACAAACTACACCATGTTCTTCCGAGAGAACATTCGTTACACTATGTTCTCCCAAGAAAAAATAATGTAATTTATAAAAAATCTCAAAAAAATTTTGTAAACGGATGCTTCCCCTTATCATTTGTGTCTAATAAAAGGCAAATTAAACTGATTTTAATATAACTCAATAATATATGAATTGATCCATGTAGTTAATTTTGCCTAGATAAATACATTTAATGTAATTTTATATTAATATTTTATTGTGGGTAATAATTATTAAGTAATATTTGAACAGCATATTCTGTTAAAGAACAGAGCATATATTATTATTGTAACTAATAAGTGGGTAACACAAATTTAACGCGGAATGGGGCAACGGATTTCGATAGAAGATGTGAAGCACATTGTTGTTAAAGAATTCGTTAATAATTGTATCCCAAAAAAAAAAAGAAAAAAAAGAATTTGTTAATAATAATATTAATATAGCATATCTTGGTCATCATCATCCTCATCCACAACAGAAAGGGAAGACAACGAAAAAGGGGAAGGTGTTGACAATTTTTTAAAAAAAGAAGGAAAATACAGGTTGTGGAGGCTTAAAGGCCTTACGAGAAAGGAAGAGAGAAGAGAGAGAGAACAAAGACAGAGATGGGTCTGTGCTTTGGTTGCTTCGACGGGGGCAACAAGCGTATGACAAAGGAGGAAGAAAGATTGGCCTCTGAAGAAGCACGCGCTAGAGCTGCTGAAGCCGCCCAGAGAAGGCATGCATTTTCTTCTTTTTAAACCAATTTCATTTCATTGCATGCATTCATGTAATTAATGTTTCAAAGATTTGTAAAATGCATTCATCGTACTACCTTGTTGTGGAAATTGATCTATATATTAATGTTGTCATTTTTATGCATCCTTCAAAATCATACATTGAATATTGATATGTACGTACGTAAGACATTCAGCATACATGGCTATTGCTTTATTCATGCAACTTGGATTAATATATATGGTGATCTACATTCCATATGTTGAGATATGTACTGCCACATTGGTTGGATGATGAATAACGTGTCCTTTATAAGGCCTTAGACACTCTCATCTTTTGAGCTAGCTGTTGGGATGGTGTATCCCAAGATTCTGTACACCATATGTTATGGATATAGGATAATGGGGAAAGGTATCCTGCGTGTTACATGACATAAATTCATGTACTTCTGACATGCATGTTTGTGGAAGTTCATACGTTAGAAGATGCATGCAATGCAAGGCCCATCGTAAATTATTAATTAGTAAATGAAGCATATTTAACGAAAGTTTTTCAGATAAAAAAATAATGATTTTTTTTTCTCTGGGTATATAGGTATATATATAGACTAACATTTAGGAGTTCATTGTCATTGCAGGAAAGAACAAGAAGGAGAGGCAAAGCAATCAGAAACGGTAAAACAAGTTGAAGACTCCAACAATGGCGAACCATTTGTAAAGGTTTAGTGATTCAAGAGGTAACTTGACTTTTGGCTAGTATTAACTCATATAGTGGTTAAATCTGTTGAAGTATCATCAAAAAAATTATTTAGATTAGGAATTTATTGTACTTTTTATTGAAAAAATTTATATATTCCCTTTTGATGTGCTGTTGTTTGTTGCCCTTTCCCTATTGCTAACAATCTTCAAATGGATTTTGACTATTTCATTTGTTGATATGCAGATGGGTTGATGTTAGGCAATTTATCGGTCCGAGTCAACTGCTTATTACATTTAAGGTGAATGATCTGTCTGATGAATTTTAGTTTTTTATTTTGGTTTAGTTTAAGTTTCATGAAAATGAACTCATACTTTTCAATTGAGGGAAATTATGTTAGGAAAATGAGCGTTGACATCTATATGAATACATACATAGGTTATGATAAAAGATGTGTGAATCATTTTAGAAATTTCTCGCATTTGGGTACATATAGGCAAGCACGGGCTGGATTGTTTTGAATCAACTTGTAGCTTGTGCTCACAATTTTTGGATGAACTTAATTAAACCTAGCAAACCAACCTGTTGAAAACTAACAAAGACTCTCTTCTCAACTTTTTTCTTTCTTTCTGTAAACAAGATTTGCATAAACGAAGTTTAATTGTTCCAGCAATAGCTCATTTCACTGAGTCAAAAGTGCAATATCAATGATAGCCAAATTTAATTTTTTCACCTGGATTCTGTTCAAGAGTAGCATATTCAGTATCTGCAAAATGCTACATGCCTACACCACTCTTTCACATGAAAAAGTGATTAAAATGCAATTTGTTAGATTCAGGTAGTTCATGTCAATCAAGAAATTCCTTTTTTCCTGGATCAAAACTTTCATTTTGGAATCTGCTTCTAAACTAGACAAATCCAAACGAACTTACTTACCTAATCAACCCAACCCAGTTGGATTGGGTTAACTTCACTGCTTTTTTTCAAATTTGTGTAGATTAGGACCACTACTGAGGTTATTATGTTTGTAACAGAGTGAATTGTCTGCTAATGTTAAATTTATACCTTCTTTTCTGCACAAAGAAAATGTCTCCTTACAGTTTAGATTTTAGAAGATCATTTGCCTTATTGGTTTTTCCTTTCTTGTCTTGCAGTCCTAAGTATAGGTCCAGTCAAATTCTCTGCCGTGCCAGCTTTCCTTGTTCCGAAGATGATAAAACGGTCTTTACAACAAATGTACCATCGGTCAAATATGTTGTTTTCCAGACCAAGAAATATTATGTTTGATTGCAAAGAATTCGTGGTGTAAAGGAAACGAGGATAAGTTGAGAATGTAGTTTGGTGTTTTTATTCCCTTGCTAATATTGAAGCAACTCCTTTTTACTTCTGCAAAAGTTGAACGCACGAAACTGTTTGCCTTTATTTTTAAGCTCCGAAAAAAAAAGGAAAAGATGAAAGAAAAAACAAAAGAAATCACTTTGAACTTGTCATATATAGTCAAGGATATAAGTTATATTGGGATATTCAATTGTGATAGAGTTCCATATTAATTTGTAATGAGCTAAGTGAAGCAAATATAAATTGGAAGATTTATGAACTGAATGCTTTAATGTTTTGCATTGAGAAATGATATAAGATCCACTTGCTAGGTGTAGCTTAGTTTATTGGTAATAGTCCCTCGTCGTGGGCTTCCTGTGACTCACCTGACAGGTTAGGAGCATACTCTATTTGGAGTTTATGATGATCTTCCTGTCAAATGAGCTTTAAATGGTTTAACCAGCTTGGTGATGGAGATGCATGAATATTCAATTCCCAGTTCTTGGTGTTCCTTTTCTGGAAGAATTGAAGAAGAAAACAAAGCTTTATTGAAAATGTTGGCCGCTACCACAAAATTTAGTAACGGGATGATATAGATTGATGGTTGAAGTCACCTTTCTTTTCTGCCCATGAGACGCAGTACAACTTGAATCTAGGTGACTTAGGGTATGCCCTATTTTTTATCACATACTGAAGAGCTAACTCTTCCCTTTATAACATGAAGTTCTCTTCTCTTTCCTTGTTTTTTTTTTTTTTTCCCGGCTTCACACCTTCAACAATCCTTTGAACCAAAGTTAAGACCTCTATATGCTATTCACTAAATAACTTAAATGAGCAATTTGAAAATAGTGATGAACAATAGAGTAATTTCCTTTCACAATACATAAAAAGTACCAGAAAGATGGGAAAGAGGTGACAGTCAAGCATAGAATTATGGCAACTTCAACTATCTAGTACCTTTCATTGTTTGACAGGATACTAATTATAAGGCATAGCTTTACTACTGTCCCCCACCGTTAATTCTACTTGTGAAACAAGTACATTTGATTAGAACATAATGAAGGAAATCTATAGCTAGGTAGCTAGATTTAGCTATACATTTTTAAACAAATCAATAACCAAAGTAATGGGAACCGAGGGATGAGTATTTGTGCCATTTAGTTTCTGCTCGCGGGCTTTATATCATGCTTTTAGTCAAGCTCACTTTCCCTCGACCAAAAACATTACGTGTATTTTCCCGAAGTCTCAATTACTCAAATTTTTGCACTGGAGCCGAAAGCTTCAGTTCGTATGCAGCTTGAAAGAAATCTGCTGCTTGCTGTAATGAACCTTCCGTTTTCGAAATCAATCCTAGGTTGAACCAAGCATTGTGGTTTGTGGGTTCTAATCGCAAAGCATTCATTAAAAAGCTTCTTGCAATTGGAAGTGATTGCAAACCAAGTTTCAGCAACAACTCTGCAGTTGAAATGATACTGGGAACGTAATCTGGTTCTATGGACAATGATACTGAAAAGGAAACAAATGCCTGTTTGTATAATGATTGAGCTTCAAACAACAACCCTGCAATTGTGCACAGCAATGGAGCTGCATATTAGTTTACCATGAGCATAAACACTCAATACAGAAACATGCAGTAGTTCCACAATACAAACCTGATCAGACAGATTCCTTACCTGTAATATGCCAGCTTCTTGGAGAGAAAAAATCTATCAACTGGGCTTTGTTAACACAAGCTTTTGCATCAAGCAAGGAACCAACATCTGCATAAATGCTAGCCAAATCCTGCCAGGCTTCCATTTCCAACTTCCTTTCGGTTAATCCCTGCTAAGAGAGATGAATCTAATCATTACTCTACCAATAATAATTAAATAAAAAAAAATTGTCCCAGATTATTAATTCCCAATCTTCCACTCTTTTTGCAGAGAGACTAGGATCATCCACGGCAAGCAAAATGAAAATTCTAGCATGTAATTTTAAGAAAGGGGGAGGATAGGGGAGTTTCTTTTAACTGATATTTAAAAACCAGAGGTATTAGTATTAACTAACTAGTACAGATTTTTTCTTTGGCAGCTTCCAATAGAAGAGGGTCATTGCTTCTTTTCAATCAACTATAATAGCAGTCTGTACAAGAGACGTTATAGAATTGTTCATTTAAAATTATTACACACCTCATGCCTGAATGCTTTTGCTTGATCAAAGTTCTTATCTTGAAGCCAAAGCTCTTTTCTTGCTTGAATTAGTGCTAGCAAGATTCTGTAGGTCTCTATTGCTTGCTTGGGTTCCTGCTGAGCAATTTGAAGTACTGCTTTCAATCTTAGAAGTTCTAGCTGATCCATCCTTCCAGCCTCATCTAAAGCAAAATCAATTATAGTTTCAGCATCCTTGAACCGTTGCTGTGCAGATACTATGAGTGCTAACAACTGCCAACCTCTTCCTGAACTACCAACAGCCGTGTCTGAGTACATCATTATATTGTCATAAGCTCCATCCAGATTCCTTTGAATTGCTTTCTCCAGTCCAAGGCTGAATATCACATCCGGGTCACCATTTCCATATACAGCAGCACAGTTTAGAAAGTTCAAAGACTCTCTTTGAAACATACTTCTTTCAGAATCAAGTACCGAAGTTCTAGCTGCAGCCCCATAGCAAACGCCAAGAAACTTGTATCCTTGACTCAAAAAATGCTCATTTTGGTACTTAGCTAGATTGATAACTTCACGTGAAAAGTTAATGCCTTCACGAGCATGGCCAGGATGTTGGGAACAAAGTTTAGCTCCAAACAAAAATGAAGGAAAATGGAGTCTATGCTTTGCTTCAGAACTACCACAAGCCTTCCTCAAAAGGTTCAATGCTGCTTCATTATGCCCTGCTGCACTATAACATAGAGCAAGAAAGTACCATCTCTCAACTCGACTATAGATACCTGGAAGGATCTGCTCTACATGATCTGCCAATGGCTCAAACATCCCAGTAACTGAAAGTGCAAATGTAAGATGATCCATTATTTCAGCATCCCAGTCTATTTTCTGAATTGCTACTTTGCTCATGAGTATTAATAGCAAAAGTATTGCTTCCTCAACGTTACTCATGGGTGTTGTTTGACCCCACACTTGCAACTGAGAGGGTAGGCTTACTTCAACACCACAATAGAGTAGCATTGTAGCTAAATCTTTTTGTACACCAGCCAACCTTCGTTGTTCCAAATTCCATGGCTTGACCAGAGCAAGACGATATGCAGTGACAGCTTCATCTAGAAAGCCTGCCTTGATCCATAGGCTTGGAAGCAACTCCAATGCTCTATGGAACATTTCTTGCAACTTACAATCTTCACCAATACTCTCGGGCATTCCATTAGGAAAGGCAGATTCAACCGTATCCAGAATTATTCTGCACTCCTTTGCAGCCTCTGCATGAATAAGAAAACACAAGAGTCATCGGAATCGGCACCCTCGAGGGCAAAACCAAATATACATAATGGAGTTAAGTTTGTCAGCACTTATATGATACTTAAAATAGAGAAAGGTTCAAGATCCATATCGTCAAAGGATGACGACATCACATGCAAAAATTGCATGATTTAACAAAGGCACGTTTAATCAAACAACATACAAGCATATGAAAATCCTCTAAAAAGAGATATAAAGGTAGTATTAGGTACCAATGTATCGCCCAAGCTCCTCTAATGATCTTGCTTTAAGCAAAATTGCCTCAAGAAGCAGGCTTACAGAATGCAATGACATCACATTTGTAATCACGATATCTGCCTTGGAACGTGGTTTTCTTTGCTTGGTTCTTTCAGCAATTGCCCTGATCATCCTTGGGGTCAAACCCATGATGTCTATACCTTGAAATACTTGAAGGGCAGCATCAAAATTCCCTCTTTGGTATTCAAGCCTCCCCAGCAGGGCCCTTGCTTCCTGAAATCCATTCCGAAAAGGGGAAAAAACTTCAAAAAATGCACGTAACATTTTGATCAAACTAAATTAAATTCAAATAAAACGAAATGCATTGCAACCTCATAGTTTAAGGAAAGTGCTTCTTTTAGAGTAGATTCAACTTCTTCTACTTGGGTTTCATCAAACTTCGATTCCCAATCCGCATTCCTCGAAGAAAGTCCACTGGCAGAGAAATCCCTTGTTGCTAGAGACTCCGGCGACTGCGGTGGCGGCTCTTCAAATTTGAATTGCTCCCCGGAGGAGCAAGCGCACAACATCTTGTCAAAAAAACAAGTGTGGGTCTTTCCGTTGAAAAGTGAGGCAACAACAATCACTTCTCACCGCACGCTTTTACAGCGACACCTTTTAACAAACATGTTTTCGTCAACAACAAAAAAAAAAACTCAACTAACTTTGAACTACTATAGTAATTAGCTATCATGAATTAGCAAAATGAAGAACATTACAATGTTCTCTTTTACCTGTCGTGAAAACCAAACCCCATGATTCTTAGTGAGAAGAGAGAGAAGAGAAAAGAGAGAGAGAGAGAGACGTGACATAACAAAACACAAACGATGAAGGTCAGAAAAAGTGAAGAGGACAAAAGGGTGTACAGCTATAGGGCGAGACAAACAAAGGGAACACAGCTTTGGACTTACCACAGCAAACCCAGATTCCAAAGACATCAACTTTAACAGTCTTTGACGCCATGAAAGCTACCCTTCTACTGTTTCTGCGTGGCTTATTATGCAAATGTCATCATCCAATGGATTCAGAGACCTAACTTTCATTTCGTTCTTTTTTTTTTAATTTTTCCTAGTGCTAATGGAATTGGAGGAATGGTGGTTGCAGAAGTTGGTAGATTCTTTCATATTCAACTTCAGAGTTCAAACTTCATTGGTTCAAGTTTTTTAAAGGAGAAAGCAAAACGAGTAAAGAAATTGTCGCCATTTAAAGAAGATAGTGAATCCTAAATCAAACGACAATGACAAATTAAAAAAAAAAAAACAAAGTAACTTAAATAATTATATTTATTTTACTCACTCTTTTGTCTTTAATGATACATGAGTCTTTTTATTTGAAAGAGTACTAGAAGATTTACCCAAGGAAGGAGCAGAGGGATTGAACCCGCTTAGCTTTAATGACTTTAAATCTAATAATATCTTGTAATCCAATATAATATAATTAACTTTAAATTAGCTTTTCATTTTTTTGATTATAATATCTTGTAATATACAGATTTATTTGAAATTTATTGAAATACATAAATTTAAATTCATTGAAATATAATTTCAAACTCCAAAACATAAATAAATAGAGTTTTTTTTAACACATATTAAGTAATCTCTAAATAAAATTGATGTAAGTTGAGATACGCCTTCAGAACACACACATCTTTAATTTTTTGTCTTTGTTAGTTGTATTGGAAATGGACACTGCATTTTCTCCATTATTATTATTATTAATCGAAACATAATGGAGACAATTTTAAAATGAAATTTTTTTGCCTTTTCCAATTATCATCTTACATTCAAATTAAGTTAGACTCATTTCATAGAAGGTGGATGAATAAAAGAAGGGGAAAATATCTATCCTTTTAAAGGATATAACTTATATCATTTTAAATCTTAATCGTTGATTTTCGTCCATCAACTGTTATAATTTATTGGGTCAAATTTAATAGGTCAAATTTATTATTAATTAATTAATAATTTTGATCCAATAAATTATAACTGTTGATAACGGAAATTAACGGTTATGATGTAAAGGATATAAACTTATATTCTTTAAAATCACTGATGTTATTCCATAAAAACATAGTTTATTAACAAGAAAAAAAAAAGTATAGTTTGTTTAGTCAGAAGCAGGATCTAGTGGTGGCTGAAAAGTAGGAGGGAGAAGGAGTGGTAGTTTTTTGTCGTCATTATATAATAATCATCTCATTTTCTTTTAAAAAACTACGTTATGTATTGTAAATAATTACTTAGTCATTATATAATTATCATTAAAATTGTTGTTGAAAACAAAAACAATGTGAAGGCTCGATTGAGCCGAAAAACTGTTCCAACAAATTGGGCCCATAGGAAAGAAAGTGGGCCAATGGGAAAGTCCATTGGGCCAGTAGTGGAGTCCACTTGACTTTCTTCCACATATTTCTTTTTGTTTGAAGAGAAAGAAAAGATTAAAGTATTAGTTGGAGCTGCAAGAAGAGAGAGAAAGAGAGAGAGAACGAAGTAGAAACTGAAAGTGGATAGGGTTGTGGAAGAAGAGAGTGTGAGTGTGTTGAAATCAAGATGCTCCGAATATGCATGTCTGGAAGCAGATCAGAGATAGGGAAGCGGGGAAATTACGAGCAGATTCTTTCGCTAATAGCATAAAGTCGAATCGCATTTCCCAACTCGAATTGTCGAATCACAAAGACCTTATTTCGGCTCACAAAGGCGCCATCAACTCCCTTCAGGTAGGTACTCTTACTCTTACTGTTGTTTATTTCTTAGCTTCAATTTCCAATTTGACCGTGAAATCAGATTGATTCGACAGAAGGAAGATATTTACTATCTGCTGCATCGGATGCATCCGTAGCTGTTTACGATGTTCAACGCCCCAGCGATTACGAAGCAGGTGGTGCCATATCCAAACACAGGTGCATTTTTTCCGTTGACAAGCAACACCAGCTCGCCCATAAGTATGCCGTATCCTCTGCTATATGGTATCCAATTGACACAGGATTATTCATCACTGGCTCATACGATCATCACATCAATGTTTGGGACACTAATACCACCCAGGTCATAATAATAATAATAATAATAATAATGATAAATTTATGCTTGACCTTGGTCTATTATAACTCTATATATATTCAATTCAATTATAGTATTGTTGTACTACAGGTGGTGGTGAATTTCAAAATGCCTGGAAAGGTCTACAGGACTGCAATGTCCACATTATCAACATCTCACATGCTTATCGCTGCTGGAACTGAGGATGTTCAAGTTCGCCTTTGTGATATTGCTTCCGGGGCATTTGCTCACACTTTGTCCGGTCACCGTGGTATCTCAATAATTTGAACCTTTATCTTTATTTTATTTTTTTGCATCTTTCATGTAACTATTTATATATATTCAATTTTTTATCCAGTTAGAATTGATTTTCTCAAGGTTAGTTTAGTATATCCTTGCAGAATGGCAGTATTTTGTGAGATATACATGATGAAACCTTGGAAAGAATGGAAAATGCGAAATCCTTTGTGTAGGTTAATATTCTCTGAGTATCAGGACATTTTTAGTAGTCCATCATAATTTAAAGTTTTTGTAATATATGCACTTCCAAGGGCTGGGTTGTATGGTTAAATCATGCTTTTTCTGTGGCTCCACAATATAACCTGGCTTGTTTTGTACGGTTCTATTTAACAAGAGTCGCTAGTTGTGTGCTTCTTGCTGAAAGTATTAGAATATATTGTCTGTTTAATTATTTCACATTTAGTTTCATATAAAATACAGGAAAGTAAGATATCTGTTTGTGTGATTATTCATATTGCATGATATATTCTATTAAAAAAAAGGTGTTGCATCAAATGTTTTCTTGATGGCAGATGGAGTAATGACTGTTGAGTGGTCTAATTCAAGTGAGTGGATCTTGGTTACTGGGGGATGTGATGGTGCAATACGTTTTTGGGACATCAGGCGTGCTGGCTGTTTCCTAGTTTTAGATCAATCTCGGACTCAGCTTGGAAGACGTCCACCTATACTCAAATGCCCCATTAAGGTTTTTTATTTTTTTATTTTATTCTAGCTTTTTCTCGTCACGGGTTCGAATTCGAGAAATAGCCTCTTTGCACATATGCAAGGGTAAGGCTGCGTACAAGGATTACACTCACCCCACCCTCACTGGTCAGGGTTTAATGAGGAGTGTTTTTTTTTTATTCCTTATCCGCAAATAGTGTGTCTCAATAATGATTATTGCTAGTCATGACTATTTTAATCATGTTGCTGAAATTGCACCAAGTATTATTATTATTATGTGAGTTTTTTTGCTTGTTATAATCCCAAAGCCTTATCACTCACAGGATTCAAGTACAAAACTGCATGCTGCACAAAAGAAACTTGCTAATGGGAGTGGTAGCAGGCAACTGCCAATTGGTAGAGTTTCATCCAAGGGACCAATGAAGCAGAGACTACATCCAGGAATGCTGTCTACTCAGGATCGTGCAACTGCTCATTATGGTGCTGTGACAGGGTTAAAAGTAACAGAGGATGCCTTGTATCTCCTAAGTGCAGGTTGTTTTTTTATTAGTTATTATATTATATAGTTATTTGAAGTATCTATGGAATAATGATTTCATCCGAGACTCATGTGAAACTTGTTGCCTATTTTCTTGTAATTCATCAAAATGCTGTACATATCTAAATTCTCTCTCTCCCTATTTGATGTTCTGTTGGAGCACAGGGTCTGATTCAAGATTGAGGTTGTGGGATGTTGAATCTGGCTGTGACACACTTGTGAACTTTGAAACATTCCGCCTGCAAACAAACAAACCTATTCAATTAGCCACCACTCAAGATTCAACCCTTGTTTTTGTTCCATGCATGAGAGCTGTGAAGGTACATCTTTCCTTTAGTTTATTATTATTTTAACTTTAAATTAGATGTACAAATACAATGATAAACGCTGATCTCCCTGTTGGATTATTCAGGCATTTGACATGTGGTCTGGGAACACACATGCAATATTACGTGGCCACTATGAATGCGTGAACTCTTGCTGGTTTAATGAACAAGATCAGGTATATTCTTGAGGTGGTTGCTCATTTTCTTTCCCTACTCCTTCCTAATCAGCAATTCATCAACTCCAGATGATGGTGTTGGTGAAATTTGTCGGGCTAGTCAGGTCTCCCTGTTCAGTTTCCAATTAAACTCTTTATATACTGTTATAAATCAGCTGAAGGGAATGCAAAACTGAGTAGACATTTTCCTTTTTGTTCATTGAAATTTATTGAGTTCATTATATCATATCCTATCTCTGCACACATACATATTTCTAATTTTCTCTATCATCAACTCGTACAGTATACTGACTGCCTTTCTTTTCTCTCTTTTTTTTTTTTTTTTTTTTTTTTCTCTTTTAGTTTTATCCTTTTGTCCTAAATTTTGCTTTTCTATAGATAAGGTAAAAGGGAAGAGATGAAGACCCAGGTGGGTGTAAATTGTGTTTACATATAATCATCACTCCCTTTTCTTCTTTGATTAGAGGACTGTCGTCTTTAGGAAGAAAAGAGACTTAATTATGAAGATTTTCTAAAATATGACAACTCTTTGATCGTGTTTAAAGATGAAACTTAAATAAAGATGAAAGGTGAAAAAGAAACCATTTATATGATATAAATTTACTAGACAAGGTTAATCATGCCTGTATCGCTGTACCTGTCCCTCTATCTAATTACACGGGAAATATTCATTATTGATTCTTTCAGGGCCATTGCTTGTCGGGACTGGAGTCGGTGTTCTTTTGGCAAGAACACTGATTATTTCTTGCATATTTAGTAATTATTTCAGGATAAAATAACGAACGGTAAAACAGCAATGGTCCCAGATACGGTTCTCAATCTATTTGGACATATATATATATATCTATAGAATGTGTGATATTATTCTCCAACTGTTGAATTGAAGTTTGCTTGGAATGTAATACTTTCTCGTAGAACCCAAACTCCATCTACTTTTTAACGATTTTCTTTATCATCATAGGAATTATACACCGGTGGAAATGATAGACAAATTCTTGTCTGGTCACCTGCTAGATCAATTGCTGATGAAGTGGTACACTTTTTGAATCAGTCTTTTTGAGATTATTATGTATATATGCCAAGTGAAAGCACCTTCCAATTTTCCATTGTCTGATCTTATTGTGATAAATTGTAGGACGAAGGACCTGCTGAGGATGAGGATAACTGGAGTAACTGAGTTTTGCCTGCATTAGTGTCGCATCTTTTTTTTTTTCAAATTCTTCTGCCACTTATGTTAGATTCTTGTGGGATTTGTAAATGCAGGCTTGTCCTGGTTTTGGAGCATATGTGTAAGGCTTAAAAGTATAACACTGCCAAACTGTATACTTGTAGTGCAGATAGTTTTTTTTTTTCATTTTCTTTTAAAATTTGTCAGTGTAAATGTTGAATTGACTCCTGTCCTTGTAAGTTATTGCTTAAACACTTGTTTCGTATTGCTTTGCTGGAGAAAATATTGAATACATATGTGCGTACTCAAACGACATTGGTATTGATTTGACGTTTATAGTAACATTTTATAAGGAAAAAAAGAAAGAAAAAAAAATGGTTCATTAATTGAACCATTTAAAAAAGGATGTCAATAATAAATTAGCATATCCTTGTATTGATAGTTGTATATTGATAGATCTTTGTCATTATTTCTTCTTGACCCATTTTCACATTGGGAGTGATTATTCCCTCAGAAACTAAAGGAAGCAATGAAAACTCGTTTCATTGGCATTACTGAACTTCTTTCGGCATTTTTACTTACGTGCTTCAGAGGAACATTATATTTAGTATTATCGTATTGCCACCGCACTAGAATCTGGAACTGCTATCACAACATTGCAATCAATCGTGACGGACATGGCCAATAGCCAAAGTTTGGGTAACTAGTTTGAAACAAGACCAACACCAGTTACCGATTGGAGGAGGTTGTTATGCACGGATACTACACCAACAGGTTCATGTGCCTCTCGTATGTAGTAGATTTTTTTTAAAGCTAGCTATAGACAAACACTACTGCTTCTAGACTACCCTGGAAGCCGGCTTTTGTAAATTCCTGTCTCTGCATGTATAGGTTTTTCATTTGGGGCGTAACCTTTTTTGTAATAAGATCATTATTGACTTCAGTATATATGTTAGTATACCATTAACGCAAGTGCTCTCATACATTTATTCACCCCTTATCTTCTCTATCTGAACTAGTTCCCTATTTTATAACATTATAAACATTCCGGATTTGCTAAATGGGGTATTAAATACAATGTACCAATATTTTATCCCATTTGAAATCCATTTGACCCCTTTGCTAGCGTGATTTTCAAAACTACTTTGTGCAGCATAACTTATGTTCCAAAAGTAGTATATTAACTTAATTCTCTTCTCTATTAGGCCTAGTGCCCAATATTATAAGGTCATGAAAAACTCCAAATTTGATTTTTGGTATATTTATAATGTTAAAATATATTGATCCATACTAAGTCATTTTTCTAACATCAATACTATTGAATCAACTTCTTGATAATACTTAAACAGTACGTATCTTTAATCCTTAATCTATTTAAGATTATTTCCATTATGTACGTTAGATGTTGAATCGGATATGTAAAATACTTAAGGTTAGCATTTTGTTGATTTTATCTGGATGATGATTTATTACTTGTTACTGTGGGGTCTTTGGTTATCGCTCATCAGAGCATTTTCATGCATGCTCCTAGCCACTGTTGGCAAGCGTGAATGACTAAAGTCTCTTTTTGCCGTGGGAGAGGAAAGAATAACTGAAATAATACAAGATCTAAAGGAATTACTGCTACAATTTTCTCCTAAAAATATGATTGATGCTTTACAATGGTGCTAGAACTATAACCTATTTCGAGTGCAAAGAAGCTTCAGCGTACACAATCCGTTCCAGAATTGAAATAATAGATTACCTATGTTTATTTTTATATGTAATATGATCATGAATTTTCTTTATTTGCATCTGAGGTGATTTACATAAAAGTAACTATGTTCTCAACGCTTTTATGTTTTAATCATTCAGTAAATTTGCTATGAATATGCATAACCTGTACTAATGAGACAATTACTTCGTAGTGCCATGAAAAAACAAATCACCTCCAAAATCTTTTCATCTGTGTACTCTTCCAGTGAGTTCAGGTTGCTTCTTACATTCCCTTCAAACATTGTTGGATCCCGAGGAATAATGCTTAATGTGGAACGTAAATCATGAACTTCAATCAAAGATATGTTAGTGTTGTCTATCAAAATTTGTTCAGCAACAGGTTCCACAAGTCAGAAAAGTGTTTGCACTAGTTATTTTTCCACTTCCTGTTCTTCTCACAACGCCAGTTTTTTTTATCCAGCACATGCAAAATAAGAGGCAAGTGAGGAGCATACCAAACCTACATCACACACTGCCTCATTAAACAAAAGATATCATAAACTAAAATTAGACTCAGTTACCACTTTTTCTACCGGATATTCTTATGAATGGGTTAAAATCCCTTGCATTAATTTCTCTCTCTCTAATATTGGCCAACAGGCTGGCATACCAACAATCAACAAGCATTCACCAGGATCATGTGGCCATGACTCATACACATCACCTCCTCAACAGTCACTACCATATAAACAATCCAGCAATCAACGCCACACTTTTAACCTGTTCTTATATCTTCACTTCCATCAATCAATGCCAGACTTTTATATATTTTCACAACCATATAAACCAATGCAGATACTAGATATATTCACTTTTTAACTTGTTTAAATTCTAAGTAACAAACAATGCAAGACTTTGTTATATATCACACATGTAGAAAGGGCGAAACTATTAAAAATTAACCACAAGTCAATCAAATAATTTTGCATTGGTAAGGTAATTAACCACAAATCAATCAAATTGAACAATGTTCTCTATTTTCAACTAGTCTTGTATATTTTCTGCTTCGCACTGAAGTCTGCCATGTTGGTGCTGCTGCAATGGTTGAGCATCATCATCACTTGAACTTCCAGTTATACTTGAAACAACCCCAGGCATGCCTGAACTTCCAGCCACACTTGACTCAAACCCAGGAATACTTGAACTTCCCATTTGCCAGATACCATCGTTGCTCGATACAAGGTTTAGGCCGGCAAATTGGAGGCATGTCACATACCCATCAAAACATTTGATTGAAGGTTTCATCAATAATTTGTGGCACATAGTGGTGTCTTGGCACATAGTGAGGCCGAAAATCAAACCACAACAATCACATTCTATGCCACAATGCAATAGCTTCCCTTTTTTCACCACATTATATCTACCGCGGCGGAACACCTTGGATTCTAAAAGTACCCCATTATTGTCAATCAACCAAGAGATCACTGTACGAGGATTTGAAGAACTTTGTACCTCATCCCCATGCCTCAAGCCTTTTCAATGATCGTAAGACTTTACCTCTTTTACCGCCTATGGAACTCCCTTTGTCTTTTCTTGGATTCCACTCATCAGCATCGCCATCATCACATGACTCCCTTTGTCGTTTCTTGGATTTTCTTGGCTCAGCCCTCTGTTTCTTGGATTTTCTTTCTTGGTACCATCTGTGCTTGTGCAGAAGATGATACCTCTGTAGTGGAAGAGGCCTGATCAAGCTCACTCGTGTGTTGAGAGTGATCCACCTCATCATCATCAAAAGACTCCCTTTTTTTTCTCTTGCATGTTCTTGGATGCGCTCTTGCACTTGGTTTCTTGCATGTTCTTGGTTGCTCTTGTGGCTGTGCAGAAGATGACATGGATGTAGTTGTTGAAGGCCGATGACCATGATCACGCTCAACTTGAAGACCCTTTGTTTCCAGAATCAAGGGAACATTTTCAGGCCCACAACCTCCCTCTCCTATGCAGGTTTCGCATGCCCTTGTGAGAGAAATATGGTTCCTGCCATTGATGGGTGATGTATAACACAATTCCTATCTACCTTGCTTATTAATGTACCACAAATTCCAACCCAAAGCACATTGATGATGCTTTGCTTTTAAGGACAGATCTAATCGATTAAATGCAAAGCAGCATCTATGTGCTTTGGGTTGGAATTTGTGGTACGTTGATAAGTAAGGTAGATGGGAATTGCGTTATACACCACCCATCAATGGCAGGAACCATATCTCTCTCAGAAGGGCATGCGAAACCTGCATAGGAGAGGGAGGTTGTGGGCCTGAAAATGTTCCCTTGATTCTGGAAACAAAGGGTCTTCAAGTTGAGCGTGACCATGGTCATCAGCCTTCAACAACTACATCCATGTCATCTTCTGCACAGCCACAAGAGCAACCAAGAACATGCAAGAAACCAAGTGCAAGAGCGCATCCAAGAACATGCAAGAGAAAAAAAAAAGGAGTCTTTTGATGATGATGAGGTGGATCACTCTCAACACACGAGTGAGCTTGATCAGGCCTCTTCCACTACAGAGGTATCATCTTCTGCTCAAGCACAGATGGTACCAAGAAAGAAAATCCAAGAAACAGAGGGCTGAGCCAAGAAAATCCAAGAAACGACAAAGGGAGTCATGTGATGATGGTGATGATGATGAATGGAATCCAAGAAAAGACAAAGGGAGTTCCATAGGCGGTAAAAGAGGTAAAGTCTTACGATCAATGAAAAGGCTGAGGCATGGGGATGAGGTACAAAGTTCTTCAAATCCTCGTACAGTGATCTCTTGGTTGATTGACAACAACGTGGTACTTTTAGAATCCAAGGTGTTCTGCCGCAGTAGATATAATATGGTGAAAAAAGGGAAGCTATTGCATTGTGGTATAGAATGTGATTGTTGTGGTTTGGTTTTAAATCAAAATTGGTTACAAGCCATAAACATGAAGATCATGATCACGCTCAACTTGAATACCCTTTATTTCCATAAACAAGGGAACATTTTCAGGCCCACAACCTCCCTCTCCTATGCAGGTTTCGCATGCCCTTCTGAGAGAAATATGGTTCCTGCCATTGATGTATAACGCAATTCCCATCTACCTTGCTTATCAAGGTACCACAAATTCCAACCCAAAACACATAGAGGCTGCTTTGCTTTTAAGGGCAGATCTCTTTTCCCACTAGCTCGCCTATATTTTGTTGATCCTGTTAATTTGTACCAGTCAATCACTGGTTGAGGGCAAAACTCTGGTTCAATAGATACTGCAGGAGCCGAACTAGGAGCCATCAAATTCAAACTATGTCCTGCAAAACCTGTTCAAGCGGAAGAAGAAGAATCAGGTGACGAGAATATATATATGTGAGTGTATATATATATATATATATATATATATATATATATATATATATATGGTAACAAGAATTTTTTTTCTCTCTTTTTTTTGGTTAATCATAACAAGAATATCTTTAATCACGCATCGAATTGATACCACGTATATGTGCTAATTTAAAGGCATTGATTCTCATTTTTATATCATATATATGTGCTAATTTTGTTAATCAAAGATATTATTCAAGGTAACTCAATAGTTTAAGATATGCGAAAGTGAAAATTCAAATTTAGGAGATATTTAATTTTATATATACATATTACAAAAAAACTATATAAACTCTATAAATAATATTCTTAATTCAAATTTATTCATTAAAAAATATTATTTATGGTAATATAATGATTTAAAATATGCCAAAATGAAAGTTCAAATTTAGGAGTCATTAAAATATGCCAATTTAGGTGACATATATCCTGTATTTGATATATTGACAGCCACAATAAAAACTCAGCCCTTACACTATTTCCTCGGTCCAGCCATAAGAAGTCTGATGGCCCCATCAGCAATTCAAACTCAAGAAGCAACCCATGATCCAATTAGCATGCATAAAGAACACGCGCAAGAAGCATTTTGTAAACAACTCATATGTCACTTCTTACAGAATAAATAGAGAGAATTAAAACCCTCCCGCAGACTAGCCTCATTATATGTAATGTTTTAGTTATACAATATAAATCACAACTTTGAAATTTCAATGACAATCATGCAAAATGTACAGATGTTATCCTCTGACACCAGCATCAAGTACCAAATCTAGCCTCTAATTTGTTATAGCCTACGGAACGTCACGCTAAGAAAACTCTTCATTTAATTGCCTTTTTTTTAAAGAGGAAAGGAGCAAACAAGACCCTTGATTTACGTGTCAGAACAAAAGTTCAGCTAGAATGTACCTAATTTATCTTAGAAATGATTTTGGACAGATCACACGGGGATAATCTTTAAAGCTGCTTCAAATGGCATGCCAAGGACTCCGAGGAGAATGCTACTAAACCACCGCTTCAAACTAAGTCAGAAATGAGTTTGCATATTGGTGTCTATTCTCATCTAAATTTTTACTTATAAAAAAAAAATTACGATAGCAAATCAATCATCGCTTGAAAATTAGAAATATAGATTAATTTTTAAACACTGAAAGAAACTATATTCCCTCATTAACCGAAAAGATAACCAAAATAAAAACCATCAATTTGCATATAAAACTAAAAAAAAAAATCAAAGGAGCTTCTTTTTTGTGTGTATAAGGAGGCACTACAAAAAAAGTACATTTTTTGTAATGACAAAAATTATCATTGAAGACTACAAAAATCGTCACAAGAGCACTTCTTTGACGATATTTTATTTCGTCAACTTTAGTTACTAATGCTAACGTCACTATTGAATTAGTGACGATATTTTTTATGACACTATAAACATCCACGAATTATTTGTAAATAATAATGACGCAAATAATTTGTCAGAGATATTTACAACATCAGTGGGACATTCATACCAGCTGAAAAGAAAAAAGAACATACAAGTGATGAAAGAGTTGAACTATTGGCCAAAAAAATTAAAATTAAAAGTAAAACGAGTTCAAATAAGTAAACCTTGTCATTTTCT